>CAUYUJ010005771.1:22500-58640 GCA_963575745.1 Prorocentrum cordatum | reverse complement strand
GCTGGTGCGCCTTGTAGGCGGCCGCGACGGGCCGCTACCTGTGGCGCTTCGCTAGAGGACGCAGAAGGCGTGTTTCCACGCTCGGGGGCGTCTCGTAGCATGTCGTAGCTGCTGGCACCAGATGTCGGATCGACGTTACCGAAGGATCGTGGTCGTGGTGGCCTGGCGTGTGCGCCTTGGCGGCCACCTGAAGCCGAAGCTTGGCCCTCACCCGGTTTAGGTAAGGGTTTCCACCAAGCTGGCACGGTTTTGCCTTCGGGGTCGTGACCGTCTGGAAGTTTAAATGGTTCAGCAAAACGACATGTACCAGATTTGGTATCGAGGTGGTTCTTAACACCCTTGCTTCTCGCAAGATCCCTCTGGCATGCGGGACATGGCCAGTATACAGAGATGGAATCATGATATTTACACTGCGTAGGGTCTCTGTTATGGCTAGGACTGTCCTTTCGGACGTTGTCGATGCATGCCGGGCAAGTGGCAAGTGGCCACCTTTGGGATGATACGATCACCGATGCGTCTCATACCTTCGCCTTGTTCAGCTTGATCGGGAATGTCTGCAGGGTAAGCATGTGCGGTACTTATAGGCGCGTTTCCGCGCGTAGTGTCAATGGCTTTCGCCAGATAGACGGCTTCCACGAAGGCAGACTGCAGTCGTCGAGTGTATTTTTGTGCCAGTGAAAGCTCTTTATTGCACGGTTGTGCGTGCACATGCTGACCGTTGCACTTGAGTCGCTCAAAGGGTTTAAGAATTGTCTCGTCGTTGCTGGTGATATTTGTCGGCTGCTTAATATAGTCACCAGCCGTATCTTTGAGTCCCGTAGCACATTGGTCAATGCGTACGGTTGTAATATGTGGTCGGTTGGCAAGTTTCTTCCATGGGGAAATATCATCCACCCATGTTCCTGTAGGTTGTTCGCGCATAAACCACCTCCGAGCGTCATCTTGGGTTACAGCAATTTTACCACAATAAGTTATGTGTGGTAAATCTTCTCTGTGGTGCTGTTCCCAAGTGTTGTAGTTGACTTTGTAGTTATAGTAGGATGGTGGTCCTGTGGTGCGGCAACTGGGTTAGTATGGCAACTCGTACGTAGCATATAGCGAAGTAATGATCTATAACCCGCTGCACCGAGGGGTCTCCCAGGTCGACATATGTAGTCTTGTCTAGATTGCCTCCTGAGGAGAGTCCCCTTGAGAAGGCAAGCTCTGAGATACCACCCTCGCCGCCACAAAGCTCCAACATATCCACGCAGTTGTTATGACCATCGCATAGTGTAGCAACTATGCTGTATATGTTAGCGTGTGTGTCGGGCATAGATGTGGGGAGGGCAAGGAACAGGTCATCGTCCTCATCGGAGCTTCTCAGCTCAATAGGGACGTCAATACTCCAGGTTGCCATAAGATCCTGTCCGAGTCCTGACAAGTCGTCGCCGCAATCATCGTTTCCGTCTGAAACGTGCTTTTTAATGCGGCGAGGCTTGATGCCTGCTTCCTTTTCGGCTTTGAGCCTTTCCTTCTGCTTGATACGCGATTCTGTGGGTAGAACTTGCTCGTCTTGTTCGCCGGTCTGTGTGCCCATTGTCGTGGTTGAGTGGGTACATGCGTCAATCGCCAGAGTCGGGAGGGGGAGAGAACAGTCATCTATGATGACGCGTCGAGGTTCTGTGGTGATTGAGTAGGCTCGTTTCCGAGCAAGACCGGTTCTTCGGGTTGCCAATACAACCGAGTGCTGATGTTGGCAACCCCTGCAGGTAGTGGTGCATGCCAACCATACCCTGTTGGTTGATCGGTAACTGAGATATCCTGAATAACCGCATTGGTATCCAGGTTAATTGTTACACGTCGGATAACTTCAGACCATTTCGGTCCTCCCTTGTTGGTCGTCACGTAGTGACGGATGTTGTGGTCCGTACGTGTATAAGTGCTTAAATATACAGGCACGTTTCCGTGCGTGGTGGTGCTACCCAGGATGTTGTCGTTCAGATGACGGATGAGTGTAGTACGTGTCTGAGCTCGCCATTCAGCATGCCGTACTGTATGGCCGTACCAATCCAACACATGTTGTAGTATTGCCTGTTTGCATGTACATGCCCACAGCTTCGAGCTAATCGGTATTGATGACGCTACCTGCATATAAGTACCACTCGGTGTACTGTCTTGCATATTGAACCGAATACCGAAATGACACAAACGCATCCGTACTACTGACAACTTAAGATCTTCCAGGGTATCACGTACTGGAGATAACTTCCAAACATATCCTGGGGGACCAAATATTATGATTTTCATACGGAGTTTCTTGGCTTTTATCAACAGGTTCTGGATACGTGACCAATGTGGGGCCACTCTCTTTCCTGGAGTTCGTACATACCAGTCACCCGGGGTACTAATCCATATGAGAGTGTAATCTCCACTGATCACCGCACCCAGGTAATCTGTGCCCACGCTTGTCATAAGCTCATTGTGGGAAATACGATCACAGATATAACCTCGGGTGCGGAGGTCGGCGCAAGCCTCTCTCGTATCTTCAATGACAAAAGCCCTCTTACTAAGGCAGGTTACCCCGCTGTCCTTGTTACCCCCCGGCTTTTCGGCCAACAGGCAAGACGACGAGGGGGCGACGTCGCCCTGCCATCTTCAAGATAGAGAAGATGTGCCTACAATGTCTGCCAGCATCTGGGCTTCCCTCAGATGCTGGAGCTCAGCGCTGCAGCGCGCCGTGGCCTCAGAGGCGGATTGCTCCGCAAATGCTGTCAGCATGGATGGATTATCCATCAGCTGTTTCAGCACGCCTTTGGACCTAGCGTCGCTGACCGTCTGCAGCTCACGGTTAGTGTATCCCATCACTATCTTCCGGCGGGACTGCGCAGCGTCCATGGGTACACTTCCACCATGCTGGGCCAGTGTCCTGGCAACAAAGCAATCGAACGTCTCAAGATCGTCGATGCTGTCGCCTCGCATAGTGGCCTTGGCGAGCGTCTCCATCAACCCCTGAGGCAGGTTTCCCTGCAATTGCTCGCGCTCCTGCGCCGGGGTCGGCTCGCCCGTCAGCACTGTCTGGAATGACGTGCTGCTTGAGCTCGAGGCGGGTTGCCCCGCAGCTCCAAAACAATCACACCTGATCGACAGATGCCCTGACGGCAACTTCGTCGTCGGCATGATCTTGGAGCCCTCAGGGAGCTCCATTTTGACCTGCCCCTTACCAGGGAATATCAGCTTCTCCTGGCCTCGTTCAAGCACGATGATCGTGCGTTTGTCCTGCATACTATCGAGGCCTAGGATGGCTGGCAGGTCCTTGCCACAGCCTGACACAATGTTCGTCTTGTATGAATCGAGCTGGGCCGACCCCTGGTACTCGCAGGCAATACTGAATGTGCCTACGGTATCCGCCGGGGCCGACCCTTCTCCCACTCCGTTGATATTCAAACGAGAGCGGGGCTCGAACGTACAAGTACGACCATGTGCCTCGGCAGCCTGGACGAACTTGCGGCTCGTGTTCTCGCCCATGATAATGATCTTCGAGCCGACATCGATGAGGATGGAATTTCCACCATCATCCAAAAACGTCTTACTCGGCTGCTTGATGTGCACCGTTTCTGAAGTGTCGGCTGTGCTGTTAGGCGGGTTTCCCCGCAGCCCAGTCGTACTTCCTGGCGGGTTACCCCGCGTGACACTGGCATGCGACCTGCTTTCGGCCATGCGCGCCAGGTCGATGCACTGGAAAAACGACACGTGCTGGGCGTGATCGCCACGCTCCTCCCGCCAGTTGGCATACTCATCACGTATGCTCTTATACTGCTCGCGGGTCGTGCGCCTCGTCAGCGTCAGGTACGAGTGTAGGGCAATGTCCTGCAGCCCCTCATTCGTGATGTGATCCCGGTATTGCAGCCACTCCTCGAACTCCTCGTTCGCCGCTGTGATGTTGACGGCCCTGGCTGCCGTTGCTGCTGTTGCCACTGAGGAGTCTGATATGTCAAGCGACGGACTATCAGTCTCAGGATTGTCGGCATCCAGCATAAATGTTGTGTGCGCATTATCCATCTGATTCTGGAAATGTCGAACACGCAACTCACGCAGCTGGTCAGGGTCCAGTGCCATCTCAGCCCCGCCTCCACTCTGGGGAGACATCTGAGGAGTATTAGGCAGGTTTCCCTGCTGAGGCGCCGTCATCGGGATAAGCTGATCAAAATATCCCGTCTCCATCGGCGGCCTTACCTCCTCTGGCAGGTTTCCCTGCTGTTGGGGCTGAGCTGTCTGCATATCTAGCATCCTAGCCGTCATCTCCTCCACCATGCTCCTCAACTCCCGCAGCTCCCTCGCTGCTTGCTCAGGAGTCTGAATGAAGGAGCCGGTCCACGGAAATGATGACGCTATGATGCCAGGTGCTCGGCAGATAGCACATGGTGGCTGCTGAGGATCTCCCTCGCGCTGATTTGTGACATGGCCCACCGCATTTGAATTCCAGCACCCCTCATGGAACAAGTGATTACACCTCAAACGGTAAACACTTTCCCTGGGCTGAAATTCTTCGAGGCATACCGCACAGGTATCTTCCATCCCAGTGAAAACCTCTACATCTGCTGCCCTGGGATATACCCGCCGCTGTCTCTCCAATACCGTCTCGGAGGGCATGAAGGCTGCTGGGGGAGTCCCTGTTGGATCCAGCACCTCCGGCACTCCGGCAGTTGGCATGGAGGTGGTAGGAGTCACAGCGGGCGAGTTTCCTCGCAAAGGTGATCCCCTGTTTCTCACAACCTCAAGTGCAGCTGCACGTGACTGATCTCGTACACTCTGCACGGCCTGCCTTCTCCTGAAGCATGCCTGTTGAGCGTGGCATGTCTGCCTGATATAATCAGGCACGCCCCTACTGCCAGACGATATCGAATGGGCAGTGGGCTGGACAACCACATCTGGCGTCGTCGGTGAAGGCATAAAGGCCATGTGCGGATACATAGATTGGTCACTGCAGCGCACGTTGGTGAGGCTGTGGAGCTGATCCGCCAATTCGCGAACAAACTTGTTCGGAACTCTGGACCCGTCAGGGTACAATGGCGGATTCATGTGCGTAGGCGGCGGCCTCTGGCCCTGGGCCATGCTCGGGTGAGCATTGAACGCTGGGATGAAGGCTCGCTGCCGAGCAAGATCCCTTGGGTTGGGACCCTCAGGCTCCCATGACCAGGCCGGCCTCCACCTCTGACCACTGGGGTGAGGCAGATTATGGCTCTGCACCTGCTGCACAGCGGCCGCCACTCTTGCACGGTAGTCATCAGGCACACCAGCTACAGTGGTTTGCCCAGCAAACGACCGATGATGGCTTGGTGTGCCGGGCAGGTTTCCCTGCTGACTCGTTGGAGTGCCGGGCGGCATCATGTTCAGGAGAGCTGTGCCATGCTCAGCCCTAGCCGCAGCAATCCTCTCCATGAGGGTGCCGTTTGTGGCAGGGCGGCCAGGGGTCCCGAACGGAGACTGTGCAGGTGGTGTGGCCATTGGAGTCATGCCCCTCGGAGTGTGCATGCTCTGCGAGGGGCTTCCCTGCATCTGTTCGAACCGAGCAGGTCCGTTTATAGGCAGGTTTCCCTGCATGGCCTGACGATTTCGCGTCGCCATGGCGGACATTGCTCCCTGGCCTGCGGCCCAGGGGTCCTGCTGATATAACCTGTCCGCCAGTTGCTCTACCTGGTCAGGGTTCAGCGCGGCCGCTATCTGGTCCAGGTCCGAGGTGCTGATGGCCTGCCAAGACACGGCTCTAGGCCCTTGGCTTGGGGCACGGCTTGGAGCCGCGCTCCCGGCCTCACTCTCGGTGATCATCAAGATTGTATGGACCTCGGGCTGGTTTCCCAGCGTGGTGGGGCTGTAGTGGCCCCCAACCTCCCTGTGGAGGTATACCATTGGAGGATCGACGCCCTCTTGGTCGCGGGACCACTGGTATTTGACGCTAGCACTGCCAACGTCAGTCCACCTGCCAGGGGCTGAAAGCACGGCGGGGGGGATTCGCGCCCGGCGATCCCCCATGAACTCAGGATTACGCCACTGCCTCCCCGTGGTAAGGTCCTCTACATGAGAGATGTAGTATGGTTCGATGATACCGTTATTTCCCTCGGACAACAGGACTCCGTTATCAGACCAACAAAACTTAATGCCATCTTGCATGGCCTTGTGCCAATCTACGAAGATGATGATGTCTGAGTCTGGGCCCCACCCACTGTTCACGGCACGACGGCGGACCGTCGGCGCGAAGTGGATGCGTGACCGGCCTGTCCCCCGTTTCTTCGTGTTGTGCTCGGGTCTACAGGACAAGCCGTACCACATAATGCCTTCGAAGGCATGCCACCGAGTGCCATGCGTGGCTACTTCGGGGCACGGGGCCGGTCTCCCGGCAGGTTGGTCGCATAGAACGATATAGTTGTACAGCGACCATGGAGCTTTCAGTGTCCATGAATGCCCCTGAGAGGCGCGGATGAAGATAGCGGGCTCACCGGAGTCCCGCATCAACACCTTGAACTGAAGGCGCTGTTTTTCTTCTCCGTCTGGTTCACGGACATGAACAACTTCCATCATGATGGCTGCCAGTTGGTCAACTGGGCGACCATATAGATACTCATTAATGACTTCGGCCTCGTCATGTCTTGGATTATACCCATCGTGTCTCGATTTTCCTGTGCTCCATGGATATTCGTTCACGAGCTCCACGAGGTTAACCCAACCATCATGATCATCGGGATTGTGTGGTCTGTCTGGCGCATGTCTGCATATCCTGCTGAGAGCTTTACTCAGCTGTTTAAGAATGTGATTGGATGTAGGAAGGATTTTGGCTTGTCTGCATTTCTTCATGAAAGCCTCATCCACCGAGCGTATCGGTGGGAGCTTCCGCAGAGCAAGTCTATCGGAGTCCCACTGGTGAAGGACGTGTCACCTGGGTGGTGCAGCTGATCCACGGGCGGGTTTCCCCGCATAGGAGCCTCTGTCGCTGAAGAGGCTGCGGCTCCTGAAGAGGAGGAAGCTGCAGCGGCAGCGCCTGGCGGGTTTCCCCGCGGTGATCCGCGACTGGCACTGCCCCTGATCGTCGGTGCCCAGGTGCCCCTAGACATAGCACCTTCGTCGGACCTTTTGGAACGGGCCGCCACGGGCGAAACTGGCGCAGGGGCATACCCGGTGCGCTCGAAAGCTGCGGCCCTTTTCGCAATGGAGCTGCTGCGACTAGGCGGGCGTCTCCGTTCCTCCACAGGGTCCTGAGGTTGCTGCTTGGGCTCAGACGCTCGTGCAGGAGTTGCGCCAATCGGCGGCCTCGGAGTTGCAGACCGAGGCACCTCCATCTGCACATCTGGCCCAGGGTCCTGAGAGCGCGCCTTCGGGTTCGCCTCCGAGGACGACTTCGGTGCAGGGGTCTCACTCATAGCCTTCGAAAGTAGTGGGAGTGGGGGTTTTCTAGCCCCTTTCATGTAAATCTTGCTGAAATCCTCCAACATCTGGCGAGTTGCCTCGCGTGCGCGTTCGTCTGCTATCCGCATGCGCTCCTCGTCCTCCGCCACACGTTGGGCCTTCTGTTCATCCTTGGATGTCAGTTCTGGTTGCTGGGACTGGCTAGAAACGCCTGGCGAGTTTCCTCGCATTCCAGGAAGGCTAAAGAGCGCGTCTTTTTCTTCCTGGGTCATGGGCACCAGTCCCCTTGGAGCCGTAGGAGGCTTATCCTCTTCGTCTTTCGGATCCAAGTGGCCCAGGATCCCGAGACGACGATTCACTTCTGCGATCTCGTCCTGTGTCATCGGGTTAAGTGGCGGATGGCCCTCTTTATGATGGGTTTTGCCCCTGTTGGGGCTCAGACCTTCATTGTTGCCAACGGGGCATCCCGGCCCGTGGTTCTGGAACGGCTCGGAACAAGGTCCGCAAGCTGCTTGAGGCCTATACTGCTTGCGAGCCGCGATGATGTTTCGCAGCTGGGTCCGCACTTCTTCAATCTCAGGGCGGCGGATGTTTGTTGCAAGCTGATAGCCTCCGCGGATGGCCTTGCCCTCAGTGTCCCTATAGGCAGGGTTGCCCTTGCCGAAGGCCGAGTGTTCCCTTTTCGGCGTCTTGGGTCATTATACGGAAGCAGCTGGCCACCTCTCCTGAGAGCGTGTTCTTTCGGGCCAGCCTGCCTCCACTCACGAGGAAGCCGAGCCTGTGGATGTGGCTCTCCTCTGACGCGCGTATGGGAACGAGACCTTCTGGTTTCTCATCAGAAGAGGCTGCCGAAGCAGCCTGAGCGGCAACCGGTGGAGGCGCCTGCGGAGGCTCCTGTGCGATCCCAGGTGGATCGTCCGACAGAGGCAGGTTTCCCTGCTGGCTGGAGCTTGGCGCAAATGGCGCTTGTGCCGATGGTGATGATGATTCAGACTCGTCAGGATCGAAGTCAACCTCTTCCTCACCATTAACTTCCATCATGAGGATTGTAGCTTCATCCTCATCTAGCCCGCAACCATCGCCTTCTTCTTCTTCTGATGTAGAACTACCGATGATAATGGCCATTGGCGTATCCGGTATAGGCAGGTTTCCCTGCATGGCCGGCGTCTGTGCGTCGCTCGGCTGCCCCGGGGTAGGAGGCGCTGTTGTCGGCTCAGGCTCGTTGCCGAGCACAGGCTGCCCGGCAATGTTGCGCATGGCCGTATGGTTTGGCCACATTCCCACCGCCTGGAGACCCCATCCTGGCGGAGGGAGATCATGGCCGCGCATGGCGATAGCCATTTCCAGAGCATTGCGCCATCTACCGCGGGAATATATCAGGTGTCTCTGCACGTCCTCAGGATGCGCGCTGTCAATGAGAGTCAGAGCTGCCAACAACAACTCCGAGCTACCGCAGGCGTCGGTATCCTGCAGTATCATGCTGTCAGCTTCGATGTGCTCTTGACTCTCGGGATACGCGGTGATAAGTATATCGTGCATCCTCATGAGGGTCTGCAGGAGAGTGCGTGGTCCGTATTCACCTGGAGCAAGCGAACCAGGGGGTATAAATGGGGTCTCTGGTCCACCTGCAATGAAAGCTTGAACGAACGCCTGCGACTCCATATCTATTAAGTCTTCAGCAGTTTGGGGATAGTCCCCCATCAGAGTAGGCCTGTTTCCAGGCGGGATTTCGGGGGGAGGTTGGAGGTTGCGTTCAACCTCGGAAGGCGAGGCCTCTACAGTGATGTCCTCGTTACTGCTTTCGTAAGCCATGATGTTACCTGGGTTCCCGAACATCCAGTCGAAGAAAGAAAGAGGCTGGTTTCCCAGCGTACCGTGATCCACGGGAGTGAGCTCGTTATTGCCCATAACGAACCGGCGGACGTACTCGAGGTAGTACGCGTACAATCCATGACCATACGCCTCGAGCTCGTCGACGTTGTCCACGCAACTGACCCAAGTGTAAAATATCTGCTCCATGGCTTCAAAATCCTGGAGGCTCAGATACTCAGTGAATGGTTCACTTGAGCCAAAATGGACTTCGGTCGACCTGCCCTTTCCATTTCCCTTCGCTGGACAATCTCGCACAAGATGGTTGGCCGTCTCTACCTCGCGGGTTTCCCCGCCTACCCTTGCCTTTTCCTGAGGTCTCTCTACGGCCCTTGCCACGGCCCTTTCCCCCAAAGAATATCTCATCATATTGTTCATCTGAGAGCCTCTGGAGAAATGCCGCGATGCCTCGTCCGTTCAACCTCCGACGACCTCGCTTACCTTTACCTTTTCCTTTAAAACTCCTCCGTCTCCTCCTTCTAACACGACGCACTGGTTTTCGTGCGAACCTCCTCCACCTTCGCTTGGCCTGTTGTAATAACCAGAACAAATGTTCAGCGCGCTGACTGTCATTATCCATATTCATAATATCTGACAAATCTAAAGCTTCAACACCGTCTGATGATATAGTATCTGTGTCGGTGCCGGAGTCGAAACCCTCGTCTCCCAAGTAGGTGGATGCACCGTCGGTTAGGGGGTTTGATTCACCCCATAAGGAACGGTGTGGTTGTGGTTCTCTGGAAGGAGGGCTGGTTGCCCAGCTTGGTTGTGATCGATCTCCTGCTAGTAGAGCAGTGGATTCTCCAGGATCATCAGCCCATATGCTTGAGGGCCCGTTCCCAGGCTGGGCTTCAGTAGTCAAGGTAGTGTAGAAATTTCCACTACCAGATCCCCTTCCCCTTCCAAACACAGATCCTATATTACCAGGAGACCGTTCGGATAGGTGGCCTATCGAACGCATCCTCTCCAGCAACTCATCATACTGTTGTTGTGTTCGGGGCATTTGGTGATTGAGTGGCTGTAAGAGTTGCATGGCTCGCTGGTTGCCGACGCCTAAGGCGCGGAACAAGATCGTGGTTAGTAGTTGGAAGTTGGGAAGGTCAAATCCCACCGGCTGTGCCTCAAGCCGGGCCATTTCGAATTGTGTAAGCGTGACATCGATTCGTTCCCCGTGAGGCACGTGGAAGTCGATGAGTTGTGTGCCGGAAGTGAGCTGGCGCTCATCTTCCAGGCGCTCGAACTTCATGCTTAGGAGGAACATGATGTAGGTCACTGGGTCAGTGTGGACCCCATCGATGTCAGCACCCTAATTTATAATGTCAGGCGGTGCCCTCATGGCGAATGTCCTCGCTAGGCCACCTAGGCCGCGTTGTATTGCGGCCGCTTGGGCCTGTGGCGTCATACGTCCGCTTGTGACGTTGAGCCATGCGTTGACCTCATAAACGTACTCACGGAAAGGTACGTTGCCTTGAGGGTCCCAATATGGGCCATGTGTTTGCCCATCGGTGCTGTTGTCTCCACGACGCATGTGTCCGATTGCTGCCCCCAGCGCGAACCATATGATAGCGAAGATAACCAGCCCAAGGCTGTGTAGATAAGGGCGGTTATTAGGCGCGTTGCCGCGCTGGGGTAGCGCCTTGTCGAGTCTTCGAGGCGCTCTATCTGGCGGATCTCTCCGCCCCTGCTTCAAGTATTGCGCTTTTGGCTCGTTGCCGAGCGGTTGGTGGTAGCGCAATGATGAAGCGTATATGGTACCAATGTCGTTGTCTAGACGTCGTACCTCTCGTGTCGCTTCTTGCTCTTGGATAGATCCTCGTAAACGTACTGGGAGTAATAGCGCAGGGTGGTAGGTGGTCACGAAGATCGTGCCGAAGAGTATGAGGCTAAGAAGAGCAAGAGCTGACCACACGAGAGTGCGGCCAGCTCCGCTACCAAGTCGAACGTGAGCCTGGTAACTCAAATAGCATCCGCTCCCATGGGAATCGAATGGCAGATAGCGTCCATTACCCTGCTGGGGTGGTTCAGTATGGGGAATGGACGGGTATGATAGGATAATATCGATGTATCGGTCTTTCCAGCACATAGCGAACACTAAGGTAAGTGTCCGGGCAAATAGGGCGCGCGCGCCTTGAGCCAAAGGCAACGGCGCGCGAGCTATGCTCCCGATACTATAACATCTCCCAAAGAGCTACCCTTAAAGTTCCTCCTCCTCCTCCTCCTCCTCCTCCTCCTCCTCCTCCTCCTCCTCCTCCCCCTCCTCGACGAGATCACGTCGGTTCGGAGCATCCGACGAGTAATATTCGTTGAATTTTGCAACCAGGGCCTCGCCCGTACCCCTCCCCTGGAGGGAGGTCCCGCCGGGTGCAGCCAGAGGCCGGGGGGTCTTCGTCGCTCCTGGCACGATTCTTGCTTGCTTGCTTGCTTGCTTGCTTGCTTGCTTGCTGTGTGCGTGTCTCACGGGCCAGGCCTTTTCCTTTCTGCAGGGCTCCCAAATGGGGTCGGAGTTGATCGGGTCGGAGGACCACGCCGAATCGGCGATGCATCGCCGATGCATTGGCGATGCACCCGCGACGTTGGCGATGCATCGGCGACGTCGGCGTGGAGAAGATCGGGCTCCACATCGAGGCGCATCGCCGATGCATCGGCGATGGGGCGCGATCCTCCGACCCCATGTGCTCCGACCCCATCTGGGAGGCCTGGAGACCCGCAGTCCTGCTCGCCCTCCCCGCCGCCGCCCTCCCCGCCGCCCCCCGGCCCCATGTCTCCGACCCCATCTGGGAGGCCTAGACCTGCCTGCGCGATGGGTCCCCCCCTACACCTCCAAGTTGCAACCGCACCGCCCGGCATATCCACGCGTTTTTCTGACCATCTGTCACCCTGCGAACCAGCACACGAATGAGGGCCTCTCGTGACAGCCCAGTGTGCGTGCTTCTGACCCCGAGTTGCACTGGCTGCATCTAACGAATCAGGGCCTCTCGTGACAGCGTAGGTTGCGTGCTTCTGACCCCGACTTGCACCGACTGCATCTCGATTGTATCTCGATTGAACTCGTCCCTGGATTATATCTCCGGGTTCGCCAAACTTATTGCGATCTCACTTCTGCGCTTGCGCGCCGTCCCCGCCGAGATCCCGTAAGGGTTAGCTCCTGGGGTGGGTGCCGAAAGAGCGCTGGCGCGGGGCCGAAGGGTCCTGGGCCGCCTTCAGAAGCCGGTGGGCGCTTCGCGCGACGAACTCCTTCAGGCGGCAGCTGCGTGCCCCCCCCCCTGGGACTAAGGCCGACGACAACCACGGCGGCGCGGCGATGACGATGACTGATGGGCCGATGTTCCACCACCACTACTTTAGGCAGGAGAGGAGGAGGAGGAGGAGGAGGAGGAGGAGGAGGAGGAGGAGGAGGAGGAGGAGGACCTGCCCATTCTCCCTCCTCCCCTCCCCCGTCCTGCCTGTGGCAGCGGTGGTGGAAACCGGGCCCAGCCATGCCGGGGGGGCGGGGGCGGTCCCCTGGCGCCAGGCCCAGCCGCCGCTCCAGCTGCGCCGCCACGTGGCGGGCCCGCGCGCCGGGGGCCTCCAGAGCGGACGAGCCCAGCGGGCGGCGCGCACAGGGGGCGGGGCAGGGGGAGGGGCAGGGGGAGGGGGAGGGGGAGGAGGAGGAGGAGGAGGAGGAGGAGGAGGAGGAGGAGGAGGAGGAGGAGGAGGAGGAGGAGAAGGCCTCTCGGGAGGAGGCTGCTGCTTGGCAGGCGCCTGCCCTGCGTCTGCAGGGAGGGCCCGCGCCTCCCGAGGAGCGGGAGCGCTTCTGCGCAGCCTGCTCCCCTGCCCCAAATGGCCCCCCTCTGCGCGTGGCCGACCCCAGAGGCCTCGTCTAGATGAGGACCGCAGTAGATGGTATCGTAGGATCGCGCCGCACCGCCGATACATCGGCGATGCATCGGCGCTGCATCGGTGATGCACAAGCGATGCATCGTCGACGTCGGCGTTGCATTGGCGACATCGGCGTGGAGAAGATCGGGCTTCACATCGAGGCGCATCGCCGATGCATCGGCGATGCGGCGCGATCCTCCGACCCCATGTGCTCCGACCCCATCCAGGAGGCCTGGAGACCCGCAGTCCTGCTCGCCCTCTCTGCCGCCCGCTTGCTGCCGTGGAGGGGCGGGCTTGGGATCGAGAGGAGGTGCAGGTCTCGGGCCCTGCTCACAGTGGGGGCCAGTCCACAAGAAACCGTCCACAAGATTCCCAACCATGAGACCCCAGGCTGCGCTACGCTACTCCCGATCGGCCCGAGGGCCGTGCCAATCGATGTCGGGAACGCCACCCTTTCCATCGCAAAACCATCGAAACCCAAGAAACCCAAGAAACCCAGGGCACCCTGGAGGCAAGCAGGGTCCGGGAGGCTCTCCGCCGCCACGGCTGCGTTCCCGTTCGAAGCTCTGGTCGGCGCACGCCGCTCGAGCTGCAGGGGCGTCCACCTCCTCCTCCTCCTTCCGCGTGTTCCTACCTCCTCCTCCTCCTCCTCCTCCTCCTCCTCCTCCTCCTCATCATCATCCTCCTCCCCCTCCTGCTCCTCCTCGTCCTCCTCCTCCTCCTCCGCCTCCTCCTCCTCCTCCTCCTCCTCCTCTCTCCTCCTCCTCCTCTGCCTCCTCCTCCTCTCCTCCTCCTCCTCCTCCTCCTCCTCCTCCTCCTCCTCCTCCTCCTCCTCCTCCTCCTCCCTCCTCCTCTCCTCCTCTCCTCTCCTCCTCCTCCTCCTCCTCCTCCCTCTCCTCTCTCCTCCTCCTCCTCCTCCTCCTCCTCCTCCTCTCCTCCCTCCTCCTCCTCCTCCTCCTCCTCCCTCCTCTCCTTCTCCTCCCCTCCTCCTCCTCCTCCTCCTCTCCTCCTCCTCCTGCTCCTGCCCTCCTCATCCTCCTCCTCCTCCTCACCCTCCCCAGATTCCTCCTCCTCCTCCGCCCTTCTCCTCCTCCTCCCCCTCCTCCTCCTCCTCCTCCTTGCCCCCTCTTCCGCCTCATCCTCCTCTTCCTCCTCCTCCTCTTCCAACTCTCCTCCTCTCCTCATCCCCTCGTCCTCCTCTTCTTCCTCCTCCTCCCTCGTCCTCCTCCTCCTCCTCCTCCTCCTCCTCCTCCTCCTCCTCCTCCTCCTCCTCCTCCTCCTCCTCCTCCTCCCCAGGAGCACTGCACTGCCTCCGCAGTGCCCCGCACCCCAAGCGAACTCCTCGGATGCTGCGGGGGGACTTTGGACGGCTCGTAGATTCCAGAGCTCCGTTATTCAGAACGATTCCATTCCGAATCCTACATGCAAACATTGTGTTCCTGTGGAATCCACAGGCGCTGCATTTCTTCATACGATATCCTTCTACAGTTCTATATGCAGCAATGGTGGTATGTCGCACACGGTTGCTGCTGTGCACACGGACGCCGTGGTGTACACAGGCGCTGTCATGCACGCAAGCAATGTGGTGTGCTGTGTTGTACACGGCTGACGTGGTGTACGCAAGCGCTGTGGTGTACACAAGCGCTGTGGTACACGCGAGCACTGTTGTGCACAGTGGCGCTGTGTTGCACGCGGCTGTGGTGGTGTACGTAGGCGATGTGGTGTACACGGGCGCTGCGGTGTAGATAGGCACTGTGGTGTACACACGCGCTGTGGTGAACCCAGGCACTGCTGTGCACACTGGCGCTGCGTTGCACGCGACAATTGTGGTGTACATAGGCGCTGTGGTGTACACGGGCGCTGTTGCGTACATAAGCGTTGAGGTGCACGCAGGCACTGTGGTGTACACAAGCGCTGTGCACAAGATCGCCACCTACACTGCTGCTACCCGTCCTCGGTCATTCCTAAGCATTCCCTGACGCCGCCTGCGCGAAACGTGACGTCACCAGACCCCTTCACCCCCCCCCCCCGGTGACGGCCGTCATCGCCCCAGAATGGAAAAACAAGGTCATATTGCACCACATAGGTTGCACAGCATGGCTTGTACGACGCTGCGTGCACCACATTGATTGCACCACGCAGATGGCACCACATAGCTTGCACCACAGAACGCACTGTCTGGGGTCCACGCTGCCTAGCGTACCGGCCATTGAACAACTATTTCGCGTAACGGTCCTGACTCGGGGAAGGGGCGGGGCGGGCAACGGTTACGCTTAGGCCGGGTGGGGCACGTCGGAGCGGGGGTGCGCTGCGATCGCCATGGCTTGCGCGCGAGCAAAAGCATGTTGGAGGGGGGGTCCAACCTCCTCCCCCCTACGAACGATCGCTACCATTACCTGGAGGGGGCGGGCCAGGTAACGACAATTGCGCGCCAGAGGATGCAAAGCAATCTCCACCCCTCTCCACTGCTGGCTGCCTCAGCTCGGGCACGTCCCCCTACACGCGGATCTTGATAGAACATGGTCAGACGATGCCCCAACAATTGCCAAGCATAGTTCAAAAATCGTCCCCAAAACTATGGTTTGACGAAGGATTGCAAAAAACCCGAAGGATTGCAAAAAAAACAAGGTTTTTTTGCAAAACCCAGGGTTTTTTTGCAATCCTTCGTTTTGAACATATACTTCTCCTGCAGAGGGACCGGCCCGACTCAGTCCGGTTCCCGGCCGAGGGCGGGGGCCGGGCCGCGGGCACTTCGACGGCGTCGCCCTGGAGCGTGTGCACCCTCAGGAGGGTGCGGCCCCCGGCGGCCTCGCCGTCCTGCGGGGTCGCCGGCCGAGCTCTCGCGCCGGCACGGGGGAGGGGTGGGCTCCACGAGCCGTGCCGTAGGGGTCAGGTCTTGCGCGGGCTCAAAAGGCATCAGGTCTTGGACGAATTCGAGAACCAATCGTACGTGTGCCGATGCCGATGTCAACATGTACTCCAAGCAACTGGGTCACACCGATATCTACGCACGCAGGACGAAGGATGTTCCTCTTGAGGTGCAAGTGGCGATGATGAGGTTGAAAATAATGACCGAACCTCCATCCCTTTATAACGAGGTAAAATTCGGATCCGCCGTGAAAAAAACGAAGACGGATCCAGCAAATCCGAAATCGGATCCGCGCGGACGGAAATCGGATCCACCGAAGCAAACGCCAAAGCCACAATTGGACCAGCGCGAACTTCACGGGACCCGATGGCGGTTATCTCAAGCCGTCGTTCCGGGCCCAAGAGGGAAAAATTTCGTCCTGGGGATGAATGTGTATATATATATATATATACACACACATGTGTATGTACGCTCGTGGCTCAGTTGAACGAAGTCCGATGTTCAGACTCAATTCTGCACACGGGCTGCGGGAAACGATGCCTCTTGTGGCCGACCGCCCCCCCCTTCTGTGATGAAAGGTGTGTGTTCGAGATCGTGCATGCATCGCGCGGCCGGGGCCTCCTGGCCAGAATCACACACCGACCACCTGTGAAACATCCGCTCTCCCCTGGGGGGGGGCTTCTTGGAGGCAGTTTTGATGCCTCTGAGGGGCCGTCGGGGGGCCTCTTGGGGTCTGTTTGTTGGCCTCGTAGGGGCCTCCAGGGGGCCCCTTAGGCTCTCTTCCGGGTCTCCCGGGGGCCTCTTGGAGCCTTTGCGTTGAGCCTCTTAGGGGGCCACGTGGGGCCTCTCAGGCCCTCTTGGGTGCCTCTTGGGTGCCTCTTGGGTGCCTCTGGGTGCCTCCTAGGGGGCCTCCTGGGGCGGCCTTTTGGGGCGGAAGGCTCGCATTGTCGGTTCTTGTTCCCCCTCTCGGGGCCCGTTTTTGGGGCCTTCTTGGGCGATCTTGGGCGCCTCTTGTGCCGTTTTGGAAACCTCTTGGACCATCTTAGGGACCTCTTGGGGGCCTCTTGGGCCGTCTGGGGGCCTCTGGGGCCATCTTGGAGCGTCGGAAGCCCGAAAACGCGAGAACGCGAGACACACGGAGAACACATTAGAAACCTCACGGAGGGTTGCCTCTTTGGGCCCTCTTGGGGCTCCTCTTGGAGCGATCTTGAGGCTTCTTTGGGGCATCTCGTGCCGATTTGTGGGCACCTTGGGCGTCTTGGAGCGCTCTTGGGCTGTCTTGGAGGCCTCTTGGACTCCCTTGGGTGCTTTCTGGTGCCCTCCTGGCCCGTCTTGGGGCCCTCTGGCTTCTGGAGAAGTCACGCCGGCCGGCCCAGGAGCGCGCGGGAGCGCTCAGGAAATTTGAGATGGCTGGGGTCCCAGCCCGTAGAATATTACTATCCCAGGGTCCTGAGTACAGGGGCCACAAGACACAGGAGGACCCGAGGGCACTCCACTTCGTGCCTCGAGGTGCGGTGGCGGACTCCCAGCAGGGATCGAGATGAGTCTTCGGTTGTTCGCAGTCGCTCGCAAAGGTGCTGGAAGGCCACTGAGCTATGTGACAGTATGCGGGACTATGTCCGTCTGAACGGTTTGACTCACATGTTCGTTGGAGCTTCCGCTACCCATCGGTCGGAAGAAGTAGGTAGAAACATGAAGTAGGAAGGCGTTGGAAATAGATTGGATATCCGCCCTCCTCCTGAAGAGGAGGGAAGAGGGAAAACCACTCGACGCTTGAAGTAGGAAGGCGCTGAAAGTAGATTGGAATCTGGGAATCCAAAAATACCTACTCTCAACGACCGATGGGTAAGCCTGGGGGGCCAGTGGGGCCCCGACTGACTGTCCGACTGACAGAGGCCCCCCACGGTGAAGCCGCGCTCTCCTGGGCAACGAGGGGCATGCACGGGCCTCGCTCGGCGAGGGACGGGCGAGCTGGGGCCGGCACTGCCCCCCCGAACAACTCCTCCTCCTCCTCCTCCTCCTCCTCCTCCTCCTCCTCCTCCTCCTCCTCCTCCTCCTCCTCGTCCCCTCCTCCTCCTCCTCCTCCTCCTCTTCCTCCTCCTCCTCCTCCTCCTGCTCCTCCTTCTCCTCCTCCTCCTCCTCCTCCACCCAGGAAAGGGAGACCTCCTCCTCCTCCTCCTCCTCCTTCTCCTCCTCCTCATCCTTCTCCTCCGCCTCCTCCTCCTCCTCCTCCTCCTCCTCCTCCTCCTCCTCCTCGTCCCTGGTACCCCCTCGATGGTGGGATTTTCGACCCTGGGATCCTCGACCCCGCCCTCCCCCGCGGCACCCCTGCCCCGCAGTGCCCCCGTGGCACGCATCTCCTCCGGCGACGTCCCTGGCTGCCGCCCATCCATTGGGGGCGGCCCGGCGCGCGCCAGCGTGTAGAACGCCGGCCCCGCTTGCGCGAGGCCCCGCTGAGCGGAAAAGGAGGGGAGGGAAAACGGAGGGAAAGGGGGAGGGAGGGAGACGGGAAGGAGGTGAGGGAACAGGAGCGAGGAGGAAAACGGAGGAAGGCGGGTGGGGATCTCCCACGGGATAGCTCCGATCCGCCATGCCGAGCAGGGGGGGACGAAAGGACTTTTCATGATTTTCCGGACCGACGATGTCTGGCAAGGGGGGAGGAGCGAGGGGAAGGAGAGGGATGGGGATGCAGGCGCGGGTGCAAACAGCCGCCCCGTGGGAGGGGAGCTATGGGAGGGGCCACGTGGCTCAACGCGGGCGACTCAACGCGGTGGCTCACGCGGGCCGCTCGCGCGGCACACCGTGGACAGGGGGGCACCGTACGAGCGGCCTTGCGCGGGCAGCTTGCCAGCGAACGTCCGCGGCGCCGGAGGCGCCCTGGGGCTGGAGCCGCAGCGCCTGGAGTGGCCGTCGGCGACAGCCGCGCCGTGGGCCAGCCAGCGGGGAGCGCGGCAGCCGCGGGCACAGAAAGCGCGCGGCGTCACGTCGTCGTCGTCGTCGTTCTCGTCGTTCTCGTCGTCGTCGTCGTGGTGGTGGTGGTGGTGGTGGTGGTGGTCGTCGTTGCCTGTACGTGCCGATCTCTGCGAGAGCGTGATCCACCGCCGCTTTACTGTGGAAAATTCCCCCCCTTCCTCCGGAACCTGGGGGTCACCCTCCATTAGAAAATCCCCCCCTCCCCGCTGGACCCCCCCCCCTCTCCCCCTCCCCCTTCCCCTGGCCCCCCCCCTAACCCCTCCCCCCCCCCTCCGGAAAACCGAGGGAGGGTCACTACCGGTTCGACCCCCATCCCCCTCACCGCACCGCCCCACCAGCAAACGGCTCCGAGGTCCCCACCACCGTCCGCACCACATCCCCCTCCGCCGCTGTCCCCAGCACCACCGTCCCCACCACCACTGTCCCCACTTTCCCCACCACCGTTCCCACCATCCCCACCAGTGCCCCCACTATTGTCGCACTGTCCCCACCGTCCCCACCACTGTTCCCACCACGGTCCCATTTTCCCCGCTTTCTCTACGGTCCCCACCATTGTCCCACTGTCCCCACTGTCCACTGTCACACTGTCCCCGCCGCTGTCCCACTGAGTTGTCCCACTATTTCCGCCACTGTCCCGACTGTCCCCGCCACTGTCCCAACTGTACCCCTGTCCTATTGTCCCACCACCGACTTCACCACCGCCCGCACCACTGTGCCCACCACCACCGTCCCCACCACTGTCCCACTGCCCCCACTGTCCCCACCACTGTCCCACTGTCCCCACACCACTGTCCCCACCTTGTCCCCGCTGTCCCCACCAGTGCCCCCACCAGTGTCCCACTGTCCCCACTGTCCCCGCCTTTGTCCCACCACGGTCCCATTCTCCCCATTGTCCCCACTGTCCCCATCACTGTCCCACTGCCCCCACTGTCCCCGCCACTGTCAGACTGTCCCCACTGTCCGCGCCGCTGTCCCACTGTGCTGCCCCACTGTCCCCACTGTCCCCACCACTGTCCCACTGTACCACCACCCCCCTGGGGCCTTACGCGGAGCTCCTTGTGTGGCCACGAAACGCCGTACTGGGTGTGGCGGGCGCATGTGGTACCCCCCCCTGGGGCCTGAGGTGGAGCTCCCTTTGGGGCCACGAAGCGCCGTACTGGGTGTGGCGGACGCCTGTGGTACCCCCCGCCCTGGCCTTAGGTGGAGTTCCCTATGGGGCCACGAGACGCCGTACTGGGTGTGGCGACCGCATGTGGTCCCCCCCCCCCTCTGGGGCCTTAGGTGGAGCTCCCCATGGGGTCACGAGGCGCTGCGCTGGGCGGGTGAAACGCATGGAGGAGGGAGGAGGGGGAGGGGGGGAGGGAGGAGGGGGAGAAGGAGGAGGAATTTCAAACACGCATGTTCAGGCATGCCGGTGGGTGCCACCGGTCTCGGCACCCTGGCCGAGCGCGCTAACAGCACGCTCGCGGCAGGGTGGGCCAGCGGCCTCAGCGCGCATCCTCTCTGGCGGCACTCGGAGCTCAAGGAGCAGCCTGATGGGCGGCCGTTGCCGCTCCTCCGCTCGTCGCTCCTCCTCCTCCTACAGGGACCGCTCGTGCTGCGGCACCCCCGCATGGCGGTTGGCTGCCATGGGCTCTGGGCCCCCGCTCGGCTTCCAGGCTGACGCCCTGCGCGCTGGCGTTCTGCTCGCCTGCCTCTGGAGTGCGCCGCGGTGGCCTAACCCCTCGCCGCGCTGGGGGCTGTCGCGGCCTAGCCCCTCGCCGCGCTGGGGCCTGCTGCGGTCCAACCCCTCGCCGCGCTGGGGTACTCCGTGGCCTAACCCCTCGCCGCGCAGGGGGCCGCTGCGGTCTGACCCCATCACTGCGCTGGGGCCCGCGGTGGCCTAACCCCTCGCCACGCCGGGGTGCGGCGCGGCCTAACCCCATCGCCACCTCGCCGCGCCGGGGTTCGCGGTGGCCTAACCCCTCGCCGCGCTGGGGACTTGCTGCGGCCTAGCCCCTCGCCGCGCTGGGGGCCGCCCTCCTGCTCGTTCTGGTGGTGCCCGATGCTGTGCTCCTCATCTTCGAACTGCTGGTGGTGCTCGATGCAGTCCGCCTCATCTTCGAAGGGGTCGTGATCTTCGATGTCCATGGTGCTACATCCTGCTGTCGAGGGAAGGGCACCCCTCTGTACGCGTTTTACAAACACACTTTTACAGTAGCATCGTCAATGTATCTAGCCGCCTTCATTGCATCCATTTGTTGCATGTCATTACTATTGTTTGGCTGCAGTTTCGGCTCGAGAGGTTTGAGAGGCGGGCAGGCCCGCCTTTTCTCGAGCCTTCGAGCACACCAGCCTTCAGGTGTTCGAGGCGCCCGCGCGCTCGCGGGCGATCGGGGCCCCGCGGGGGCCTGCAGCGCGGCCGCTGGCCCGTGCCCGCCGCAGCCCGCGGCGACACGGGCGTGGGCCACCCTGGGCGGCGGGCGCCGCCTCTGCCACGGGCGCGCCGCGCCACGTGGCCTCGCGTCGCCACGGCGCGTGCGGGGCCTGTCGGGTGGGCCCTGGCGCTGGCGATCGTGGCCAGCGAGTGGGAGGCGCTGCTGCCGGGCCTGTGGGAGGCCAGCGCGGAGGAGGGTGAGAGCGACAGCGAGCCGCTCTTCTCGGCGCCCGCGGGGCAGGACGGCGTGGAGGATCTGTTCAGGGGGAGTCGGCCCAGCTACATGGCGCCGTGGGCGCGCTGGAACCGTCTGTACCTGCTGTCGCAGTCGAAGCCGACGGGGGTGGTGCTCCTCCTGATCACCAAGGTCGGAGGGGCCAAGTCCACCTTGTGGACGGCGGTGGACCCGACGCAGCGGGTGGTGCTGGTGAATGTACGGGACAAGAAGTTCGCTCTCAGCAAGCCCAAGCAGGGGATCGTGTGGACGGAGCACCCTGGCCTCACCGAGAAGCAGCGGGATGCCGCGCTGATCGCCTCCGAGCGCCTCATAGCTCGCTCGGAGTTGAAGGAGGCCGAGTCGCGCACGGAGAAGGTGAAGCAGGCCCAGAAGAAGAAGAAGTCGAGCTCCAAGACGGCGATGGCTAGCTGGATGTTCAAGGGGGTGAGCACGGCTGCTGTGGCCGGCTGGAGCTACCGCACCGCCGGTGCGTGGGGCTCGGCGGCTTTTCTTGGGTGGCGCGTGTGGCGCTACCTGGAGCTGGGGTCGTGGCTGAGCGGCGGCTACCACACCGTGAAGGCGGGCTTCCAGGCGTTCGAGGACCTGCAGTCCGTGATGGAGCTGGTCAACGACATGTACGAGAACGGGGACCTGGAGAAGATCGCCTGCACGGTCGGTGGGGTCGCGGTGGCAGGGTACATGATCTGGATGTACTACGCCTACGGCGGCGAGGGTCGAGGTGACAGCTCGGACAGCGAGAGTGACAGCGACGACGGGACGGCCATCATCGGGGGACGAGATGTGAGCGACAGTGACGAGGAGCCCGATGCGAAGGCCTTGTTCTCGGAGCTGGCGAGGGGTCAAGCGGAGCTGGCCTCAGCGGTGGTCGACCTGAAGGACCGGATGCGCGAGGAGGCCGAGGCAAGGGTGCCCACACTGCACCCTGCTCAGGCGCCCGCACGCCAGGCCACACGCCGAGAGGAGTCCCCAGAGGGGGCTCGGACGCCTGCCGTGTCGGAGCCGAGTGGGGGCGATATCGACGCCTTCATTCGGAAGCTGAACGAGCACGAGGGGGTCGTGGCGAGGGACTCGGCGAAGGCGACGGCGGGCTCGGCGACGCCTGTGAGCAGCAGTGGGAGCAGCGGCTCGTGGGAGAAGATTGGCGCCGAGCTCGACGATCCCATGAAGGACCAGATCGTGCAGCTGAAGTTGGAGTCGACCAACCCGAAGGACAGCCTCCTGACGGTGCTGCAGCAGTACCGGCCCGCGGTGGGTGGTCAGGTCGGCGGGGTCCGGACTCGGGTCGCGCCGACGGTGTTGGCGAAGCTCTACCGTGGAGGGAGGACGGCCCGCGTCGAGACGCAGGAGTGGCTTCGCAGCAAGGAGCTGCAGGGCGCGACGGTGGCGAACGAGGTGAACATGTTGGCCATGGTGCTGGACCGCATGATGACCTCGGGGGAGCACGACGCGCTGATCAATAGCCAGGCGTCCGAGCTGACCTGCTTGCGGCTCTACTCGATCTGGAAGGCCTACGAGCGGGTCCAGTGCAGGGCCGACTGGCAGAGGCCCAAGCAGCAGAACGGGGGCAAGTGGAAGTCCAAGGTCGACTGGAGTTTGGCGGAGGAGTACCTGAGGCTGGACGGAGATCGGGACAGCGAGAACCTGAAGGCCGATGAGGAGGTCCTGGAGAAGTTAAGGCGCCGCGCGACCCTCAACAAGCACCTGAACGCAGGTGGCGGCGGGGCAGGCGGTGCCGACGGCGAATAGGTTGCGGCCGGTGGGATCGTGGTAACCACTGGCCAAGAGCGTGCTACAGGCACCGCACCACGCTGCTTGGGGGGGCCGGCGACCTCTCGCCGCCCGCCTCAGGCCGTCATCCTGATCGGGTTCCTCGGGTGCTCCACTACCGCAGGCAAGTCAACCAGTGCGTCGTGGTGCAGGTCACCAGGTGGGAGCTTTCCCAGGCGTCGTGAATGGATCCTCGAGAGCGCGATCCGCTGAGATCACTCCCCGACCTCCCCTTTCCACTGAGTACGAGGAGATCAAGTGCGGGTTTGAGTTCTGTCAGCCTGCGTGTTACGTGGAGGAGGGTGGGGAGGACGGTTTCGGCGATCAGGAGCATGGCTTCGGGCTGTGCGAGTGGCTGGCTTACCCCATCGCCACTGAAGACGGAGGAGGTGGCGAAGGAGAAGTGGACAGCGAGCAGCCCGCTCCAGAAGAGGATCGTCAGCGACATCTGGGACTGGCACGCCGCGCGGGCGGGCTGGGGCACCATCAGTGACGGCAAGGTGGCTCTTGGCCGCCTCGAGGAGACGACGGGCAGCGGCTACTTCACAACGGTAAGGAAGATGGAGATGGAGAAGAAGAAGGTGACAAGATACAAAAAGGGGGATCTGTGCCCCCTTCGAGCTGGTCAGGTCTCCCTACCCACCCCGGGTACGGCGCCTCTTCGTGTCCAGGACCTCTCGGCTTGTGCAGGCAGCTATATCGACTCGTGCCAGAAGCTGATGATCAAGAGCCCTGGCGAGGTGGACTGGGAGCGATACGAGAAGACGAAGAGCTACTCGGACCCGGCGCTGAGAAGCAGGACCGAGAAGCTGGAGCTCCTGGCGCGCATGTACCAGGCGGGGATGCTCGACTACGTGAAGGAGGTGAGGGAGAAGGTCGGTCTCTTCACAGTGGCCAAGGACGTCGACCCCGACTCAGGGGTAGTGCTCAAGAGCCGCCTTATCTGGGACTGCCGGAAGGTCAACGTTCTTTTTCACGAGCCTCCGTGGGTGCCGCTTGGGAGTCCCGCCGGGCTGGCTTTGCTGGAGTTGGACGAGGTCATCCTACATGGGCGGCGGCTCTTCTCATTCCAGGGCGACGTACCGGATTGGTTCTATCGACTGCACTGGGGCTCGGAACTGGCGGAGTTCTTTGTCGTGGAGGGTGTGTCGCCGCGGGAGCTGTACCAGTACGGACAGGAGAAGGGCTTGAACTTCAGAGTGCCCTTGGATACGGAGATCGGTCTTGGAGCAGCGAGCCTGGTGATGGGCTCGGCCTGGGCGGTCTTCTTGGCACACACCTGCCTGGAAGCGAGCTTCGAGTCACTGCGGGCGCCGAGTATTACCTATGGGAAGCCGACCCCAAGCTTTCGGAGCCCGTCGTCAGCCACTCGCCCTTCGTTGCAGCAGGGGGATCTTCCCCCAAGCGTGACCGAGGCGGTGGAGGACGGGACGGCCGAGGAGGTGGCGGTGAAGCTCATCCTGATGCTGTATATCGACGATTACATTGGTTTTACTCTGAAGGGCCCAGGCGAGGAGGAGGACATCGTGAAGGACAAGGAGGAGGTGAAGGAGCTCCTGAACCGCAAGGGCCTCGCGATCCAAAAGGAGGACTGGGGAGAGGGGCTCAGCGCGGGGCTTGGACTCACGATACCTACGGCCAGGCCCTACGTCCTGAGGGTCCAGACGAAGAAGTTGGCGGAGCTGGTCTTGGCGACGGAGGCCCTGCTGACGGAGGACGCTGCTCAGCCAGCAGTCTTGTCGAGTCTGGTGGGCCACTGGACGTGGACCATGATGGTGTTCAGGCCCGCGTTCGCCATCCTGGACGAGACCTACAGATGGGTTCGGAGCTGGGAGCTGGAGGAGGCGGTCGTGCCCAGGAGGCTGCCCGAGATCGTCAAGAGCGAGCTAGCGGCCCTGGTCAGCCTCTCGATCTACATGGAGGCGGACCTGGAGGCCCCCTGGTGGCCACGTGCGTACATGACGGACGCCTCGGAGAGCGGATACGGAGCCCTGGCCTGCGACTGCGATCCCGAGGAGGCGAGAGCGGAAGCGGCACGGGGGACGGAAGGTCTCTGGGGCCCCCTGGTGGAGGATTTGTACACCGAGGTGGAGAGGACGGTGGAGGCCGAGGGCGACGAGGAGGATCTGCCGGCCCGACCCCAGGCTGGCCGCCCGGGGGTGCTAGAGTTGTTCTCGGGGTCGTCGAGGTTGCTGGATGCCGTCAAGGACCTCACGAACTCCTGGGGGGAGGCGTGGGACATCTCGGAGGGGGCCGAGTACGACGTGCTGGTGTGCGAGAACCTGGAGCTGCTGCTGAGGAGGCTGCGGCAGGGGTGGTACTGGTGGGTTCACCTAGCGCCGCCTTGTGCCACCTTCTCGAAAGCTCGGGTGCCGCCTCTGAGGTCAACCGAGTGCATCTGGGGACTGCCTACTTTGGAGGGACCAAGTCAGACCAAGCTCGAGGAGGGCAACCTGCTGTGCCTGGTGGCGGTGGAAGTGTTGAAGGTCTGCGTGACGCTGGCGATCCCCTTCACCTTGGAGAATCCTGCTGGGAGCTACATTTGGGCTTTCCCACCGCTGGTGGAGGTGCTTGTGAAGGCAGACGTCTGGAGGGTGGAGCTGGACTACTGCATGTTTGGCGAGGTCTGGAAGAAGCCCACCGCGTTTGTCACGAGCGTGAGGGAGATGACGAAGCTGGCGAGGAAGTGTACAGGTACCTTTCGCTGCTGCAGCCGCACGCGGGGGCCTCACCAGGAGCTGAGGGGGAAGTCACCATGTGGGCTCAGGTGGACACAGCTGGCATGCGCGTACCCACTCGAGTTCTGCAGGTGCCACGCCGAGATTATGAAGGAGCTCGAGCCTGCGTGGGGAACGATACCAGCGGGGGCCCGGCTGAGGCTGCGAGGAGGCAGGACCCAGATCGCCAAGGCGACGGGGACGACCATGCCTCTCAGGCCCGTGTGGCTGAAGCACCACTGGCACGTCCTCTTCTGCGGGAAGTGGGGGCACCAGGAGCACAACAACATCCTGGAGCTGCGGACGGTGGTGGCCACGCTGAGGCACCTGAGCAGGACCTCGCAGGCATGGGGGCACAGGATCCTGATCTTCACGGACTCGTTGGTGTCGCTGGGGGCGCTGCAAAAGGGGCGCTCTTCGGCGAAGAACGTCCTGCACCTGTGCCGCATCGCGGCAATCATCCAGATGGTGTGCAGGATCAGAGGCTACTACCGCTGGGTGCCGTCGGAGCTGAACCTGGCGGACGGGCCCTGGAGGGGGCTGCCCATCGGCGCGGCGGAGGAGACGGTCAAGTTGCACGTTGCTCGGGGGGTGCCTCAGAGGCTGCAGCGACTTTTGCATCAGCATCGAGGCCCTCAAGGCCCAGCCACTGGGTCAGTGCACTTGTAGTCTTTGGCACGCTGGTCACGCGAGGAGGTGCCGTGGGCTACCAGGACAGTCCGAGTTCAAGGGCTGCCAGACCACGAGGAGCGAGCGCGCAGCCGCCCCTGGCAAAGAAGGGGGCGCGGGCGTGGGAGGAGGCGCAGCATGACAAGCTGCGCTACACGAACCGCCTGGTCATCCACGCCGTGGATGACGCGACGAACCTGGTCTACCAGAAGGCTGTGCGCGAGTTCCTGGTGGACGTCAAGAGGAACCAGCTGGACTTCACCACTTACGAGGCCAGGGACCAGGCGTTGGCAGACTACATTTCGGACATGTGCTACGTGCGCCGGCTCGGGTTCGGGCGAGGCAATAGCCTGTTCAACGGGTTCATGCACGTCTTCCAGGACCACAGGGACCGTCTGCCCACGGCGGCGAGAGCTTTGAAGGCGTGGGCACGGCTCGGCGAATTGGGGGAAGGCGCTCCTGTTCCCATGGAGGAGGTCGGGCTGGTCATCAGCAGGATGTTCCGCACGGGGAAGCTCATCGAGGGCGCAGCGGTGCTCACGCAACTGGACGGCTGGCTCAGGGAGCAAGACTGGGGCCAGCTCAGGGCCGAGGACGTCTCCGAGGGGCCAGGGGGGCAGCTGGCCTTCACCCTCGGCAGGCGTGAGAGGGGCGAGAAGTTCAAGACGGGCGCCAACCAGGGCGTCGTACTCTCGTGGCCGGTGACTGCTGCCGTGGTGCGGGCCCTGCTGCGGAGCTGCGCCCGCAAGGACCTCGTCTTCCCCGTCTCGCAGGACAGGTTCAGGCGCGAGTGGCACAAGGCGCTCAAGGACGAGGGCCTCGCCGGCATGGGCCCCCCCCACGCCATTCGGCACTCAGGGGCGGCCACATTCGTGGCGGGCGGTGGCTGCCTAGAGGCGGCGAGGCGCAAGGGCAGGTGGCAGACCACGTCGGCCTTGGCACGCTACACGAAGACGCATATGCTCGTCAGCCAGCTCGCGAAAATGTCAGAGGAGCAGGTGAAGACGGGCGCCAGTTTTTGGTCGAGGCCGGCCGAGGCACTGATGACTTTCATCGTAGAGTCCCCCGCCGCTCAGACTCCCCTGGCAAAGCAGTTGCTGGAGGAGCTGGCGGGGGTGCAGGGGACGCATGTCGAGATCCCCTGCTTTGATGGCGGGCGGGTGCTGACGACGGGCCGCCCGAGTACAGCACCCCGAGCTCGTCACAGCCGCAAGACGAGAGTTGCTCGCGGCTAGTGATAATTATGATTATCGTTTGATATAGCTGGAGCGTGCCTGGAGGCGTGTTGACGTGTCCCCTGTCCTCACCTCTATTCCTGAACAGAAGATAAAGCAAGATTTGGACCGGGGGTCTTACATAAAACAGGGGGGCTGGAGCACAACATAGATAAGAACCCTTCCCTCCCTCCCTTATCTGCTGAAGGCTGGTGTTTAGGCATGTATGCCAGTCTCGATTTGACGGGGTTGGGACTGATGCGTTTCCGAGTTTTATCGCGGGCCCTGATAGGCCTGAGGCCAGGTCAGGCACCGCTCTGGACTTGGGCCCAAGGTGGCTCGGGCTCGCCTCTTGAACACCTTTCGGGGGGACCTCCCCCTCTAGGCTCGCTGGCGGCACTTGCTTCTGTGCCTTCTGCTGCTGTGTTGGATATTCGTGTTTCTGCATGGCAGGCCGTTGGTGTTCAGTAGGGTTGTCGCTCCAGCTCCGCCTGCCCCCACTTTCAAGGTCCCCACGTGCTCTCAAACAAAGCTGGCTAACTTTAAGAGGCGTCAATGTAAATACGCGTTTTACAAACACACTTTTACAGTAGCATCGTCAATGTATCTAGCCGCCTTCATTGCATCCATTTGTTGCATGTCATTACTACTGTTTGGCTGCAGTTTCGGCCCCACCGCTCCCACCCTGGGGGCTAAATCCCAGGGACCGATGCGTTTCCGAGTTTTATCGCGGGCCCTGGTAGGCCTGAGGCCAGGTCAGGCACCGCTCTGGACTTGGGCCCAAGGTGGCTCGGGCTCGCCTCTTGAACACCTTTCGGGGGGACCTCCCCCTCTAGGCTCGCTGGCGGCACTTGCTTCTGTGCCTCCTGCTGCTGCGTTGGATATTCGTGTTTCTGCATGGCAGGCCGTTGGTGTTCAGTGGGGTTGTCGCTCCAGCTCCGCCTGCCCCCACTTTCAAGGTCCCCACGTGCTCTCAAACAGAGCTGGCAAACTTTAAGAGGCGTCAATGTAAACATCCCTTTTTGCGCCGCTGCCTTGGCTGCTGCGGGACTGGCCCGCGCCGTGGTCTGGGTCGCGCCCCGCGGCGGCGCACTTGGGGGGTGGGAACCCCTGATCCATCTCAGGGCAGGGGGGCAGCTTCCTTCCCATGGACAGCCGAGACGAGCGAGGGGGCGCCTGCCTCTTCTTCTAGGCTGGGCCGCTTCGCTCTCAACTCGTGGAAAAGCGCACCCGTCTCAGAGGTCCAGGGCGCGTCCTTTGGCGGCGATGCTTGGCTGAGGCAGGGACGCTCTGCGCTGCCTTGCTCTGGCCCGTCTTCTGCTGGCGCCGCTCCCAAAATCTGTTCAGCCATCTGCCTGCGCTTCTCTGCCTCGCGCGGGTCCTGCTGCTGGATTTGCCTGCGCGCTGCTCCGCTGTCGAGCCAGGCCAAGCGACAGAGCTCCTCCGCCGCTCTGCGCTGGCTGCGCAGGCGGCTTGGGCCTGGGATGTCACCGAAAAGCCGCTGGTAGTTGCCCGTCTGAAGCGCCTTGAGGACAAGGGGGGCGCATGCCGCCAGCCATGACTGCCAGCCCTGCTCGCCTGCCTGTTGGATCCAGCATTCCGCCAGCGACTGCATCAGCTGTTCCAGCAGGTTCCTTTCGAGCCAGGCCAGCTCTCGCCCTGGGCCCCGGTCGTCGCCACCTCGGTGCTGGCGGGACCTCGGATGCTGCATGCCTGCTTCTTTGGCCTCCTTCACGTATTTCATCAGGCCTGGCACTGGCGGCTTGGTGAACTGCGCCGCCCACTGCACCATCGCACCCATCTGGACCATGGACGTGACATCGCTGCGCTGATCGGGCGCTGGGATAGTGTCCGTTTTCTGATCACTACCCTCGCCCTCCAACTCTGGCACCTCGCTGTCTGGGAGGCTGACAGGTGTCCAAGCTCGGTGCCCTTCCGTCGTGCTGGGGGGGGGGGGGGGCTGGTGTCCAAGCTCGGTGCCCTTCCGTCGTGCTGGGGGGGGGGGGGGGGGGGGGGGCTGCGCTCGCTGCTGGTGGCGCTGTGGGCCAGGATGTAGTTCCTCCTGTTCTGGAAGGCCTCCATGTGCACCCTGGCTGCCTTCTGCCTAGTGCCATGCGGGAGGGAGAGGATGTGCGTTGTGGGTGGTCCTCCAGATGTCCTCGCAGAAGTCAATGAGCTGTTGGAGTTCTTGCGGCGTGACTGCCGTCGTCTGCTCTTGGATGTCCGTCCTGCCGCCAACGTTGGCGACCGCTAGGAGGTAGGGTACACAGCGCCCCCCCCAGTCGTCCATGTCGCCCCGCACTTCCTGGTCGACCATGTTCATCGACTGTTCCGCATACCCTTCCATGTGGCCCACTAGCCTCCAGCTGGCCAGGACCACTGACTGCGGGTGCCTTGGGGGGGATGCTGAGGCGCCGGCTCGGACGCCTCTGCGTCCGCGCTGTCATCGTCCAGGTCGATGAGCCCAGAGCTGCTCGCCCCAAGCCTGAAAACAACTGCGTGGGGTACCGCTTGTGCTGCTGCCTCTGCCTCCTCTTCTTCATGCTTGGCTCCCCGTTTCATCTGCCGCCCCTTCTGCATGTCGGCGAGAATTCCCAGGCCTGCTGCTGTTGGCGGTTGGCATGGCTTTGCCAACTTGCGCGCTACCCCTGCCACAAATCTGCTATTGTGGTTCCCGAGGTAGCTGGTAGCCCCGCAATTTTCACACCACAGCCAACCTTGTGTAAGCTGCGTCTTGTGCGTGTCGTGGACAACCTGCGTGCCAGTCTGCACTGCTTTGAAATCGAGCCTAATGTTTCCGTGCTGGCCCATGTGGCTGCTCTCACGACCTTGACACTCACCTGCTTCAGCGAGCCAAACACGTACGCTTTGCCCCTTGGCTGGTCCACTGCGGCAGGTAGCACGCCACGACCTCGGATGTAGCTTGCGTACATCATGGCCAAGTTGAGCTGCCTTCTGTCGGGCTGCCAATGGCCTCCTGCGCTTTGCCTTCGGCCGCTGGGCCGCCTTGTTGGGGCCCCCCACTGTCGCCGCCATAATGATGCCTAGCAACCTGCTCTGGACTGCCACCGCGATCTGGTCTGTGACCTGCTGCTGCGCGATGATGGCTGGATCCAGCGCTCCGTGCTCTGCTCCCCAGCCAGCGCGTTTAGCTGCCATCTCGTTGCCGATCGCCCACCAGGTCGGTCCAGCCCACCTCTCCAGCTCGGTCGGGTGCTCGATCATGTGGCTGGGAATGTGGTGGCCCGTGATCGTGCCTGTGCTGCTCTGCAGCTGCTGCTCGGTCATGGGCCAGAGGTCGAAGTTGGTGCTCCTGTAGCCGAGGTCCTCTGGATCTTGGATTTGCTTCGGCGCGTCGAGGGCAGACTTGCAGCCACTGGCGACGTTGAGCCCTTTGGCCGTGGCCGCCACGGTGTACCCAATGGCCTTGCTCATGGCTGTGAGCTCTGCCCTGGGCACTGCGCGTTGCGCCCTGATGGTGCCGTGCCAAGCTGCAACCTCGTCGTTCCTGAATGCCACAAATGCCCAGCCGCGGCGTCGAAGCCTGGGATCCTTTGCTGTCGTGCTAGCTCCGCCAGAGCCATCCGTGAATACGCAGTCCGCTCGGACCTTGTGTCCTGACTGGGCTGCTCCCTGGGCCTCCTCGCTGGCGCAGAAGGTTCGAGCCGCCTTCGCCGCATCCTCGTCGGGGTCGGCATTGGCTGCGCAGGCTGCTGATGGAACGCAGCGTAGCCAGAAATACACGTCCTGCTGTTGGTCGCGTGGGTCCTTCGCTTTCTTGGCCAGGTCAGCGCCATTGCTGCGGCCGATATCCCCATCGGCTGGGCAGGCGTAGTATCGGTGTTCTTCGGTCCCCACCGCCTCGCCACATCTTGCACATGTGTCTTTCCCCGTTTGGTTGAGCTTCGCGGTCCTTCGCCTCTCCCTCGTCCAGATGCCTGCCACTGCGATTGCTTCGAGCATCGCCGCCTCCGCATGCTGCCCTTTTGCGCCGCCTCCGCCTCAGGTGCCGCTGCAGCTGGTAGAGGTCGCCGCCTGCTTGCAGTCCTGCCCCATGTCGATGTTCAGCTGCTTGCTGCCAAACTTGCTGCTGCGCGCTTTGCTGGATCTCCTGTAGCAGTGCTCCCAAGTGAGGGATGCCATCTGGTCTGTATGCACACTCACCTCCTGCCGGGCTGATCCAGCTGACAAGCCGCCTGGGAATCCATCCAAATCCTAGGGGGTGCACAATGACGCCTGCCGTGGGGCACTTTACCTGGCACCACCTTCTGTTGGGTTCCAGGGCTTGGATCTTGGCGCACAGCATGTGCCACCCCCGCTGGCACCTCTTGAGCTCTGTTGGGTGGTCCACTGTCGTGACCCAAATTTGCTTGAACCTGGTCCACGATGGCTCTGGTGCGGGCTTCCTGCGTGCCTCTCTGGACCCGGAGGATGGTGGACGTGCAGCGCCCTGTCCTGTGCCCGCCTGCGAGAAGCGCGGCCTCTGCGGCCCTGACCTTGGTCGCCACAGTGGGCGTGATGCCGTGAGCGGGTGGGCCCCAGGCCTGCTGGCAATAGGCCCCTGCCGCGTAGACCTTGGCCGCCCGTTTGGCACCGGTCTTGGCGAGGTCCTTGAGCTTTGCGGCGCGCTGCTTTGCCTTCGCCTGTCTGGCTGCGTGGGTCGGTCGCCTGAGTTGTTTGCCCAGGCCCGCGTCCACCCCGAGGTCGCGGACCACTCCTGGCTGCTTGTTTGGGGTGCCCAGGCTGTCCAGGATGCTGGCGATCTCTGCCTGTAGGTCCTGGTCCGAGGCCACGACCGCCGCCTTGTTGGAGATCGGGATGGAGAGCCTCTCGAGGCCCTGGTGCTCCAGGGTGGCCACGTACTTGACCTGGGCCAGAACTTGCTTCCTCGCTCCTTCTATCTGCAGGGCCAGGTCGTCCAGGTACTGCTGAATGACCACGAAGATGTAGTGCATGTACGCTGCATCCAGGACGCCGTAGAGGAGCGGCCGCGTGAGGTCCACACCGCAGCCGGCTACCATGCCATTGGTTTGCTCGAGAGTGTCCGAGGAAAGGGTGCGGGCCATGATGGCTCTGGGCGCGAGGTGCATCTGGGCGGCCATGGGCAGCGGCAGCAAGGGGCAGTCCAGGTCGCAGGCTGTCTCGATCAGCTGGTCGAGGCCTACGTTGTCATAGAATTTGGCTGCATCGTAGAAATTCCCGCAGCGTGGAAGCCCATCTGCACTGCCGCCTCTGCCCTCGTTCGTCTGCGCATCGCAACTCGGAGCGCCGAGGAGCCTGCCGCGGCCGTGTCCCAGAAGCCTGCCGCCACCGTGCTCCAGGTGGCGATGATCGGTCTTCTGGCCGCGCTCCAGATGCGGTAAGGCATGGGCGCGAGCCCGATGGGGCGCTCGCCTCCTCTGCCTCGCTTCTTGCCCAGCAGGAGCTCCAGGGCCAGGTATAACTGCCATGGCCACGCCGCCCTCGCCTCGCAGCTGTGCAGGCACTGCGCAAACTCTGTGAACCCCTGCGCGCCCATGGCGTTGAGCTCTGGGGCTCTCCACCCATCGGATCCTTGTCCTGCGTTGCGCTTGAGGTGCTGGATGATGGGGCCGACGATGTTCTTGCCGAGGGACTCCAGGGTGCCTTCTTGCGCTAGGGCTGCACTCCGCAGTTGGCCCAGGGCTGCCTTTATCTGGGCTGCCTTCGGGGCGCCCCTTGTCCACTTGCGCTGCCATGCTTCCTAAGGAGGAGGAGAAGGAGTTATATATAGGGCAAGGTCTCGATGACCGAGGCACGAGTCAAGGATGAGCGGCGGCGGCGGAGGGTCGGGGGGGGGGCGGAAGCGGGGCGGCGCCTGACAGCGCCCATCGCCGCGTCCGAGTTGAACGCGGCGCGACGGGCCACGGCCGCGGCGCTCTCCCCTCTTTGTCCGCTCCCTCGCCCCCTCCTCTCCTGCCGCCCCCTGCCCCAAACGCACGAGCCAGGGAGGAACGCACGACCTATCCTGCTTAGGTTCTGAGCTCCAGCCTTGGATAAAAACAAACGAGCATTCGGTTGCCAGTTCTCTCAACTGACTGGTGGAGTAGCACCCACCAACAATGCAAAACAACACATCCTGGTCAAGCCAAAAACAGAGTTGGCGCGAACCGCGCACCTCCCTCGAGCGGACACACACGGCCCCCGTGGGCCGAAAAACCGCCCCCGTCCAGGACATCGGGCGGCAGGGGGTCCCCAGGAAGGCCGTGAGCTCACTGGCTTTGGCACGGCATCCGCACTTACGGCACTGACCGAAATCTCCCGCGATCTGCGGGCAACTGTGAGCTGAATTCAGAGCTGCGGTTCTGAGCCGCTTCGCACGAGTATTGCGCGCCCGAATCTTGGGCGGACGTGGGGGCCTCTTGCCCTCCTTATCCAGCACATCAGTCATAACGCTGAGAAGGTGGTGCTGAACCTTGCGCGTGACAGCGTCGGCCATCTTCACAGCCGCACTCACGGCATATGGCACTCTGATTTCCTTCTCAAATTCACCAGCGACGTGATCGGCAATGGCGTTAGCCAACACAGAACTCGGGTTGAGACCTCTTTCAGCTGCCTCCTGGACAGACAGGTGGCTGGGCACACGGACGAGGCACAGATCCCTAACGCGCAGCAGCTCACGCACGCGCACCCACAAATCACGGTGGCTCGAAACACGGGCTCCGAGACCAGCCGCAATACGAGCAACGCCTCTGGACACATACGCAGAGTCGGCAATATAACCGAGCTGGCCCCCCTCGGGGCTCTGCCCCAAAAACTTGAGAAGGGCCCAGAGCTCCCCCCGATTGACACTCTGCTTGCCAGTGATGCCACCCCCAGCAATAATCGCCAGGCTGGACGCGGCACTCAACAAGGGGATCTCTTCTAAACTCAGCCCAAAAATCACGACGCCCCAAGACACCCGCCTGAGCCTACGATCCCTCGAGAACTCCCCCCCACTAGCGCCCCCCGCACCCCAGATGCGACGCCCCAACACATGGGGAAAGGCACCTGACGCCGCGAAGAGAGGCGAATCGGGAGGAGGGGGAGCGTGTGTCCAGGACTTGGGTGTGAGGCCGCGGAGCCAGAGCAGAGGACTTTCCTCGGCCGCCGTGACCCCTCGCCTGGCAAGGGCCTCGGAGATTTCCTGAAACTCTGAATTACAAGGGCATTCCCAGAATCTGTGAACGTCGGTCTCAGGACTTAGCCCGCACCTGGGACACAATTCCGAACACTGACCTCCCGCACGAACGATGCGGGATCTAGCCCACACAGCACCTGTGATAATCGCTCTGAGCAGGACCGCTTGCTTGACGTCTGTTTTGCGCAGGCTGGCAAGATGACGGCGAGCAACAGTAAAATCAATACCTGCTTCCGAACCGAGACCGTTGCGGAACTTGCAGGCGCCAGCCCACAACTGAGCCTCGATCGAATTCGCAACTGACTGTTTGAAGTCGGATGTCATATAAGCCTCGGATCGGAGCTCATCGGGGAGGGCAAATTCTTCACCCGTTGGAGCTGTCCAATGCCAGGGCCCATCCAACTGCCACCCGAGACCCAGCATCGTGGCGACGATGGCCGAAATAGGCCCCCGAATGTTGTGCCAACGGCGCTTCGGCCCCAGGCCCCGAATTCTCTGGACCGTATCCCTCCAGCAGCGGTGCATCCTAGGGAGGGACTGCTCCGAAACTCTGGACACGATTTGAAACCAGGAATCCAGGAGCGAAAGAACCGAACTAAAAGCGGGATCCTTGGGGCCGACCTCCAGAGCCAAGACCGAAGTGAGGCGTCTGCCTGTGTTCCCTCTTGACAAGGTGCCTTCAAGGGCGCGACGCCACTGCAAGAGCACAGAGGGGGCAACTCCGAACACTTTCCAAGCATAAGAGGCCTGGGGGAGGGCTCCCGCAAGCACAAGCTTAGGCCCCACCTTACGCGGGGCAACTCGGGCCAACTTGTTGATGCGATACACGCGCCGATGCGCCTGGGCAATGCGCTTGGTGTGGCGAGGCTTACAATTCTTCGCTCCACTCCCGCGCTCAATGCCCAGATCAGCGGCGACCGACGCGACTTCGACGACAACACCGTGCGCACCCAAGCCAGCCTGAATCTCGCGAGCAACTGCCAAGTCAGAAGCATGGAGGAGGAGAAGGTGGAGGAGGAGGAGGAGGAGGATGAG
>CAUYUJ010005771.1:0-20000 GCA_963575745.1 Prorocentrum cordatum | reverse complement strand
TCACCATCATCATCATCATCATCATCATCATCATCATCATCATCATAATCATCATCATCATCATCATCATCATCAACATCATCATCATCATCAACAGCATCATCCTCTTCCTCATCCTGTTTCGTACCGCAGGCGAGATGGTTCTGACATTCCAGCGGGGCACAAGTGCTCAGCCCGTTGGCAAGCGACCCCATTGCAGGACCGCCGTGGCAGAAATTGACGGAAGGAGCAACACTGGGCATCGCAGGGGTGAAATCAAATTAAATCAAATCAAGACATCTCATCATGAGAATCATCATTGGCAGCATCATATTATTCCTCATGATCGTCATCATCATGATGATCCACAGCATCGTCATCAGCATCATCATCAGCATCATCATCACAATCATCGTCATTATCATCATCGTCGTGATCGTCGTCGTCCTCATCCTCCTCCTCCTACTCCTCCTCCTCGTCATTATCATCAACATGGTCATCATCGCCATCATCATCATCGTCATCGGCATGCTCATCGGCATCGACAGTATCAGCGTCAGCATCAGCACCAGCGTGATAATCGTCGTCGAATCAGCCTCATTATCATCAGCATAAAGTTACACATCATAAACCGATCAACAGCTTCATCATCAGCATCACATTAGTCATCATCATCATCATTATCATCATCATCATCATCAACATCATCAGCATCATCATAATCATCAGCATCATAATCGGCAGCAGCAGCAACATCACCATCGCCAGCATCATAATCATCATCATCAGTCTCATCGTCGTCGCCGACATTGTCATCACCAGCATCGTCGTCAGAATCAGCATCAACCTCATCATCATCGCCATGCTCATAATCACAATCGGCATCGCCATCATCGTCATCATCAGCATCATCATCAGCAGCAGCATCATCAGTACCATCGTCATCGTCATATACATCACCATCATCGTCATCCTTGTCATCGTGTTGTCATTACCACCACCTCCAATCACCACCTCCATCATCATCAACATCACCAATCTCATCAGGTTGATCCTCCTCATCTTGATCCTCTTCCTCGTCCACAACGTTTCCCCTGAATTCCTGGTCTCCTCTCCACATCGTCCGCATCCTCCTTTGGCTCCTCGTTCTCCTCCTCCTGCTCTGCGTCCTCTTGCCCCTCTCTGCCTCATTATCTCCCCCGCCCCTACCTCCTTCTCCCCCTCCCCATTATCCTCCCCCTCCTCCGCCGTTGCCCACCCCTCCACCGACTCCTCCCTTCCTCGTACAACTCCGCTTTCTGCCTCGTCCCTCCCGTCGCCCACTGCCCTCTGCAACCCTCCTCCTACACCTCCTCAAGATCCTTCGCTACCACATGCCGTATCCTCCTCCTGTACCTCCTCCTCCTCCTCTTCCTACCCCTCCTCCTCCTCCTCCTCCTCCTCCTCCTCCTCCTCCTCCTCATCCTCCTTTCCTAATCCTCCTCCTCCTCCTCCTCCTCCTCCCTCCCCCTCCCCCCTCCCATCTCCCCCTCGTCCCCCTCCTTCCCGTCGTGGTCCTACTCGTCTCGTCGTCCTCGTTCCCGTCCTCGTCCGACTCCGTCGAGGTCATCTTTCCACGTCGTCGTCGTCGTCGTCGTCGTCGTCCTAGTCTCTCACGTACAGTACTCATCGCTGTCGCTGTCGTCGTCGTCGTCGTCCAGTTCCTCTCCCGTCGTCGTTACCGTCGCAAACGCGCAGGGCCGACGGCCGTCGTCGCCGCAGCCGCCGAGGTCCCCTCCCTGGCACCCGCTGGCCTCCCCGTCGAATTCCATCTGCGATCGGTCTCTGGACCTCCCCCTGGGGGGGGCCATGCTGACCCATGGATCCGACCCGCGCCCGATCGTGGCGACGAGAGCCCTGTCCCTCTAAAGGAGGAAAATTCAAAAATAGTCTTAAACATAGCATGGGGACGACTTGTTGAATATCTTTTCGCCATTTTGGTGTATCTGCTGACTATTTCTAATTTTCGTCAAGAATCCCACTGTAGGGGACACGCCCGACTTAACCCTGGGGCCCCCTGGGCCGGGTGCTCTCTGGAGGCCGTGGGGGCCTCCGGGCATCCCAGGGGCACCCTGGGCCAGCGACGCTCCCAGCCGCGCCCGACGCAGACGCCCACGCGCTGGCCCGCTCCTGGGCGGACAGCGCCCGGGGGTTCAGCACCTCCGGGATCAGCTGCGCGGCCGCCGAGGAGTTGAAGCCGATGCCTCGGAGGGCCGCCGGCCGCCCGCCCCGAGCTTGCTCCGCAGCTCTGCCCTCTGCACGGTCTCGACTACGGGGGTGCGTCTGATGGGGGGGGTGGGGGGGCTTTCTGCTCTCGATCCTCCGCGGCCGCCCCCCTCTTTCTCACAGTCGCCTTCATGTACAGTCGAGGCGTTGACCTAAGGAGCCCTAAATAAGGAACGAGGCCCCTTTTTCCCATAACTTCACCCTCGACATCCGATGGAAAACCTCAGGAAAACCCGAGGCAAACTTTGAAACAATCAAGGAACACCGAGCCCCTCCCCAACAAAAAGGGTTCTTTCTTCAGCGCCCCGACTGTACCCAGAGTTCTGGCACGGCCCGCCAGCCATCCGAAAGCGTTGGCGGCCGCCACCCAACGTCCTCCGACGACCCAGGCCCCGAAACGGGCCTCATGGGGCCCAAGGCCTGAGATTTCCCCGGCGCGCAGGAGCTTCGGGAAGAGGCCACCTGGAGGCCATGTGGAGCGTGCGGATTTTACCACCCCGAGCAAGTCAGAAGCCCTGGGGACGTGCGCAGACGTAAACCCACCAAAACTCGACGAAGACAGTTGCAGAGGAACGGTGACGAGCGCTGATCAAAGACCGTACCGTTGCCGGAGCAACGGGCCAGCGGCCGCGTCCCCCCCTGATTAACTAATTGATGAAGTGCTTCGCTGCGCGAGATGACCATGCACACTCCCGTTCCCGTTCCCGTTTCCGCTCCCGCCTTCCTCCCTGCTCCTCCTCCTCCTCCTCCTCCTCCTCCTCCTTCTCCCCCTGCGTCTGCGTTAGTCGTGATACTGACTAGGTACACGTCACATGAATGTGGCACATACCATTGGGGGGCAGGTTGTGGCGCTGGCGTGCTTGCTGTGCAGGCGCATGGTGGGGAGAGGGCATGGCCGTGCTAAGACGCATTGTAAGCCCTTTGGTTTCGTGATGTTGCACGACTGGTGCTCCTCATCCTCTTCATCCTCCTCCTCGTCATCCTCCTCCTCATCGTACACCTCCTCGTCCTCCTCGTCGTCCTCCTCCTCATCGTCCTCCATCGTATCCTCCTCCTCCTCCTCCTCCTCCTCCTCCTCCTCCTCCTCCTCCTCCTTTCGTAATCCTTCAAGCAATCCTCGTCCTCCCCCTCCTCGGTTTCCGAGGCGGGGGGGTCGCGGGGGCGGCCTGCTCGCTCCAGGTTGCCCTGGCCGAGGAACGTCCCGTCGATGCCCATGTTGGCCTGCGGGCGGCCGGCCGGCGGGCGTCGCGGTGCGCCGGCGCACCCCCGCCGCGCCCAGGCCACCTCCCCTCCAAGGGGGGGGGCGCGGGGAGGACGCGGGAGGAGCGAGGGCTATCGAGAGGGAGGGGCAGGGGGACGGGGGAGGAGGACGCATGCACGCACGCACGCACGCAAGTACGCACGCGCGCACGCGCACGACACATACACAGACACATTCACACACACACACACACCAATACGCACACACCAACACGCACACACCACACACACATACACACACACACACGCACACGAACACCAACACATCAACGGGCGCTGACATGCTTTCGAGCGAGCTGGGCTGGTGTGCCGCTCTGGCGGCCATTTGGCCGCCGACGCCGCCGCGTCGCCTCCTCGGCGCCGCGCGTCGTGTGGTCCAATGTGCCGCTCTGGCGGTCATGTGGCCACCGTCGCCGCCCCGTCTCCGCCCCGTCGCCGCCCGTCGTCTGCGCCGGTCTGGCGGCCATGTGCTCGCCGTCGCCGCCCCGTCGCCGCGTCGTCGCGGCCTCGCAGAACTGCACCACATAGATTGCACCACATGGAGATTCGTTTATACTCGGATCTACGCACCCCCTCACTTTATCCACGCCCCCTGGGGTAGCACGACATACACAAGGTCCTGTCCAACCGTGACCCTTAAATATGAAGCATGCCTTCCCAGCCAGACCCCTTTTTATCCACCCCCTTGCACCCTTGTCGAATAAACCTATGCGCGCACTCATTTATCAAAAACCATCACGCCTCAAGAAATCGTGGCAAAAGGAAAACGGGACAACGTCGACACGCGCGCAAAAAGGAAAGCATCAAACATCGCACATGTCGTTGGGATTCCAAGATCGAGGATTCCGAATACATATGTAACCGACAATGGGTTGGCAGCTTGATTTGTCAACAAAAAATCGGTGCGCACTTGTGCGGATTCGTATGACAACCATGGGTGGTTCAACGCGTCATCGAATGAGACCAAGCGGGCCTCTCGCACGCAAGATGCGACGTAACCTGGCCACGTGGCAGATGGTCTTCGGGGCGCGCAAACATGGATTAGCGACCCATGGATTTGGCGCACGGCACCTCCCCCAAAACGCGGCCGGCGCCGCCCCGATTTGCGGCGGAACTTCGCGATTCCCCCTGGAAACGGGACTCGTTGCTAATCCACGCCCCCTTCTTTTACCCCACCCCGATTCACGCTGAGTTCTTTAAGTTTCCTGTCAGTAAGGCAGATCGCCCCTCCCGTCACTAGAGGCAGTAGGGCCAGGCTCGTGAGGAACAGGACAGAACAATATTATTGGGGAGGCTCCCATCTACCGCGTGGCGTGCCCGGCATCCGAGTCGGTAGCGCATTGCTAATCCACGCCCCCTTGATCCAGGTCAGCGATCGCCCGACGCGTGGCCGATGGTCTGCGTGACGCGTTCCAACCAGCATCCGCTCGGAGGTGCTCCTCCCCCTCGTCTCCGTCCGGCCGCTCTCGTCTCCCAGGGGCCGAGCACCGACTGGCGCTAACCGGGGCCGTCCTCGCGCTCCCCCGAAGGCTCGAGCCCCAGACTGGAACAAACGGTCAGGCGAACAACAACAACCGCAAAACCACCACCAACAACGACAACAACCACAACCACAACCACAACCACAACCACAACAACAACAACAACAACAATTACTAGCACGTGGGGACACACCGTTCTCACCAGTGCCAGGGTTTTCATAGGAGGCGGGCAATACCCCCACTTTGTGGGGGGGCCGGTTCAAGCTCTACCAAATTTCCAAACGACTCTTCGCCACCACCCACACCCAGCTTCCCGCCCTATGACGTTCGGACACTTCACTTCGTGGCATGCGGACGACCGTGGCTACTATTCAGGGCCCCGCGGCCGACGACGACGGCGTGCGCGCGCGAAGAAAAAACGAATGTGTCCCGCATGGTATTATTTGACAGGGATGATGGCCCTGGCAGGTGCGCAACCGTTGTTGCAGAAGTTCGAAAAAGTTGCTCGCAAAAGCCCGTTTGACAGAAATGTTTAAAAAGTGTTGGGTTTCCTACGAATCCGCAAGAGCGCGCGGGATGACATTTTGACATTTTTTTTTGAAAAACCATTGGTTTTTTTGATGTTTTTATGTTAAAATCGCTACGAAAACTAAGGTTTTGGAAGGATTTCGTCTTGCGCGCGCGAATGTCCACTTTACCTTATTTTTTGCAAGGGATTCTTGAAGTTTGGTTATGTTAGAACAAGAAATGTCCACTTTAGCTTATTTTTTGCAAGGGAAAACCGATCGTAACAACACAACCGGATCCGGACCAACCCGTTTTGCCTGAGACTTCCTCACGAAAATGATGAAAATGAGGCTGCGGCCTAGGCGCGGCGGGGGGGTCGCGCACCAGGGGCCCCAACAATAATTATTCTTTAGAAGTAATAATCTTCAACAACAACAACAACAACAATTACTAGCACGTGGGGACACTCCGTTCTCACCAGTGCCAGGGTTTTCATAGGAGGCGGGCAATACCCCCACTTTGTGGGGGGGCCGGTTCAAGCTCTACCAAATTTCCAAACGACTCTTCGCCACCACCCACACCCAGCTTCCCGCCCTATGACGTTCGGACACTTCACTTCGTGGCATGCGGACGACCGTGGCTACTATTCAGGGCCCCGCGGCCGACGACGACGGCGTGCGCGCGCGAAGAAAAAACGAATGTGTCCCGCATGGTATTATTTGACAGGGATGATGGCCCTGGCAGGTGCGCAACCGTTGTCGCAGAAGTTCGAAAAAGTTGCTCGCAAAAGCCCGTTTGACAGAAATGTTTAAAAAGTGTTGGGTTTCCTACGAATCCGCAAGAGCGCGCGGGATGAGATTTTGACATTTTTTTGTTGAAAAACCATTGGTTTTTTGATGTTTTTATGTTAAAATCGCTGCGAACACTAAGGTTTTGGAAGGATTTCGTCTTGCGCGCGCGAATGTCCACTTTACCTTATTTTTTGCAAGGGATTCTTGAAATTTGATTATATTAGAACAAGAAATGTCATTTTCTATTGTTTTTTGCAAGGGAAAGCGGATTACAACAAAACAACCGGATCCTGTACACACCCTCTTTTCTGAGGCTTCCTCACGAAAATGATGAAAATGTAGCTGCGGCCTAGGCGGCGCAGGGGGGGCGCGCACCAGGGGGCCCAACAATAATTATTCTTTAGAATAAATAATGTTCAACAACAACAACAACAACAACAGCAACAGCAACAGCAACAGCAACAGCAACAGCAACAACCACACCACCACGACCACCACCACCACCACCAACAACAACAACATTAACAGCAGCAGCCACAACAACAACAACACCACCACCACCACCAACACCAACAACAACAACAACAACAACATCATCAACAACAACAACAACAACAACAACAACAACAACAACAACAACAACAACAACACCACCACCACCAACAACAACAACAACAACACCACCACCACCACCAGCAACAGCAACAACAACAACAGCAAGAACAACAACAACAACATCAACAACAACACCAACAACCACAACAACAACAACCACCACAACAACAACAACAACAAACGACAACCAACAAGGCGGTGCGGCGCGCCAGGGCGGAGGGAGGGCGGAGGAGGGCGGAGGAGAAGGAGGAGGAGGAGGGCGGAAGAGGAGGAGGAAGAGGAGGGGAGGAGGAGGACGACGAGGAGGAGGAGGACGAGGAGGTGGGGCTGGAAGCCCAATCCTCTCCTCTCCTGCTTGCCTGCTCCTGCCAATCCTCTGGTAGCGTGCCGCACGGTGGTATTGTGTGTGGTGAGTGCGTCGCCCGTGTTGGAACGCAGGGAACTCGCATACTCCACGCGCCCTTTTCTGGAGCAGAACAGCGAAACACACAAAACACAAAACAACACATACAACATGGTGTGTTCTGGTCTCGTTCTTCCCAACCATCCTTAATTGGGCATTCGTTTTGAATAGAGCACTGCTCGCGCGTCGTTCCTTCCTCCCTTCCTCCCTTCCTCCCGCCTCCCGCCCCCCCTCCTGCTTGCCTCCTCTTGCCTTGCCCAGGGGGATGCGATCTGCTAAACTGTCGCCACTTTCGAGGGCTGCTGGTGGGTCCAGCGGGGTGAGGCACCGCGCGGATCTGAGCGGCACCTCGCCGTCCCTGGGGGGCTGCGATCTGCGAAGCTGTCGCCACTTTCGAGGGCTGCTGGTGGGTCCAGCGGAATAAGGTACCGTGCGGATGTGAGCGGTAGCTCGCCGTCCCTGGGGGGCTGCGATCTGCGAAACTGTTGCCACTTTTGAAGGCTGCTGGTGGCTCCAGCGGAGTGAGGCACCGCGCAGGTCTGAGCGGTAGCTCGCCGTCCCTGGGGGGCTGCGATCTGCGAAGCTGTGGCCACTTTCGAGGGCTGCTGGTGGGCCCAGCGGAGTGAGGCACCGCGCAGATCTGAGCGGCAGCTCGCCGTCTCCTGGGGGGCTGCGAACTGCTAGACTGTTGCCACTTTCGAGGGCTGCTGGTGGGTCCAGCGGAATGAGGTACCGCGCAGATCTGAGCGGTAGCTCGCCGTCCCTGGGGGGCTGCGAACTGCTAAACTCTGGCCACTTTCGAGGGCTGCTGGTGGGTCCAGCGGGGTGAGGCACCGCGCAGATCTGAGCGGTAGCTCCCCGTCCCTGGGGGGCTGCGAACTGCTAGACTGTGGCCACTTTCGAGGGCTGCTGGTGGGTCCAGCGGAGTGAGGCACCGCGCAGATGTGAGCGGTAGCTCGCCGTCCCTAGGGGGCTGCGAACTGCTAGACTGTCGCCACTTTCGTGGGCTGCTGGTGGGTCCAGCGGAGCGAGGCACCGCGAGGATCTGAGCGGCACCTCCCCGTCCCTGGGGGGCTGCGATCTGCGAAACTGTCGCCACTTTCGAGGGCTGCTGGTGGGCTCGCCACGTTCGAGGGCTGCTTGTGGGTCCAGCGGAAGGAGGCACTGCGCAGACCTGAGCGGGACGTCGCCGTCCTTGGGGGGCCACGTCATGTTGTTGCTGCCCCGCCGACGTTTCAAGCCCCTTGCCCACCGTCTCCTTTTGGACCTCGCGTCTTCCTTAGTGACTCAGGGGTTCACTTAGTTACTCATCGTGTTTCCCTTGATTGGGGACCTGAGAACCTTCCGAATGCCGCTCGCAGAAGTGAATGCGTCCATGTCACGTCGCCGCCTTCTCGTCAAATCTCCCAAGCTACTCCTGCCCCGCATTGCGCAGGGGTTGGGTACGTCGCCAGGGTAATGTTATCGTTGTTTTGTATAATGTGTGTTTCTGTCGTCGGTTGTTGTCTGGCTGTTTGTCTGTATTTCGTTTCCGGGAGGGGAGACGATTTGGGGAAACCTCCGTCCGCTGCGAAGAGCCTGCGGAAACGCTGGCGCCCTCCTGCCGGTGGCGGCCTTCGGCGCGGCCGGGGCCCCCCTCTGGCGAGGGGCCGTTGAAGAGCCTTCCCCCGCGCGGGGGCGCGGTGCCGCGGGCTCAACGGCCCCCCGTCGACGAGGGAGCTCCCCAGGGCTTTCCGATGCTCTCTCGTGGTTCCCATGGTTCCCCTTGTGTTCCCCGTGGGTTCCCCATGGTCACGCCATGGGTTCCCCATGGGTTCCCGTCCACAGGGGGTTCCCCATGGGTTCCCCATGGCTTCCACGGGGCGCGGTGCCGCGGGCTCAACGGCCCCCCGTCGACCAGGAGATTCCCCGATGGCTTCCCCATGCTCTCTTCTACCGGCGGCGAGCGAGGGGGGGGAAAGAGAGGGCGCATAGGGGGACGAAGAGTGACACAAACATAAAGACTCGGGGGTCCGCACGGATTTCTCAGATCGTAGCTAGGGCCCCCTGGCGGCGCCTCCGGCGCCGACCCCCCCGCGGCCCTCCGTGTTGTCATGTCTATGCCATTGTTCGTTCCCCTAGGTTTGGGTCCCCACCCGACGCGGTGTTCGTTTCAAGTCCTGTAGTTGATATATCTCGGCCCGTATCACATAAGGAGGCGCGAGAAGGATGCCAGGGCCAGGGCCTCGGAAGGCCACGTCGAAGCTTGTCGAGCGGGGCGCGGCCGACGAGAGTGGCCAAGGTTGGGCAGAGGAGGCAAGGATGCAGGGGTACCCTTGGGAAGGTTGCCCATCTTTGCTATGCGGGTCGACTGTATTGGGGATCCCGCCCGAGACATCCTCGGAGAACGAACCAAGGCCCAAGACCGTGTGGTGACCCCAAATCCCCACCGACTCACCACACGGTGTGGTCACCACCCCGTTTCGGGGTCCCCGACTGTATTTGTTCTGGGATCGTCTGACCCGGCTCAATCCAGACCCGGGTCAGTCAGGCCTTGCAAGACCCTGCAAGATCCTGCAGGATCCCAAGGATCCTGCACCCGAACCTGGGTCAGTGCACACCTGGCCCTGCAGGATCCTGCAAGATCCAGCGCTCGGACCGACCCCCGTTTGCATTGACCCCCGTCTCTTGAGTCCCGAAATGTCATGTCTCGGTCCTCAGGGGGTCTCTTCCGGGCCCAGGAGCCCAGGGGCAAGAATCGAGTCGATAAGTCGGATCGGCGATCGAAGCGAATGGCGGAAATCGGCGGCCTAGCCGGGATTAGTCGAATCGGCGGAATTCGGCAGGCTAGTGGGCCTTTGTTGAGAAATCGGAACACACAAACCATAATCCGAAATCGGATCGAATCGGAAGCGGAAGCCATCGAAATCGAATCGGATCGAACAGAAGGAATCCAAACTGAGAAAGCCACAAGGTACCGATACCCCTCCTCCCAGGACCTCTCGCGGGGTGCGTCGAGACCAATCCAACGGTGGCGACGAGGGCCTCCGAGGCCCGAAAAGGGAAAAACGAGGAAAGGGTAGAGGTATGGATACCCTTTCCTCCTCTGAGAAACGAGCCCTGCCGAGAGACGGGGGAGCTGGCGCACGCAGCCCTCTTTGGAGCACCGGGCGTTGCAAAAGCTCCCACCCGCGAGATCCCGCGGCTCGAGTCCCGGGGCCCGCACGCCCCAGAGCGGCTCGGGGAACGCCTGGAGAGGGAGGAGGAGGAGGAGGAGGAGGAGGAGGAGGAGGAGGAGGAGGAGGAGGAGGAGGAGGAGGAGGAGGAGGAGGGAGGAGGAGGGGGCCGAGCGGGCCAAGGCCCGCGAAGGCTCCAGCCGTGATTTGACAGGCTGTCAGGTCTGCGCTGGATCGGATCGCGCAAGCGGGTCCCATCGAGAGCAGATCGGATCGCCAGCGAAGCATCCCGCATCGGATCGGCATCGAATCGCTGCGCCCCGCTTCCAGCTGGTCGGGGTTTGCTAAAGGTGCCCCTGGCCCAAGGTGCCTCCAGCTTTTTGCTCGATGTTGGAGCCCTTGGGGACCTCTGGGCCTCATGGGGGGGTGCTCTTGAGGCCACGGGGGCCTTCTTGGGAATCATGGGGGTTACCTTGGGCCAAAAACACTTCTAGCAACACCCGAGCTGGCCCTGGCCGATGCCGGTTTACAGATACGGATCCCATCGAATTAGCATCGCTGCCCCTGCCGGCGAATCGAATCGCATCGCATCGGATCGAAGGCGGCCCTGGCTGCTGCAATCTGTTTCGCAACGCCGAATCTCAGGGTGGGTCCATTTTCGCTCAAGACCACTCCATGGACCACTCCTGGGGCCAACGCTCGGATCTCTTCGCGGCTTGTCGAACCGCGTCCAGCCCCGTGGCTGCACGCAGCCCCTCCCTACAGCGAAGCATTGGTCTCCGAGGTCTGCGGGGCTCCCCAGAGGTGACTGGAGGACCCCTCGGGGTGCTCGGAAGCCTCCAGAGGCCCAAGAAAGGCAAAAGAGCTCCAGGAAATTGGATGTCCCCCCTCGATACTCGATCCTCGAACGACGACGACGACAACGACGGCATCGACGACCTCAATGCCCTTCTTCGATTCCCGATGCTCGACTTATGTTACTCCCATCGTAATTACTGACGGACCACATTCCAGAAATAACTTCGAGCACCCAGAAAAGTATCGAAACAGTGTCAAACAAGTATCGCCTCTCAGGGCCCGACACAAGAAAACCCTCTGGTTTCGATACTTCGTGGTGCTCGAAATTGTGTCTGGTGATCCAGGCTAGAAGCCGGTTGGAACGTCATAATGCCCGACGGACGACGAGGGCCTCGCGGTGAGATTCCATCGTGGGCGTGTCCACCCTCGCCTCCTCCGCTGACGCGGCAGCCTGCCGCCGGCCCGGCACAGCGCCGCTGCTGCTGCTGCCGTTGCTGCCGCTGCACGTCGACGCGGCCGCCGCCGCCGTCGCCGCCGCCAACGCCGCCGCCGCCGCCGCCGCCGCCGTCGTCGTCGTCGTCGTCGTCGTCGTCGTCGGTGTTGACGTCGGCACTGGGCGCGGCCCGTTATCCTCGCAATCCCTCGCCAACTCCTTCAGCTCCTCCTCCTGCTCCTCCTCCTCCTCCTCCCCCTCCTCCTCCTCCTCCTCCTCCCCCCTCCACCGTCCTCCCTCCTTCCGCCTCCTCCCATTTGTAATGGGTACGGTTGTACTGAAAACTCGCCCATTCAACCCCCCTCGTCCCCCTCCAACCCCTTCGTCCCATCTACCCCCCTACACCTCCATCTCCTTGTTTATTGTAATCAGGATCATCATCATCATGATCATCATCATCATCATCATCATCATCATCATCATCAGCCTCATCCCCATCATCGGTGGGGGTCGTCGTCGTCATCATCATCGCCACCACTAGCATCATCATATCCATCATCCTCAACATCCTCATCGTCATGGTCGCCCTCGTCGTCATCATCGTCTTCGCCATCCTCAGCAGCATCATCATCAGCATCAGCATCACACTCAAAATATCCACCAGTATCATCATCACCATCATCAGTATCAGCATCAGCATCATAATTACCATAGTAATCATCCGTATCATCATCATCATCTTCAGCAGCATCATCATCATCTGCATTGTCGAAATCACCGGAGCCGTCGCCATGGTCATCATCATGACCATTGTCAGCATCATCGTCACTATCAGCATCAGCATCATCGTCATTACCATCACGACCACCATCACAGTCGCCATTACCATGACAATCACGTTCATCATAACCACCACTATCACCGCCACCACCATCGGCATCACTCGCATCATCATCATCATCATCATCATCATCATCATCATCATCATCATCATCATCATCATCATCAGCATCAGCATCATCATCATCATCATCATCATCATCATCGTCATCATCATCATCATCCGCAGCAGCAGCAGAAGCAGCAGCAGCAGAAGCAGCAGCAGCAGAAGCAGCAGGAGCATAACCATCATCATCGTCATCATCAGCAGCAGCATCAGCATCATCAGCATCATCAGCATCATCATCATCCGCAGCACCATCATTCGCAGCAGCAACAACATTAGAATCCTCATCAGCATTATCACCACCATCATCATCATTATCATGATCATGATCATGATCATGATCACCATCACCATCACCATCATCATCAGCATCAGCATCAGCATCAGCATCAGCATCATCATCATCATCATCATCATCATCATCATCATCATCATCATCATCATCATCAGCCTCAGCATCATCATCATTATCGTCGCTTCTCTCGTCTCCCTTCTCCACATGTTCCTCGCCACAGCGAATCGCCCGACACTTGCCAAGACCCATCCTGGCAGTCTGCCCTCGCTGAGCCCAGCCTTCCGTGGTCGTAAGAGCCCCTGGACAGCTTGCCACAGAGACGGGCGAGCTTGGCAACGGATGGAATGGAAAGTATCCCTCGTCCGAGGACCCCCTCGCCTTCCGCCCTCACTCCCTCCTCCTTGCCTCTTCGCTCATCCCCTGTGGAACCCGCCCTCGCAAGAGCCCCCCAAGAGAGCTCCAAGACAGCCCAGGAGGGCCGCACAACGGCCCAATAGGCCCTAAAGACGGCCCAAGAGGGCCCCAGGACGGGCCGTAGAGGGAGCCCAGGGGGGGAAGAAGAATGTCATTTCGAGCCGTCGACCCCAAGACGCTCCCTGGAGGCTCCAAGAAGCCACCAAGATGTCCCCAAGAGGCCCCAAGAGGCCCCCGAGAAGCGCCCAAAAGGCCCCCAGTAGGCCCGACGAGGGCCCCAAAAAGCCTGTCCAAGGCCGCCAGAAAACGCCGAGGATGTCCGCTTCCTCCAGGTCGTCCACGTCCTCCTCCTCCTCCTCCTCCTCCTCCTCCTCCTCCTCCTCCTCCTCCTCCTCATCCTCCGCCTCGGCCTCCTGCTCTTCCTGCTCCCTCATCCTCCTCCTCCTCCTCCTCCTCCTCCTCCTCCTCCTCCTCCTTGTCTTCATCCTCACCCCCGTACTCCTCATCATCCTCAGCATCGCAAACATCGTCATCATCAGCATCAGCATCATCACCATCATCATAATCATCATCATCATCACCACCACCATCATCATAAGCGTCATCAGCATCATCAGCATCAGCATCACTATCATCATCAGCATCATCTTCATCATCAGCATCATCATCACAACCATCCTCATCATCACCATCATCAGCAGCAGCATCAGCATCCACACCAATATCATGTTAATCATCATCAGCAGCAGCATCAGCATTATCATCATATTCCTCATCATCCTTATCAGCATCTTAGTCAGCTTCAACAACATCGACACCATCAACACCAGTATCACCATCATCATTAACGCTTCCGCCTCTTTTCTCCTCATCCTCCTCCTCTCACCTCCTCAGCCTCGTTATCTTCCGCCTCCTCTCCACCCTCCTGCTCCCGTTGACTCATCCTGCTCCTCCACTTTCAATCTCGTCCGCCTCTTTCTCCTCCTCCTCCTCCTCCTCCTCCTCCTCCTCCTCCTCCTCTTTTCCATGCTGCCCTCAGTCGAACCCTAACTCGGACCACGCGCGGCGGGATACCCAGAGAGAGCACTGGCACACTTTTAAGGGCCCGGCGGCCGCAGCGCGCGAGGTGTGCGAGGCGTGTCGGGAGCTCTTTTCTTCCAGTTCGGGCGCGAGGGATGGGCCCGGTTTCCACCACCACCACCACCATTGAGTTGGAGGGGGGGAAGGAGGAGGAGGACGAGGAGGAGGACGAGGAGGAAGAGGAGGAGGACGCAGGACGCAACATAGAACGGCGAAACATCCGAGAACGCGACGACGACTATACGATACTGGGAACGGGTGCTAACGCACCAGCCCTCACACAAAAACCAGGCAGATTACAACTCAGATTGGACGAGCATGGTGCCAATTGCTGGGTGCCTGCCTTCAGAGAGCCAGTCCCTGGCTCGCCGGCGGGCAGGGCTGGGGGGCTTCGTGGGGCAGGGGTCAACAAGGGCCTCGATCTTGGCCGAGCCCAAGGCAACTCGGGCCCCGTAAAGCCCACAGAACAGGAAGGACCTTGCCCTGTGAACATGGTGCCCGTCGCACACGAGTAGAGTCCCACCCGCCTCCACCCAAACAGACAGCCGCAGCGGCATAGGCAACCTCACCCTCCCCCTCGGCATGGTGGCGACAGCCGGGCCGCTCGGCCAGAGCAGCAAGCTGGCGCAGCATCGGCCGGGCTCACACGTAGCCCCTGGCTTGAGCAAAGACTTGCCACTGGCTGGTGTCCGTGCAACCGCCAAGCATTGCCTGCACTGCAACGCAGAGGAACCAGGGGCCAGGGGCACGGTATCGTGAGTAACAATAACCAGCCTCGGCCTTTCCTCCTTGGCGGGCTGTGGAGGGGCTGGGGCAGCACCAGAAATATCTGGCCGAGCACAAATAATTGGAACCGCTCGGGCCAGAAACTGACATGACAGCTTGCTCTCTATAACTGCTTCCTGGAGGGACGCGGCCACAACGTCGGCAACAGCAACATAAAGGGCTCCAAGCTTGGCGAAGAAATCCGCCCAAGCATTACCCATGTAGGGAAACGAACTCTATACACCGACGCTTCTCCCGACCCTGCGCTGAAATATGCGTTCTGGCGTATACGGGATCCTGGTGTACACATTTTTCGTTGTTTCCCTTGGAAACGGGGGGAAAGTATACACCACACCACCCCGACGTCGTCCCCGACCCTCAAAAAGTCGTGGGATTGAAAAAGCAACCAACCACCGGTAATGTAGATGTTCCAGTTTCCGACATGAACCTCCAAATTTCGCCATCACACGTTTCTTGCTCAATTAACCTCTCCAAACAGAGGTGCGCAGGAGTCCAGTGGAACGCGGGGCGCATAGCATGGCGAGCACAAGCATGAAATATGCTGCGCCACATCGACGCATGCGGGGCAAGGCCATGCTCAAGGTTGGGATCCCAACCTTGCCCCTCGTGCAAAAACAAATTGTGATCACTACTTATGACGGGAGGCTGGTCTCCAGCAGGCCCCAGGGAAACTGCATCGAGCCCAGCCCACCGTTCGGACCGAGGGACCGACTGGAATCGCCCTGAGAGCCCGCCGAACCTGGCTCTCAAGGGCCAGCCGTCCTCGGAAATCTCAACAACGCTCCAGCCACATCGAACGGCTTCGGGCACCGCACTGTGCAACCCCGACCCTTCTACCCCAGGGACCGTCCGCGAGACCCCAGGTGAGCACCGGCGGCCGAGCTAAGGGAGGGTGCAATGGGATGGGGAGCGAAGGAAGCCCCCAGAGGAGAGGAACTCGATCCCAATCAAAAGGACCGATGTTGACATCGTACCTTTTCTACAGCAAGGCCTGCCTACGCGCCCAAACAAATTCGGGAAAAGCCATGCTGCCCGCCCCCTCCTCCCCAGACACGAAAGCACACGAGCAACCCTAGAAGTTGGTGACCCAATGTGCCGTGGGGGGCCTGGCAGAAAGTGCAAGCAGCAGATGGGGCCAGCCCAACCGCATGCTTGCGAGCTGGTGGCCACAACCCTCCAGACCAGAGCGCACGGAGCGACCCCTGCCGGCCACCCGCGGGGAGGGCCAGAATCGAGAGGCGCATCGCTCGAGCCCAACAGTACTCTGAGCCAGTCGGTTGTGGCCAGTGGAAGGGGACCCTGCGCCAGAGCCCATGCTCCACACCATCGCGCAACTAATTGCGGAACTCGCACGGCGAATACACATGCAGCGAGATATGGTCTCCGAGGTCGGAGGTGAGAAGGTGGGGAACGGCCATGTCCAACCCGACCCTGCGAAGGGAGAGAAGAACGGCAGAAATCGGTCCAAAGCATTACCTCCAGGTCCCCAGGGCTCCGAGCTTATCCCGGATTGTGCTCCAAGCCCTCCTCAACATACTAGGGGGAGTCCTACCATCCCAGAGCCAACACGCATACCTGGCTACAAGGGGGCATGTGGTATCAAAAGTGGGATCATACAGCCTATCCTTCTGCGTGCAAGTGTAAACTGTGAGGGAGGCCAAGCCACGCCTAGCGCATACCAGCTGCCCTGCAGAAGAACGGAGTTTCATCAGAATGGTGTCAGTGAGGTCTACTACACCAGCTCCATGGCTGCCCGACGGCAAAACCCCCGTGCGCCACGGAACCCGGACCTTCAGACCCCCAGCCCTCCTAAGGGCGCGAAGCAGGACCCGCCTCACAAGCACCGCCCCCAACCTCTTCCTCGGAAGGGCTCTGTGGGCGGGGCCTCCTGCGAAGGTGTCGTGGCCATTATTCCGCGCCAACGAAACGCCTGGAGCTTCAGTCTGGCCGCTCTCGACTTCACAGCACGAGCTGCTTCCGTCGAGGACGCAAGATAACCGGACTTGGAGGCCTGAGAAACCCTAGCTGGCGGGTGTAGCCGGCGAAAGCGGAGACAGCATTAAAAAAAGCCCGGCATACTTAGCCTGGTTTCCTATCCACTGAAACGACACATCATCCATGAGGCCTCGGGGCACCACACATTCGAACTCCCTCTTGAGCCTCTGGAGAGGCCGAAGGAGGAGGACCTGCATGAGGGTGGTGGCGTGGGAGCACCACCACCACTAAGCCGTGCATCCGGTAGGACGCGTGGGCGGAAGAGCGCGCAATTGGCGACTCTTCAGAAGAACTGCAACCGAGAGCGAGAACGCTGAGCGCCCCACGACTGTGAAGCAGGCAGCGGAGCGCAACGCGACTGTGAAGCAGAAAATGGAACACCATACTGCTCCGAGGTACACGGAAAGACGTGTAGGAACGGCGCAGGGAATTGAATTTTTTGATGCGCCGAGGCTGTTGATAGCTACACACCAGCATCCACGCTAAACGCACAGGAAATCCTACGGCAGTAGCCTGGGCCATCACAGCACTGAGCGAGACAAGCTCATAATATCCCTCCAACTTCTGGTGGTGGTGGTGGAAAACAAGCCCATCAGCGAGCGAGGGGGGGAATCAGAAGGGGCGGGCCTTCTCGGAAGGCTCGGAAATCCCCCCGGCCTTCTGAGAAGTTTCCGGAGCCTTCTTCGAAGACGCAGAAAGCCTCTCTCAGAAAGCGCGAGGGTTTCTGAGGAGTCTCGCCACCTTCTGAGATTTCACTTCCCACCCTCGCTCGCCGCCGACAAGTCTACTCGGGGATCTGCTAACCCGGGTCAATCAGACCCGGGTCAGCAGGAAACCAAAAACTGCAATTCAAGAAAAACAACTGCAACACAGGGCTTCGCACACCCGGGCCAGCCAAGATGCGCGGCCGCGTCGTGGCCACGAGCGGCTCGCTAACCCGGGTCAGCCACAGAGGCCCTCGCAGAATCCTGCAGCATCCGGTGCCCTGGCTGACCCCCGTTTGCATCGACCCCCGTCTCAAGGCTCCCGAAATCTGCACAGTCTACAGGCCCCAGCCTGCCGGGCGTGGGGACTGTTCTTGTTCACTTCCTGTCACCTCCCGTCGCCGGGGAGGGGCCGGACCCCCGTGGTCGGGCCCTGGGGCAGAGATGCCCCGGGTGCCAGAAGACGACGACGACGACGACGACGACGACGACGACGACGACGACGACGACGACGACGACGGCGGCGGCGGCGGCGGCGGCGGCGGCGGCGGCGGCGGCGGCGGCGGCAGCGGCGGCCTCTGGAAGCGTCTGGAGGCCCTCCGATGCATGTCAGCACCACGCCATGCCTGTGAGCACGACGCCACACCTTTTGGGGGGCAGGCCCCCCCACCCCATCGGGGAGGGGGGGGGCGACCTCCCCCGTAACGTACGTTACGGATCCAGTGAACAAAAAAACAATCTCGTGGGGGGTCGGGGGCGCGCAAGAGGGGGGCGTCAAGGAAAGGGGGGTCGCAAATCCCGAGGCACGTGCGCGGCCCGAGGGCCAGGGGACGTCCTCGAGACAGGGAAGAGGAGGCCATGAGATCCAGGGAGCCCTCTTGGCCGCCCCCGAAGGTTGAGCAGGGGCCGACCGTCGCAGCATTCCTGTAGGCCTACCACGACATGCGATTAGAACCCAAACATCGGGGAGGGAACAACGACATGAACATCACAACTCGGAGGTCCGCGCGGATTTCTCGGATCGGCGCTGGACCCCCCTGGCGGCGCCTCCGGCTCTGCGCGTCAGGGAGGGGAGTCCAGCGCGGATCCAAGAAAACCGCGCGTTCCTCAGAGTTCGTATGTTTATGTAATTGTTCGATCCCATGTTACAAGAACAAATCAATAGGACCCCGCCCCCACAGTACGGCGCTAGCGAAAGCGCGGCCTGCTTTAAGGCCGCGGGACGTGCCAACCGCGAAGCGGTTGAAGCGGGCCCTCAGGAGAAGATGACGATGATGGCGGCAGCGGTGCAGCCCCCCCCGTTACGGATCCAGTGAACAAAAAAACAATCTCGTGGGGGGTCGGGGGCGCGCAAGAGGGGGGCGTCAAGGAAAGGGGGGTCGCAAATCCCGAGGCACGTGCGCGGCCCGAGGGCCAGGGGACGTCCTCGAGACAGGGAAGAGGAGGCCATGAGATCCAGGGAGCCCTCTTGGCCGCCCCCGAAGGTTGAGCAGGGGCCGACCGTCGCAGCATTCCTGTAGGCCTACCACGACATGCGATTAGAACCCAAACATCGGGGAGGGAACAACGACATGAACATCACAACTCGGAGGTCCGCGCGGATTTCTCGGATCGGCGCTGGACCCCCCTGGCGGCGCCTCCGGCTCTGCGCGTCAGGGAGGGGAGTCCAGCGCGGATCCAAGAAAACCGCGCGTTCCTCAGAGTTCGTATGTTTATGTAATTGTTCGATCCCATGTTACAAGAACAAATCAATAGGACCCCGCCCCCACAGTACGGCGCTAGCGAAAGCGCGGCCTGCTTTAAGGCCGCGGGACGTGCCAACCGCGAAGCGGTTGAAGCGGGCCCTCAGGAGAAGATGACGATGATGGCGGCAGCGGTGCAGCCCCCCCCCATTTTGCTGCAGCGCTGGCCGCGCGCTCCTCCCGCCGGCGTTGACACGCCGGGCGGGCCCCTCCTTCCGCCGCGCGAAGCGGGCCTCGCCGCCGGCGCCGTTGGACACCGAGGCAAAGCCCAGGGTGGGTGGGCAAAAGAGGGCCCCTTTGGGCCCTGGGAGGGCTTTGAGCCCCGAAGGCTTGAGCGGGAGAGAGGAAAAG
>CAUYUJ010005770.1:0-58665 GCA_963575745.1 Prorocentrum cordatum | reverse complement strand
ATCCCCTCCGGATTCTTAAGGAATCCTGAGGATTACTATGGATTCTTGAGGATTCCTCCGGATTCCTTAGGATTCCTCAGGATTCTTCAAGATTCCTGAGGATTCCTGAAGATTCCTGACGAACCCCTGCGCAGCAGCATGCCGCGTCGCCCGCGTTTCTCGCCACTTTCGCCCGAGGCCGCGGGAGCTGCGGATTGGGGCGGAACTGGCGCGAGGCGCGGGCGACGAGGGCATTTTGCGTAGTGTTTTACGTAGTGTTTCCAGGAGCGCCCCGAGTCGGCGCGCAACCACGCAGCAAACAACGACGCCCAAGCCTCGCGTCAACCGCGTCGCGTCTCACGTCACGCTCGCCCGAAGCCGCGGGGAGCCGCGGTTTAGAGCGGAATTGGCGTGAGACGCGGGCGACGGGGGCATTCTGTGTAGTATTTTACGTGGTGTGTTCAGGAGCGCCCCGAGTCGGCGCGCTACCACGCGGAAACCAACACGCCCGAACCCCTGCGCAGCAGCATGCCGCGTCGCCCGCGTCTCTCGACAGTTTCTCCCGAGGCCGCGGGGGGCTGAAGATTCTTGTAGACATTATATATATATATATATATATATATATATATGTATGTATGTATGTATGTATACATACATACATACATTCCTCTTCCTACATTTTTACATGCCCAGGCGGGGGGAAAACCCATCCCCCCCCCCCAAAAAAAAACGAACTGCCGGGAGATCTGGGGCTTTGGGATCCTCCGGACGGGCCTCGAAGCGGCCCCCGGGGCCTCGCAGGGCGTTTTGCCAAGCCTTCCCACCACACCTAGGGCGATCAGGGGGGCCATCGGAGACGTCCCAGAGACCCCCAAGACAGCACAAGAGCGCTCCAAGAGTGACCGACGTGACCTCAAGATGGCCCAAAAAGCCTCCAGGACGGCCCCAAAGAGGCCTCCAAGAGCACTCCCAAGAAGACCCCAAGAGGCACAAATCTTTGATTTTCTGTTGGTTTTTGCTGAATTTTGGGGTTCTCCTCTTTTCGGCTTCCCGACGCTCCGAGACGGCGGTCTTCTGGGCGTCCGGAGGCTCCAACATCGCCCCACAACCATCCGAAAAGGGCTTCCAGGCAGTCCAAGAGAGCCCCAAAACGGCACAACACGGGTCCAAGATGGCCCTCACAGAGCCCCATGGCGGCCCAAGATGACACCAAGACACCCTCCGAACCATTCCAAATCGTGACCCAGTCGTTCAGGAAGACCGCGGTTGGAAGCAGGGTGGCCCAAACAAGTCCCCAGAGGCCCCCAGAATACGCCCAGGAGGACTCCAAAGGCCTTAAGAAAGCCTGAAACAACTTTTGTGAGGCCCCCAGAGGCTCTCCAAGGAGGAGCCTCCGCAAAAACAAGCTGAGGAGGATGGGGAGAATGCGTAGGGCATGGCGAAAATAAAGAAAAATAAGCATGGAGGAAGGATGACGAGTACCATTATTATAGCAGCGATGTCGGAAAAGGCAACAAGGAGTTATCTCTAAATTGTCGGCTTGACCTTCCTGCTATCCCGCCTGCGTGCCAAACTTCAAGGACCACAAGCAGACCTCGAAGCAGCACGTCTCATCGTGTATACCATGCAGTAGATATGTGCCCACACCCGCTTTTAGTATATAGATAATTTATCTATTCCTATAATATATAATATATATATATTATTTTTGTGTTTCCTGACCAGCGCTCCGAACACGAACCCACTCTTCACTATCTTATCTAAACACCCTCTCGTAAGCGGAACAAGAAACAACGGACAACCCTAATTTGCACTTGACTTGTCCCCCCTGACCAATACTCCCTTCCGACTAAATACTACTGCCTACTACTGCTACTAATACTGCTGCTACTACTACTACTACTAATACTACATATTACTACTACTACTATACTGCTAAACTACTGCTTACTACTACACCGACTGCCTACTACTACTTACTACTCACTACTACTACTACTATCTTCTTAGATTAATACATTACTTATCTCAAATCCCTTACTTACTAGCCTACTACTACTACTACCAACACTACAACTGCTGCTGCTGCTCCTACTACTACTTTCCGCGCGCTCATGAGCAGAGTTAAGGGAAGGGAGAGGGAAAGAAATGCAGCAAAAGAAGGGGAAGGAGAAAAGAGGGCGGAGAGGGAACAGGGCGGAGAAAACAGGAAGGAGGAGGACGGGGGAGGAGGAAGGGGTGAGAAAGAAGGAGTCAATGTATCGAAGAAAAGAGGCCAGCGGGGGGGCCGAAACAAGATGCACGCATCAAATGCCGCGGCCTCCCCCTTCCCTCCCTGGTTGGAGGGGAGGAATACGATGACCATGACCAGGACTGAACACAGAAACATCGGTATCGTTCTTTGTCGTCGCCCATCGCGATCACCGTCAATCCGTGGATCCTCCTGACAGATCGACGACGGCGGGAACGGCCTATGACCAAAGTCGACAAGATCCCGCGACATCTTAGTCATGATCATCATGCTTGTTCCCTCGACTGTTGGCTCTCGAACCACAACTGGGGCCTCAAGCGGCCATTCGGGATGACTCCAGCATCCCAGGAGCGCTCTCGACAAGGCGCAGCTGACAGAAAGCGCCGAGGGTCCCGAAGACCACCAACAATTGAAAAAAATGCCTCCTCCAGAGAAGCATAGTTTCCAATTCCCCCCTTTCGTCCGACCCGAAGATGCCAGCCGCCGCAACGGAGACTCTGCGCCACCTGGACGATTTCGTGGCAGACGGGGACGTTGATCGATGCAGGAAGTTGGCGCTCTCCTTAGGAGAACGAACAATGACATAAACATAAAAACTCGGAGGTCCGCGCGGATTTCTGGGATCGGCGCTGGACCCCCCGAAGCGCGCCAGTGGCGGCGCCGGAGGCGCCACCAAGGGGTCCAGCGTGGATCCGAGAAATCCGCGCGGTCCTCCGAGATATTATATTAATGTCATTGTTCGTCCCACTACTCCTGCCCCTTTTCTGCGCAGTCTCGCGCGAGAGCGGCCCCGTTTCCTGCACCTTCCTGCGCGCTGGCACAGTACCCGTTTACCTCGGGTGCTACCAAAGGAGGTGTCCCTGGCCCACCTCCCGAGCACCCCTCCTCACGAGGCTCGAAGGGCTCCAGGGGGGTTTCCAAGGCGGCGCGAAAAGGCCTCACGAGGCTCGGAGGGCCCCAGGGGGTTCCAAGACGACGCGAAAATCTGGGGGGCCCTTGGGCCAGGGACACCTCTGGAAACCAAATTACTGGGTACCCAGACACCCTCCGACATGATTCTTCAGTGCGCGGCGGTAGTCTTTCGCCCCGGCTGAATGTCCGTTGTCCCAGACTCGGGTGACGGGCCACAGAGGCCGAGATCGACGAAAAGCGCCCGGACTGAAAAACACAAATCGTCAGAGGTCTGGTTCACTGGGCACCCGTCGCTTAGCGGCGCGCCCAAGGGGGTGGAGGGAGGGGGGGAGGCTTAGAAGGAGCCTGCTTCGAAGGCGCTGGCCTTTCAGCCAATGAGAGGGCCCGCGCCTTCCAAGGAGCAGGGGTGCTTCTGAGGAGCCCTCCCCCCTCCTGGCACCCTTGCTCTGCGCGTGCTGAGTCTCGCTGGCGCTGGGAGGCCCGGCCACCGCCCGGCCGCCGGGGCGGCGGGGCGGGGGCGGCACGCGGCGCCTAATTACGCCACGAGCCTCACATGATGTTGCGTCCGGCGGGCGCGGCGTCTTTTGAGAGCGAAGCGGCCCCAGGGGCGGGCGGACGCGCGGAGCGGGCAGGCAGGAGGTGAGGACCCCCTCCAAGGCGTTTTAAAAAATTGAGCAGCCAATCGCACACGCAGACACAGCAGAAACCGCGCAAGAGAAAAGCCACCACACAAACAATTCTCATACGTTGGCCAGTTTCTTGGAGGTTCTCGCCCCACGAGGCTTGCTAAGATCTCCGGCAACTGGTTAACAATATTCGAGTTCGCGCGCGCGGGGCCGCCCCTGGGGGTCCCTGGACGAAAAAGTACCCTGGGACACCACTGGGACACCCCCGGGACACTCGGATCAGAGATGCCAGACGGGCAATTTGTTCGACACCCCTCGCGAGGATCGTGGCCCCCGAAGGGAGGGGCGCAATCGACTACCCCCCCTCCTGACCCAAGAGGTCCCCAAGACTCCCCAAGAGGCCCCCGAGACGCCCAAAGAGCGCTCCAAGACGCCGAAGATGATGACCCCAAGACGGCCCAAGAGGCCTCCAAGTGGCCTCCAAATGGCCTCACAAGAGGGCCCGAGGAGGCCAAAATCATAAATTTGACGATGGTTTTGGAAGGATTTTGGCCTTGTCGCCTTTTCGGCCATCCGATGCTCCAAGACGGCCCAACGGCCCCCAAGAGCGCCCCAAGACGGACCAAGAGGCTTCCAAGAGGGCCCCAAGAGGGCCCAAGAGGGCCCCGAGACGGCCCAAGAGGCGCCCAAGACGGCCCAAGACAGCCCCAAGACGGCCCCAAGAGGGGCCCAAGAGGGGGACCACGAACCGAAAACTCGAGCCTTCCGCCCCAAGAGGGCCCCAAGAGGCCCCGAGAGGCCCTCAAGAGGCCCCCAAGAGGCCCCCAAGAGGCCCCCAAGAGGCCGCCAAGAGGCCCCCAACAGGCCCCAGGAGGCCCCCAGGAGACCAAAAAAAAGGTCCCAAGAGGCCCCGGAAGTTCAAAAATGCCTCCCAGGCGCCCCCGAACGGCTTCTCAAAAGACCCCAAGAGGCCCCCAAAAAAAGCATCTTGACGACGACCCTGTTCGGCCCCAAGAGCAGCACAAGATGCCAACGAGAGGATTCCTCCTACGCCCCTTCCCCTTCCTCCGCTCCTCCTCCTCCTCCTCCTCCTCCTCCTCCTCTCCTCCTCCTCCTCCTCCTCCTCATCATCATCATCACCATCACCATCACCATCATCATTCATCTCATCATCATCATCATCATCATCATCATCATCATCATCATCATCATCATCATCATCATCATCATCATCATTCATCATTCATCATCATCATCATCATCTCATCATCATCATCATCATCATCATCATCATCATCATCATCAATCATCATCATCATCATCATCATCATCATCATCATCATCTCATCATCATCATCATCATCATCATCATCATCATCATCACATCATCATCATCATCATCATCATCATCATCTTCATCATCCCCCTCTCCTTCTCATCCTTCCCTCCTCCCCCCCCCCTTCCCCATCCTCATTTTCCTCCTCCTCCTCGGCGGCGCCACAATGGCCCCGGGCCCACGGCGAAGCAGTAGCGATCACGCAACATGGGCCGGCGGAATGAGCGAAGCGATTGAAAAAATGTCTCGGAATGAGAGGTCGGCCCTGGGAAAAGGGTCGAGGCGCCCAGGAAGCCTGGAATTGAAACGAGCAATGTCGGATCTCTGGGAGGGCGGCTGCATACCTACCCGGAGATCTGGGCGTCGCAATATGTTTCCACGGGGCGTCTTCGGCCAGTCCCGGAGCTGGAGGGTCTTCTGGGATCGATCCGGCTCGAGGGTGCCGCAACGATGTCAGGAACAAGAACAGGAGGAACGGGAGGTGGAGAGCAGAGAGGGGGGAGGAAGAGGAAGGCGAGGAGGAGAAGGAGGAGCACGAGGGGGAGGAGGGAGAGGAGGAGGAGGAGGAGGAGGAGGAGGAAAAGGAGGAGGAGGAGGAGGAGCTGCCCGGGGCGGCGCCGATCCAAGAAATCAGCGCGGCCCTCCGAGAAAATATGTTTATGCTGTTTTGTCCCCAAACACCGTTTGCATGGCAGGGCTCTTACTTGTGCCCCACGGCAACGGCAGGTGCCAGTTCGGCGTCGTCGCCGTTGGGCCCAGGTCCAGTCTGCTCGTCGCCGCCCGTCGCCGACCGCCGCCGCCGTCGAAACTGGGCCCCAATGGAGGTCCGGTTTGCTCGTCGCCGCCCATCGCCGCGCTGCTTGGCATAACGTTGCATTGTGTTGCATTGCATTGACGCGCGTTGCGTTGCATTGTGCTGCACTGGTTTGCATTGTTACGCATTGCTTCGCACTGCTTTGCAATGCGTCGCATCGCTCTGCATTGCTTTGCATCGCTTTGCTGCCTTGCACTGGATCGCATTGCTTTGCATTGGTTTGAGTTGATTTGCGTTGCTTTCGGTCGCGTTGCATTGCTTTGAATTGAATTGCGCGGTTTCGTACTGCTTCGCATTGCCTTGCATTACTTCGCGTCGATCCCCATTGCATCGAATTGCATGGATTTGCATCGCTTTGCACCGCTCTTCATCGATTCAAATATGAGCGCGCGCAATGGCGACGCTCGGAGAGAGGGGAAAGAAGAAGAAGAAGAAGGAGGAAGATTTTTTGGTGCAAAAATGCTTTAACACCCAAAAAAAAAGAAAAAAAAAAAAAAAAAAAAAAAAAAAAAAAAAAAAAAAAAAAAAAAAAAAAAAAAAAAAAAAAAAAAAAAAAAAAAAAAAAAAAAAAAAAAAAAAAAAAAAAAAAAAAAAAAAAAAACGCGCTTTAGCCATTCCCCCACGCGAGACCACGCGGCCAAATCATTCGAACGCCCTTGCGCGCTCGCGCGGGGGGCGCGATCCCTTTCAAATCCCGCCCTTTCAGGGCGTAAATGCTTTAATACGATTCCTCCTCCAGTCCGCCACCACCCCCCCGCCCACCCACCCCGCCCCCGCCCCACCCACCCCCCGCCCCCGCCGCCCCTCCGGGCCTGGACGGGGGGGGCAGCGCGGCGCCGGGGCGCCCAGGATGGCCAAAGATGGCCCCAAGAAGGCCTCCGAGAATCCAAGATGACCCCCAGGACATTCCAATTTGAACGCAAGATCGCTAGAGATGGCCCCTCACATGCCCCAAGAGACTCCAAGACCAGTCCAATGGGGGGCCCAAGTGGCCTCGAAACTTCCGAAGGGGAACCCCGAAAAGTCAAACAACGCCATAACCGCAGAAAGGACAACGACGCGAGCCTCCTCGCCCGTTCGCCCACGATGGAACTCCGAAGCCTCCAGGAGGCCCCAAGAGAGCCCAAGGCGGCCCCGAGAACAAGCCGGCCCCGAGAGCCCCCAAGATGGCCCTGAGACGGCCCCGGGACAGCCCAAGAGGCGACGCCGAGCGTTCCGGGGGGGGGGCAACCGAGCCATCCCCTCTTTATATAACCAACCAGAACAACGATGAAGACACGCGCGCGCGTTGAAAGTAGTAAGATTGTGGAAAGTTCCTTCGAAAGCCCTGGGCCCACGCGGGCCCCGAGGCGGCCTCGCGCTCTCTGCCAAGGCCCCCAATATGTCACAACGCTCACTACGGTTCCCCAGACACCTCCGAGAGGGCCCACGACGGCACTAAAATCCTTCGAAAAGAGCCCGGGGACGTGCCGAACCCTGTTGAGCACGTAGCGAGTACGCATCGGATCGCACAACGCGACAGCAGTCATTGAACGATCCGCAATGCAGTTGAACGCTTCGCCAAAGAATGCGGCGCCAGAGTCCGGCGTTTCACGCGCGTGGCGAGCCAGGTCGACGGCGGGAGAGCGACCGCGAAAGGCGCTGAAACGCGCGGGGGAAAGGCGCGGCAAGTCGCCCTGTCGGCGGCATTCCCAGCCTGCTCGAGGCACTCCCGGACGGCGCAGTCGGCGTGCTCGACCGGGAAGAACCGCCCCAGCCTGGACGGCTGGACGCCGAGAGAGGCAAACAGCCCGCCGGGGACCCGGCGCCACCGCCCACCGCACCTCGCAGCCCGTTCCGCGCAACGGCCGCCGGCGGTCTGCTAGCAACAGGAGGCGCAGGTCCACCGCCACCTGCGCCAGGCCGAACTGACAACCCGGATCAGACGCGAGGCGCGCGAGCGGACGCTGGAAGCCCGAGGGCGACCAATCGATCGACTCCCGGGATCCGAGGAAGCCGGAGAGACCCCCCACGACACTCGACGCTGTCGGCCAGAAGGGGCCTGGCGCACGCCAGCATCCTTGTTAAGCGGCGCGCAAGCGCGCGGGCACTTGGAGGGCGCGCACCGCTCGTCTTCGCCGCTCTGAAACACAGAGCGCCCCCCGGCGGCGACGGCGCCAAGAAATAGCAAGGCGTCGCCGCCCCCCACGCGCCCCACTCGCAGGAGCCCAAGCGTCGCCACCAGGAGACGAACGTCGGCCACGCGCCCGCACGCCCGCAAGAGGCGCCAGAAGGCGTCGTCGAAGGCACGAACGAAACGTTCGGGCCTGCCTACCGTGAGCAGGTGGCCGGCGCAGTGGGCGTCCGCGCAGACCTGGCCCCTTTCTTTGCGGCTGAAGATCTGGTCCGAAGCCCCCTCCCCTCGCCGCCAATCAGAGTGGCGGTGCGGTGGCCAGGACGCGGACGCCCCACAGCCGCGCGCAGAGCTCCATATAGGGCCTTGGAACGCGGGCTCTGCGCGCGGGTGCCCGCGCCTCCGAAGAGTTGGGCAAGCCGGAATGGCGAGCCCCGGGCGACGTGGGCACGCCGAAGGTCGCGGCGGAACAAGGCCTTGGCGCGGGCACTGGTGCTGGAGCGCTCGGGCATGGCTGCCCAAGAAGAGCGCCACGCAAGCAGAGCGCGGCGCGAGCGGAGGGCGGCGGCCGAGGGAGTCTTGAGCCAGAACAGTTGTGGATTCCTCGTTGTCCTCCTCCCTCCCCGGTCGTTTCCTCCACCGCCTCCGTTACCTACCCCCTGTCCTCCTCCCGTTACCGGGAACGGCCGTGCAAAGATAGGTCACATAGCCGATGGGCCCCCCCACCCACCCAAGGACGTCCTACGCTTCTACGTCCTCTCCTCCCCCTCCCGGGAGTGACCCTCCTCCTTCCCCTCCCCCTTCCCGGGAGTGGGCACTCCCGGGAAGAGGGTCGCCCCGGGAGTGGCCCTCCTCCGGGGACGAACCCGAGTTCCGTCGAAAAATCTACGAAAAATGATGGTGGCACGCGACCGCACGGTGGACAAGATGTCATACGCCGCGAGAAATCACGACGGAGGTTTTTCGCAACTTTCGGTCCCAGGGAGCCCTCAGCGAGCCCTGGGAGCGGCAGGAAACAACTCGACAGGAAAAACCGGCCCCGGGGTGAGGGCCGGAACCTCAGGGGACCGCGCATTGGAAAAATCACGACCTCGGACGCCCCAGTTGAAAGCTTTCTAGCGGCGCGCTGCCGAACAATCTACGGACGCAATGGTGCCCTTGGGAAGGTGATCCGTCCTTATCCGTCCACGGAGCGACTACAAGCAGGGCTGGGATCACACCTGCCTGTGCCTCACGTGTTCAGCCCTGCGCCTGACTGCCGCCAGGTTTGTATACCCCGCCGCCCATGCCTCATGGGACCGGTGGCGACAGTTTCACGGATCGCAAGCCCCCCAGGGAAGGCGAGCTATAGTTATGATGCGCGTAAGGCGTCACTCCGCTGGCCCTCCGAGGAGCCCACGAAAGTGGCGACAGCTTCGCAGATCGCAACCCCCCAAGGGACAGTGAGCTATAGTTGTGATGTGCGTAAGACGTCACTCCGCTGGCCCTCCCAGAAGAGCACTGCAGCCCCCCAGGGGGCGGCGAGGTCTCGTGGTGATCCGCGTAAGACGTCACTCCGCTGGCCCTCACAGAGGCCCACGAAAATAACGACAGTTTTCGGATCGCAGCCCCCCAGGGGACGGCGAGGTCTCGTGCTGATCCGCGTAAGACGTCATTCCGCTGGCCCTCCCAGAACCCCACGAAAGTGGCGACGCTTTCGCAGATCGCAGCTCGGGACGACGAGATCTGGTGGTGATCCGCGTAAGACGTCACTCCGCTGGCCCTCCCAAAAACCCACGAAAGTAGCGACAGTTTTCGGATCGCAGCCCCCCAGGGGACGGCGAGGTCTCGTGCTGATCCGCGTAAGACGTCATTCCGCTGGCCCTCCCAGAACCCCACGAAAGTGGCGACGCTTTCGCAGATCGCAGCTCCCCACCGGGGGACGACGAGATCTGGTGGTGATCCGCGTAAGACGTCACTCCGCTGGCCCTCCCAGAAACCCACGAAAGTAGCGACAGTTTTCGGATCGCAGCCCCCCAGGGGACGGCGAGGTCTCGTGGTGATCCGCGTAAGACGTCATTCCGCTGGCCCTCCCAGAACCCCACGAAAGTGGCGACGCTTTCGCAGATCGCAGCTCCCCACCGGGGGACGACGAGATCTGGTGGTGATCCGCGTAAGACGTCACTCCGCTGGCCCTCCCAAAACCCACGAAAGTAGCGACAGTTTTCGGATCGCAGCCCCCCAGGGGACGGCGAGGTCTCGTGCTGATCCGCGTAAGACGTCATTCCGCTGGCCCTCCCAGAACCCCACGAAAGTGGCGACGCTTTCGCAGATCGCAGCTCCCCACCGGGGGACGACGAGATCTGGTGGTGATCCGCGTAAGACGTCACTCCGCTGGCCCTCCCAAAAACCCACGAAAGTAGCGACAGTTTTCGGATCCCAGGGGACGGCGAGGTCTCGTGCTGACCCGTCACAGAACCCACGAAGTGGCGACGCTTTCGCAGATCGCAGCTCCCCACCAGGGGACGACGAGATCTGGTGGTGATCCGCGTAAGACGTCACTCCGCTGGCCCTCCCAAAAACCCACGAAAGTAGCGACAGTTTTCGGATCGCAGCCCCCCAGGGGACGGCGAGGTCTCGTGCTGATCCGCGTAAGACGTCATTCCGCTGGCCCTCCCAGAACCCCACGAAAGTGGCGACGCTTTCGCAGATCGCAGCTCCCCACCGGGGGACGACGAGATCTGGTGGTGATCCGCGTAAGACGTCACTCCGCTGGCCCTCCCAGAAACCCACGAAAGTAGCGACAGTTTTCGGATCGCAGCCCCCCAGGGGACGGCGAGGTCTCGTGGTGATCCGCGTAAGACGTCACTCCGCTGGCCCTCCAGAAGCCAGCGAAAGTGGCGACGCTTTCGCAGATCGCAGCTCCCCACCGGGGGACGACGAGATCTGGTGGTGATCCGCGTAAGACGTCACTCCGCTGGCCCTCCCAGAAACCCACGAAAGTAGCGACAGTTTTCGGATCGCAGCCCCCCAGGGGACGGCGAGGTCTCGTGGTGATCCGCGTAAGACGTCACTCCGCTGGCCCTTCCAGAAGCCAGCGAAAGTGGCGACACGTTCGCAGATCGCAGAGCCCCCCCGGGGGACGGCGAGGTCTCGTAGTGATCCGCGTAAGACGTCACTCCGCTGGCCCTCCCAAACCCCACGAAAGTGGCGACAATTTCGCGGATCGCAACCACCCAGTGGGCGGCGAGGTCTCGTGGCGATCCGCGTAAGATATCACTTCGCTGGCCCTCCAAAAACCCCAACGAAAGTGGCGACAATTTCGCGCCATCCCAGAAGCCCACGAAAGTGGCGACAGTTTCGCAGATCGCAGCCCCCCACCGGGGGACGACAAGATCTGGTGGTAATCCGCGTAAGACGTCACTCCGCTGGCCCTCCCAAACCCACGAAAGAGGCGACAGTGTAGCAGATCGCAGCCCCCCAGGGGGCGCCGAGGTCTCGTGGTGATCCGCGTAAGACGTCACTTAGCTGGCCCTCCCAGAAGCCCACCAAAGTGGCGACAATTTCGCGGATCGCAGCCCCCCCACCGGGGGACGGCGAGATCTCGTGGTGATCCGCGTAAGACGTCACTCCGCTGGCCGTCCCAGAAGCCCACGAACGTGGCGACAGTTTCGCAGATCGCAACCCCCCAGGGGACGGCGAGGTCTCGTGGTGATCCGCGTAAGACGTCACTCCGCTGGCCCTCGCAAAGCCAACGAAAAAGGCGGCGAGGTCGAGTGGTGATCTGAATGAGACGTACCTCCGCTGAACCTCCCAAGAGCCTACGAAAATGGCGACATTTCGCAAGGCCCCGTGAGGAGATAGAAGACGGAAGGGAGGAGGGAGGAGAGCGGGAGAAGGAGAAGGAGGAGGAGACGCGACCACAGTGCCCTATTTAAAACGAGTGCCAAACCAAGGGAGGGTTGGGAACAAAAATTACCCTGGCGACATACCCAATCCCTGCGCAATGTGGGGCAGGAGTAGCTTGGGAGACTTGACGAAAGGCGGCGACGTGACATGGACGCATATACTTCTGCGAGCGGCATTCGGAAGGTTCGCAGGTCCCCAATCAAGGGAAAAACGATGAGTAACTAAGTGAACCCCTGAGTCACTAAGGAACACGCATAGTCCAAAAGGAGACGTTGGGCAAGGGGCTTGAAACGTCGGCGGGACAGCAACAACATGACATGGCCCCCAGGGACGGCGAGGTCCCGCTCAGGTCTGCGCACTGCCTCACTCCGCTGGACCCACCAGCAGCCGTCGAAAGTGACGAGCCCACCAGCAGCCCTCGAAAGTGGCGACAGCGTCGCAGATCGCAGCCCCCCAGGAACGGCGAGGTCTCGCTCAGATCCGCGCGGTGCCTCACTCCGCTGGACCCACCAGCAGCACTCGAAAGTGGCGACAGCGTCGCAGATCGCAGCCCCCCAGTCTCGCTCAGATCCGCCCGGTGCCTCACCCCGCTGGACCCACCAGCAGCCCTCGAAAGTGGCGACAGTGTAGCAGATCGCTGCCCCCCCAGGGGCGGGGAGGTCTCGCTCAGATCCGCGCGGTGCCTCACTTCACTGGACCCGCCAGCAGCCCTCGAAAGTGGCGACAGCGTCGCAGATCGCTGCCCCCCAGAGACGGGGAGGTACCGCTCAGATCCGCGCGGTACCTCACCCCGCTGGACCCACCAGCAGCCCTCAAAAGTGGCGACAGTGTAGCAGATCGCAGCCCCCCAGGGGCGGGGAGGTCTCGCTCAGATCCGCGCGGTGCCTCACTTCACTGGACCCGCCAGCAGCCCTCGAAAGTGGCGACAGCGTCGCAGATCGCAGGCCCCCAGGGACGGGGAGGTATCGCTCAGATCCGCGCGGTGCCTCACTCCGCTGGCCAGCAGCCCTCGAAAGCGGCGACAGTGTCGCAGATCGCAGCCCCCCCAGAGACGGGGAGGTCTCGCTCAGATCCGCGCGGTGCCTCACTCCGCTGGACCCGCCAGCAGCCCTCGAAAGTGGCGACAGGTTCGCAGATCGCAGCCCCCAAGGGGCGTGGAGGTATCGCTCAGATCCGCGCGGTGCCTCACCCCGCTGGACCCACCAGCAGCCCTCGAAAGTGGCGACAGTGTAGCAGATCGCAGCCACCCAGGAACGTGGAGGTCTCGCTCAGATCCGCGTGGTGCCTCACTCCACTGGACCCACCAGCAGCTCTCGAAAGTGGCAACAGTTTCGCAGATCGCAGCCCCCAAGCAAGATGCACACACAAGAGGTACCGCAGGCAAAATGCGCACACAAGAGGTACGCACAAGGCAAGAGGAGAAAAGAGGGAGGCGGGAGGAAGGACGCGCGAGCAGTGCTCTATTCAAAATGAATACCCCACCAAGGAGGGCTGGGAATAATCAATGAGGATGGCCCCCTGACCCGTTCGTTTACGATGGGTTCCCGAAGCCTCAAGATGGCTCCAAGAGGGCCCAAGACGGCCACAAGAGAGACCCAAGATGGCCCCAAGACGGCCCCAAGAGTGCCCTTAGAGGACCTCAGAAGACGACTTCTGGGGGGTCCAGAGAGGTGGTGTCAAATGAACACCTCACTCTTCCAAAATGTTCCCAAGAAGGCCTAGAAGGCCTTCAAGGCCCCCAAGAGAGCCCCGAGAGAGCCCCAGGATGGCCCCAACAGAGACCCAGGATGGCCCCAAGACGGCCCCAAGGGCGCCCGAGAACGCCCCAAGATCGCCCCCAGAGGGCCTCGAGAGACGACTGTGGGGGCTCCAGAAAGGTGGTGTCAAATGAACACCTCACCCTTCCAAAACGTTCCCAAGAAAGCCTCCGAGGCCCCCAAGAGAGCCCCGAGAGGGCCCCAAGATGGCTCCAAGTAGCGCCCAAGCGGACCCAAAAAGCCCTCACAACGCCCCGAAGAGGCTCCCAAGCGGCCCCCAAGAAGCCCCAACAGGTCCCACATCCCTAATACGCGCAACTCGCATCGGCATCGTGTTTGGATGGGCTGGTGGGGTTGCGCGAAGCGTCCACGCCAATACCATCCGAACCACTGGGGCGTGTCGGCCGCGCGCACATGTCGAAATCCTCTTTATACATCGTCAGCGACACATGGGCATCATCGTCATAGGCGTTACCGGCAGCGGCGCCACCATTGGCCTTGCCTTCGTCATCGTCATCATCGTCACCACCATCGGTACTATCATCATCGTTGCCGCTGTGGTCGGCGTCATCATAATACCGCGCCCGTCCGAGTCACCGACACGCATCGAAGCGTCCGAGCGCCAACGGCCTTTTACACGCGCTGGGGCGCTGCCATTGGTAAGCGCCATCGAGGCCGCACTGGCTGTACCAAACTAGCTACTCCCTCTGCGCGGGAGCTTGCGCCCGCCAACGAAGCCGCAGAGATGCGCCAGCCATGACCAAGCAGGAATCGCAATCGCCGCCGCAAGGATTTTGCAAATAATTACACAAGCAAAGGAATTAACAACTCCAAATGCTCCTAAAATCAATGTGCACAACATGGATTGCACCGCATGGGCTGCGCCACTGAAATTGCACCACCTAGATTGCATCGCGCAGACTACAAGAGACCACTATTTGGAGTCCATGCTGGATGACATGTGTTCTTCGAAACCACATAGCCATGGTTCCGCCACGGTACAGCATCGCGAAACGGCCTCCGAAACGGTATCAAGATGACTCGACCGAGCCTGCTCGGAGACCTCGCCATAATGAACCTGCATGCGCTCTGAGGTTGCGCTGGCACAGTGCCAGGCTTCAGAGGGCACGCCCACACGGTGAATAAAACCTTCGCCTTCTTCCCGCAGCCCACAAAACAAACGCTCCAGCATCAAGCAGCCGAGACCAGAGCCTGTGCCTCCGCCGACCGCAGTGTAGATCGTGAAGCCCTGTAGGCCAGCGCAGTTGTCTGCAAGCTTCCTGATCCGATCGAGCACAAGGTGGACGATCTCCTTGGCGGTCGTGTAGTGCCCTCGCGCGAAATCGTGGGCGACGTCCTCCTTCCCAGAAATGAGCTGCTCGGGATGGAACAGCTTACGGCACATGCATGAGCGCATTGCATCGACCACGGTGGGATCCAAATTAACAAGCGCGCAGCGAGAGACGTGCCTGCCGGCACCAATCCCGGAAAAGAGCTTGTTGAGAGCGTCGTCACCGCCCCTAATGGTCTTGTCAGGAAACATTTGACCGTCAGGCTGGAAGCTGCGCGGGGCGCTCAAAGGCCAGTGGCTGGCCGCCCGTGTGCTCCGGAGGGCAACACTGAATCCCTCCAACGGTCACAATGTCGATGTGGCGTCTTTCTTCCCGAGTGTCCGTAGCCATACGTACTTTTCCAGGTTCTGTCCCTGGCACTGGGGCAAGCAAACCGGCAGTTTGCCGATGTGAGAACTAGATACCTCTCGGGGGGCGTGGCAGACACGTAGCCCCCATCGGCCCCCTCGACCGAAGTCTCGGGAGCGGGCCACCAGCCACCATACCAACAGGACCGCGGAGTCAACCCAGCCTCTAGCCCTTGGGGATGATACCCCTGGAGCCCGTGTCGATGCCGAAGTTCGCCGGCGGATGGGATGGACAACCCACGTCACACATCGACACGCCCCCCAAGGGCTCGACATGGCATCGCCACAGGCGACAGCCACCCTTGGGCGAGCGCGGTATCTCGTAATTAGACGCTCTGCACGCCATCCGCCACCGCAACCGCGGACTGCGCCCAGGCGCAACACCTGCTACCTCCCGATCTGCACGCCAGCCTGGCCAATGCGGATGCAGATCGCCTCACGCATGGGGTCGAAAGGGCTTCTCGAGCAATGAAGAGGTCGGACAGGGAGCGAATGCGCACAAAAATGCCGCGTGATGTGGCAGCCTCAATCGGAACCGCTTGAGCCAGGCACCAGCGAGAAAGGAGGAGTGGCACGTCGCGCCCTTGGGAGAGGACGAGGCTCGGGGAGGCCGAGGAGAGAGACCGCGACGGCGGGTGGCTTCCCACGCTGCAGGAAAAGCGGAGTCTATTTTCTCTGCCAGCGCGAAGGCACGGTGAAAGGGACAAGACGCGGTCTAGCAATTCGGCCATCCCGAGTCTAGAGATGTATTGTGCGAGTGCAAAATAGGAGCTCAGCGCGGAAAACGCGCGAACCCCTGCGTGGAAAACGAACAGGGCCGTGAGAGACAGCGTGGAAACACGCTGTCCCTCCACGACCTGCTCGCAACTTGCTCACGCAGCGACTTTAGATGAACCCTGTTGATGGTTCACACGAGTTGCAAAGCAAGGGTACGATCCATACTTACTGCTCGCCATCCTCCTCTTCGTCGAACTCACCCTCCTCCTCAGCGGTGGCATCCTGGTACTGCTGATATTCAGACACCAAATCGTTCATGTTGCTCTCGGCCTCGGTGAACTCCATCTCGTCCATCCCCTCTCCTGTGTACCAGTGCAAGAACGCCTTGCGACGAAACATGGCCGTGAAATACTCAGCAACTCGCTTGAACATTTCCTCAGGGCGAGCGACACGAAATTAAGGCACATCCACTGGAACCAACGCGAGTGCCGAGCCGTGAGGCCGAGAATTCAGGCGGATAAGAAACAGTCTCAGCACCCGGAGGCACTGAAAGGCCCCGATTGGCCCTCCGACTGACGAAGGAGCCCATCCGAAACGTACCCTCCAAGGTGACGTGGCTGCCCACTGAAACCAACGCGAGACACCAGCCTCATGCTTTTCCTCCTCCTCCTCCTCCTCCTCCTCCTCCTCCTCCTCCTCCTCCTCCTCCTCCTCATCATCATCATCATCATCATCATCATCATCATCATCATCATCATCATCATCATCATCATCATCATCATCATCATCCTCATCATCCTCATCATCCTCATCATCCTCATCATCATCATCATCATCATCAGCAGCAGCAGCAGCATCATCATCATCATCATCATCATCATCATCATCATCATCATCATCATCATCATCATCATCATCATCATCATCATCATCATCATCATCATCATCATCATCATCGTCATCGTCATCGTCATCATCATCGTCATCGTCATCATCATCATCATCATCATCATCATCATCATCATCATCATCATCATCATCATCATCATCATCTTTAGCATCATCATCATCATCATCAGCATCAGCATCAGCATCAGCATCATCATCATCATCATCCTCATCATCATCATCAGATTCGTCTTCATCATCATCATCATCATCATCATCATCATCATCATCATCATCATCATCATCATCATCATCTTCATCCTCATCATCATCAGCAGCATCATCATCAGCATCATCATCATCATCATCACCGTCATCATCATCAGCATCATCATCATCAGCATCAGCAGCAGCATCATCAGCAGCATCATCATCAGCATCAGCATCATCATCATCATCATCATCATCATCATCATCATCATCAGCATCATCATTCAACTCCGTTTCCTCGTCTTCCCTTCCTCCTTCTCCCCGTCCTTCTGCTCCCCCTCTCCTGGATCGCAGTGGAATTGCCGGCGAAGGCCACCGCCATCTTCAGGCCCTTGGGGGGAATGTCGCATACGGACGCTTTGATGTTATTCGGGATCCACTCGACGAAGTACGACGAATTCTTGTTCTGAACATCCTCTTGCGCCCTTTGCGGGAGCTACCGGGCGGGGAGAACGGCCTTCATGTCCATCCGCATGTGCGCCCATGTTTCGTGCAGGATGCTTCTGGGTCACCTGACTTCGCGCATCGCGCCCCGCGGTGCGCGACGCGCGGCTCTCTTCGTGCCCTCGCGCCCTCGCGCGGCCCACGTCGCGCCCTCGCTCTCGTGCCCAGACCGCGATGCGCGAAGCGGCATGCATTACCTTCGCGCCCCCACGGCTGGCCGAGGAGGGTCGAGGCTGCCGTTGATGTTTGATCGCCCTCCTTGTTGCAGCCTCCGCGAAGGGGGGGGGGGCTGGTCACCGCAGCGGCCACCACTCCGCTCGAGGCCCTGGCCAAGACGCGCCCCAGTACACCTCGGGGAAGGGGGAGGCGTGGACAGGCGCGTTCCACGACTCGCAAATCCACTGCTCGCAAATTGCCTGGATCCGCCGCGGGGGATTTACGATATATTACATAGAGGAACACCTGTATATTTCGGACGCTTGCGAGTAGTGGAACGCGCTCGGCGGGGAGGGGTCAGACGTTTTCGCCGCACTACATGTCCCGAGGGATGGGGAGCGCGGCTCGGAGTCCGAGCCTCCACCAGAGGCCCACTCTCTAGGTCGCATGACACTTCGCATCCCCAACCAGCCACGCCCACCCGACTGCACCACCCCTATTACGGGGGGTCCCTGGGAGGCCATGGCGCCCCCTCTGGAGCTCTCCAAGGCTTCCATGACGACCCAGGAGGCCCCCAAGACGGTCCAAGAGGGACCCGAGTCACAGAACGATCGCTCGAGGACGCTCAAGATGGCCTCAAGATGGCCCAAAAGGTCTCCAAGACGCGCCAAGAGGCCTCCAAGACGCATCCCAATAGAGCCCCAAGAGGCAAACATCACTGAATTGCCGGTGGTTTGTGAAGGATTTGGGCGTTCCTTCTCGGATCTCAAACGCTCCAATACGGCCCAAGAGGCCCCCGAGACCACCCCAAATCGGCCCAAGAGGCCCCCCAGAGGGACCAAAGACGGCCTCAGAACGCCCCAAAACGGCCAAAGAGGCGCCCAAGACGGCCCAGAAAGGCCCTCAAACGCCCCCCACAGGGACCCAGGAGAGGGAGCACGACACAAACATGCAAGCATTCTGCCCCTAAGAGGCCCCAGCAGGCGCCCAAGAGGCCACCAGAGGCCCCCAAGAGGCCCCAAAGCAGCCCCAAGAGGCCCCCAGGAGGCCCAAGAGAGGCCCCAGAAGGCCCCAAAACGGCCCCCTAAAGGCCTCGAAACTGCCTCCAAGAGGTCCCACGAGATCCCAACGAACATCCAGTAGGTTTCATATCTACACCCCAGGCACAGTGGCGTGGCGTGCCGCACGCAGCTGTTAATTACATAAATATGTGTGTGTGTATATATATATATATTATCATACGAACCTCTCCGAAGGAGTAGAGTTCAGAGGCGATTGGAGCGTACGCGGGGCGCCGCGTCCGCGATTTTTCTGGCCGTCTCGCTCGGGACATCCTCGAATTTCTGAAAATCTGTGGCACCCCTCACGCGGATCGTGACGTCAGGGTCCAAAAACACATTGGAATTTCAACATTCTAACACAAAACCTTCAAAAACACAGTGTAATTCCAACGGTTTTGACCCCGATTCTCAGAGAATGGCAATTTCGCCTGAGACGTCCTCCCAAAATTGAGCCCCGACATATTTTCTGGTACCCCAGACCCCGCCTCGGAGCGTCTTGGGAGCCTCCTGCTACCCTCGTCAAAATTAACGTCAACAGTTGCTGGCACGTCATTTCGATTTCGGCGCGCCCCTCAATGTCGACACGCCGCCCCTTCAATGTCGGGGCGAAGGCAAAGATCGTCTGATCGAAGTTGACTCGAAAGTTTGACGTCGACCGACATTGGAGGGGCGGCGCATGCAGGCACCCCGCACTCATCGATACTCGGCCCCAGATCTTCCGACAAGCAATTCAACCACGTCAGACATTTTTGGGGTTAGTTTTGACGAGGGATGACACTCGTCCAAATCAAACTCAACAGTTGCTGGCACGTCATTTCGATTTCGGCGCCCCCTCAATGTCGACACGCCGCCCTTTCAATGTCGGGGCGAGGGCAAAGATCGTCTGACCGAAGTTGACTCGAAAGTTTGACGTCGACCGACATTGGAGGGGCGGCGCACGCATGCACCCCGCACCCATCGATATTCGGCCCCAGATATGCCGACAAGCAGTTCAACCACGTCAGACACTTTTGAAATTAAGTTTGACGAGGGTTGTGGAACCTCCTGGGGCCTCCTGCGGCCTCCTGGAACCTCTTGGGGCCTCCTGGAGCCTCCTGGGGTCTTCTGGGGTCTCCTGAAGCCGCCCGGGGCCTCCCGGGGCTCCCTGGGGCTTCAGAGCTACATGCACACGCAGAGACACAAATCACACCCAACACATCACATGCTAGACAAACAGAACACACACACACACACACACACACACACACACACACACACACAACACCTACAACGCACAGAAAACACGCACAACACAGAGCACACATCACGCATACACACACACACACACACACACACACACACACACACACACACACACGCACGCACGCACGCACACACACACACACACACACACACACACACACACACACACACACACACGCACCACACAACACACACACACACACACACACACACACAACGCCCACAATCCTGGGGCCTCCTGGAGCCCCTTCCGGTATCCAAGTCGGGCCCCTTGAAGTTTGGGGGGGGGGGGGGGGGCCTGGCACGCAAATCGCAAGGTGTGGCAACCCCACTTGCGCTCGAGTGCGACCTCGATATTAGATTCTTTTGCGTTCACCTCCTTCCTCTCCCCCTTCTCTCATGCACGCCCTGGCGGCGCCGCCCCAGCTTCCCCCTGTCCATATCCGACCCTGCTGCCACGGTGTCACCCTGCTTCAAACGCCATTGTCCATTTGTTTGTATGAGCCTGGGCACACAAGTGCCACCTCTATATATATACACACATATGTATATATATGTATATATGTGCGTGAAATCATACGTGCATGCATGCATACGCATATACATACGTATACACACACCCACACACAAACCGACCGACCTACCTACATACATACATACATACATGCATACACGCACACATACATATAGACGTAAACGCGCACGCACATGCATAAATACGCACACGCATACATACATACAGACGTAAATACATACATACAGACATACATACGTGCGTACGCCCGTACATACATACACACATACATACATGCGCGTGCGTACGCACATACATACACACATTCATACATACATACATGCACACACACATACACCCAAACATGCACCCATGCACACATACGTATATACAGCCGCACATACGCACATGCCTAACCCAAATATGGCGCAACCTAACATAACATGGCAGAGCACACGAACATAACTCCACGCACGCGCACATGCCGACCCACCTACACATCTACGCACATACACACATACACACACAATTACCCGACCTACCGACCTACCTGCCTGCCCACCTACCTGTCTACATACACATACACACATGCATACATAGACGCACGTTTCCATACATACATACACACATGCACACGCGCACACCTGCATGACTTCACGCATACGTACATACATACACCTTTACGACCACCCTGTGGGTGATAAGGAGGCTGGGGGAAACCCCGCAATGGGCTCGACTGCCGCATTCCGATTCTTGAAACTGAAGGGCACCGCGCGGACGCGTTTGACACCAAAACGCAGCTGAACTTCTGCGCCTCCACTTTTTCGCTCCTCGCAATGCACGTGCAATCAATGACCTTCGGGTCGGGGACCCTCACGTACCACTTGGCGTATTTCGCCGTCTGCGTGTTTATGTTTTTTTCAGCGTCTCCACATTATTGTCGAGCATTTCGGCTGGCAAAGCCAGGCCACTCGTAGCGAAGCCGAAGGAAGTGCGTGACCGATGTGGGCGCGTTCGCGGCCCCTCCGCGTGCCGAGTGCAACAGACGCCTTGAGCCGAAATCCCTGAATGGTAAGAGAGTTGACGGGGGGCGGACCCAACGTCTCACTCAATCGATCTCACAATGGACCCCACCATCGATTTCACAATCGATCTCCCCCGATCGATCACACGATCGATTTCACTCGATCAATACCACTATCGATCTCACTATCGATCCCACTCGATCGACATCACGATCGATCTTTCTATCGCTCTCACAGGCGATGTCGTTACTGTCGATCTCATTATCGATATCACTATCGATATCACGATCGATCTCACTACATATTGCACTATCGATCTCTCGCTATCGATCCCATTCTATCGATGTCACAATCGATCTCACTATCGATCTGACAATCGATCTCACGATTGATCTCACAACCGATCTCACTATCGATCCCACTATCGATCTCACTCGATCGTATCAGAATCGATCATCATCAAAATTATCATCATCACCTCAGCATCATCCTCATCATCAACATCCTCATCATCATCACTGGGACACCATCATCGTCATCAGCATCATCATCAACAACATCAACATCATCGTCAGGACACCATCATCATCATCATCATCATCATCATCATCATCATCATCATCATCATCATCATCATCATCACCAGCATCAACAGCATCATATTCAACCTAATCATCATCATCGGGACACCATCATCATCAGCAGCATCATCATCTCATCATCTCATCATCATCAACATCATCATGATCACCAACATCATCATCATCATCATCATCATCATCGGGACACCATCATCATCAGCAGCAACCTCATCATCATCAACATCATCATCATAACCACCATCACCATCATCGTCATCATCGTCAACATCATCAACATCAGCATCAACATCAACATCATCATCATCATCATCATCATCATCATCATCATCATCATCATCATCATCATCATCATCATCATCATCATCATCATCATCATCATCATCATCATCATCATCATCATCATCATCATCGGGACACCGACGGGGCACCGGCGGGACACCGGCGGGACACCGCGGGCCACCCGACGCCGGTCCGGAATCATTTGGTCTGGCCGCGCCTCAGCCGGAGGCGGGACACCGCGGGCCACTGGACGCTGGTCCGGAATCATTTAGTCCGGCCGCGCCTCAGCCTGAGGCGGGACACCGGCGGGACACCGCGGGCCACCGGACGCGGGTCAGGAATCATTTGGTCCGGCCGCGCCTCAGCCACAGGAGACTTTCTTCTCGCCCGCCCACGCAGCTTCGCCTCGCCCGCACGCACGGCACGCACGAACACGAAACCGAAATCGACTTCCCGGTAGGGAGGCTCTCCGTTCCACTTCGATCTCACCCCCCAACCTCCGACATACCTACATACATACATACATACATACATACATGCATGCATGCGTGCATGCATGCATGCATGCATGCATGCGTGCATGCATGCATGCATGCATGCATACATACATACATACATACATACATACATACATACATACATACATACATGCATGCATATGCATGCATGCATCATGCATGCATGCATGCATATGCATACATACATACATACATACATACATACATACATACACATACATACATACATACATACATACATACATACATACATACATACATACATACATACATACATACATACATACATACATACATACATACATACATACATACATACATACATACATACATACATACATACATACATACATACATACATTACATACATACATACATACATACATACATACATACATACATACATATATACATACATGTTTGCATGCATGCATGCATGCATGCATACAGACAGACAGACAGACAGACAGACAGACAGACAGACAGACAGACAGACAGACATGCATGCATGCATGCATGCATGCATGCATACATACATACATACATGCGTATGCTCACATGTGTATATATACATATGTGTGTGTAAGTATACATATGTCTATTGGTCGTAGCGGCGCAGCGACTCGCTAGCGCGTCGGGCGCACGCACGGCCGAAGCCGCGCGCGCGCAGTGTCGTCGGACGGCTGGCCCCTCACTGGGCGGTGGCCGGGCGGCGACAGGGCAGACAGCGGGCAGCGGCCGCAGGGGCGGCGGGGCAGCGGGCGGGCTAGAGCCGCGGGCGGCGGAGGCGGGGCGGGGCAGCATCAAGGCGACGCCACGCCGGGGCGGCGGGCGTCGCGGCAGAGCAGCCGAAGAGCCACGCCGGGCGGGCGGGCGGTCGGAGCCAGACTCAACGGCGGCCCAGCAAGGCGCCAACGAAGCCTCGAGAATCCCCAACAAGCGCCAAAGCTGAGGGTCTCCGAGCAGGACGGTCGCGGTGGCGTCAAGATGCCCCCCAAAACGCTCCAAGAGGACTCAACGGTGGCCAGACGATGCCGCAAGGTGGCCCGAGGTGGCCCAGCAAGGCGCCAACGTAGCCTCGAGAATCCCCAACAGGCGCCAAAGATGAAGGTCTCCGAGCAGAACGGCCGCGGTGGCGTCAAGATGCCCCCCAAGACGCTCCAAGAGGACTCTACGGTGGCCAGACGATGCCGCAAGGTGGCCCGAGGTGACCCAGCAAGGCGCCAACGTAGCCTCGAGAATCCCCAACAGGCGCCAAAACTGAGGGTCTCCGTGCAGAACGGACGCGGTGACGTCCAGATGCCGCCCCAAGACGCTCCAAGACGACTCAACGGTGACCCAAGGTGGCCCAACAAGGCGCCAACGTAGCCTCGAGAATCTCCAACAGGCGCCAGAGCTGAAGGAATCCGAGCAGGACGGCCGCGGTGGCGTCAAGATGCCCACCAAGACGCTCCAAGAGGACTCAACGATGGCCAGACGATGCCGCAAGATGGCCCGTGGTGGTCCAGCAAGGCGCCAACACAGCCTCGAGAATCCCCAACAGGCGCGGGCCTCCGAGCAGGACGGCCGCGGTGGTGTCAAGATATCCCCCAAAACGCTCCAAGAGGACTCAACGGTAGCCAGACGATGCCGCAAGGTGGCCCGAGGTGGCCCAGCAAGGCGCCAACGTAGCCTCGAGAATCCCCAACACGCGCCAAAACTGAGGGACTCCGAGCAGGACGGCCGCGGTGGCGTCAAGATGCCCCCCAAGACGCTCCAAGAGGACTCAACGGTGGCCAGACGATGCCACAGTGGCCCGAGGTGGCCCAGCAAGGCGCCAACGTAGCCTCGAGAATCCCCAACAGGCGCCAAAGCTGAGGGTCTCCGAGCAGGACGGCCGCAGTGGCGTCAAGATGCCCCCCAAGATGCTCCAAGAGGAGTCGACGGTGGCCAGACGATGACGCAAGGTGGCCCGGGATGGCCCAGCAAGGCGCCACGTAGCATCGAGAATCCCCAACGGGCGCCAGAGCTGGTGGTCTCCGAGCAGGACGGCCGCGGCGGCGTCAAGATGCCCCCCAAGACGCTCCAAGAGGACTCAACGGTGGCTGGACAATGCCGCAAGGTGGCCCGAGGTGGCCCAGAAAGGCGCCAACGTAGCCTCGAGAATCCCCAACAGGCGCCAGAGCTGAGGGTCTCCGAGCAGAACGGCCGCGGCGGCGTCAAGATGCCCCCCAAGAGGACTTACCGGTGGCCAGACGATGCCGCAAGGTGGCCTGAGGTGGCACAGAAAGGCGCCAACGTAGCCTCTAGAATCCCCAACAGGCGCCAGAGCTGAGGGTCTCCGAGCAGGACGGCCGCGGCGGCGACAAGATGCCCCCCAAGACGCTCCAAGAGGACTCAACGGTGGCTGGACAATGCCGCAAGGTGGCCCGAGGTGGCCCAGAAAGGCCCCCACTTAGCCTCGAGAATCCCCAACAGGCGCCAGAGCTGAGGATCTCCGAGCAAGACGGCCGCGTCGGCGTCAAGATACCCCTCAAGATGCTCCAAGAGGACTCAACGGTGGCCAGACGATGCCGCAAAGTGGCCCGAGGTGGCCCAGCAAGGCGCCAACGTAGCCTCGAGAATCCCCAACAGGCGCCAGAGCTGAGGGTCTCCGAGCAGAACGGCCGCGGTGGCGTCAAGATGCCCCCAAAGACGCTTCAAGAGGACTCAACGGTGGCCAGACGATGCCGCAAGGTAACCCAAGGTGGCACAGCAAGGCGCCATCGTAGCCTCGAGAATCCCCAACAGGCGTCAGAGCTGAGGGTCTCCGAGCAGGACGGCCGCGGCAGCGTCAAGATGCCCCCAAAGACGCTCCAAGAGGACTTACCGGTGGCTGGACGATGCCGCAAGGTGGTGGCCCGAGGTGGCCCAGCAAGGCGCCAACGTAGCCTCTAGAATCCCCAACAGGCGCCAGTGCTGAGGGTCTCCGAGCAGGACGGCCGCGGCAGCGTCAAGATGCCCCTCAAGACGCTCCAAGAGGACTCAACGGTGACCGGACGATGCCGCAAGGTGGCCCGAGGTGGCCCAGCAAGGCGCCACGTAGCCTCTAGAATCCCCAACAGGCGCCAGAGCTGAGGGTCTCCGAGCACGTCAAGATGCCCCCCAAAACGCTCCAAGAGGACTCAACGGTGGCCAGACGATGCCGCAAGGTGGCACGAGGTGGCCCAGCAAGGCGCCAACGTAGCCTCGAGAATTCCCAACAGGCGCCAGAGCTGAGGGTCTCCGAGCAGGACGGCCGCGGCTGCGTCAAGATGCCCCCCAAGAGGACTCAACGGTGGCCGGACGATGCCGCAAGGTGGCCCGAGGTGGCCCAGCAAGGCGCCAACGTAGCCTCGAGAATCCCCAACAGGCGCCAGAGCTGAGGGTCTCCGAGCAGGACGGCCGCGGCAGCGTCAAGATGCCCCCCAAGACGCTCCAAGAGGACTCAACGGTGGCCAGACGATGCTGCAAGGTGGCCCGAGGTGGCCCAGCAAGGCGCCAACGTAGCCTCGAGAATCCCCAACAGGCGCCAGTGCTGAGTCTCCCAGCAGGACGGCCGCAGCGGCGTCAAGATGCCCCCCAAGACGCTCCAAGAGGACTCAACGGTGGCCAGACGATGCCGCGAGGTGGCCCGAGGTGGCCCAGCAAGGCGCCAACGTAGCCTCGAGAATCCCCAACAGGTGCCAGAGCTGAGAGTCTCCGAGCAGGACGGCCGCGGCGGCGTCAAGATGCCCCCCAAGACGCTCCAAGAAGACTCAACGGTGGCCCGATGATGCCGCAAGCTGGCCCGAGGAAGCCCAGCAAGGCGCCAACGTGGCCTCGAGAATCCCCAACAGGCGTCAGAGCTGAGGGACTCCGAGCAGGACGACCGCGGCGGCGTCAAGATGCCCCCCAAGACGCTCCGAGAGGACTCAAGGGTGGCCAGACGATGACGCAAGGTGGCCCGAGATGGCCCAGCAAGGCGCCAACGTAGCCTCGAGAATCCCCAACAGTCAAGATGCCCCCCAAAACGCTCCAAGAGAACTCCACGGTGGCCGGACGATGCCGCAAGGTGGCCCGAGGTGGCCCAGCAAGGCGCCAACGTAGCCTCGAGAATCCCCAACAGGCGCCAGAGCTGAGGGTCTCCGAGCAGGACGGCCGCGGCGGCGTCAAGATGCCCCCCAAGACGCTCCAAGAGGACTCAACGGTGGCCAGACGATGCCGCAAGGTGGCCCGAGGTGGCCCAGCAAGGCGCCAACGTAGCCTCGAGAATCCCCAACAGGCGCCAGAGCTGAGGGTCTCCGAGCAGGACGGCCGCGGCGGCGTCAAGATGCCCCCCAAGACGCTCCAAGAGGACTCAACGGTGGCTGGACGATGCCGCAAGGTGGCCCGAGGTGGCCCAGCAAGGCGCCAACGTAGCTTCGAGAATCCCCAACAGGTGCCAGAGCTGAGGGTCTCCGAGCAGGACGGCCGCGGCGGCGTCAAGATGCCCCCCACAACGCTCCAAGAGGACTTACCGGTGGCCGGACGATGCCACAAGGTGGTGGCCCGAGGTGGCCCAGCAAGGCGCCAACGTAGCCTCGAGAATCCCCAACAGGCGCCAGAACTGAGGGTCTCCGAGCAGGACGGCCGCGGCGGTGTCAAGATGCCCCCCAAGACGCTCCAAGAGGACTCAACGGTGGCCAGACGATGCCGCAAGGTGGCCCGAGGTGGCCCAGCAAAGCGCCAACGTAGCCTCGAGAATCCCCAAGAGGCGCCAGTGCTGAGTCTCCGAGCAGGACGGCCGCAGCGGCATCAAGATGCCCCCCAAGACGCTCCAAGAGGACTCAACGGTGGCTGGACAATGGCGCAAGGAGGCCTGAGGTGGCCCAGAAAGGCGCCAACGTAGCCTCGAGAATCCCCAACAGGCGCCAGAGCTGAGGGTCTCCGAGCAGGACGGCCGCGGCGGCGACAAGATGCCCCCCAAAAGGACTCAACGGTGGCCAGACGATGCCGCAAGGTTGCCTGAGGTGGCCCAGCAAGGCGCCAACGTAGCCTCGAGAATCCCCAACAGGCGCCAGAGCTGAGGGTCTCCGAGCAGGAAGGCCGCGGCAGCGTCAAGATGCCCCCCACAACGCTCCAAGAGGACTTACCGGTGGCTGGACGATGCCGCAAGGTGGCCCAGCAAGGCGCCAACGTAGCCTCGAGAATCCCCAACAGGCGCCAGAGCTGAGGGTCTGCGAGCAGGACGGCCGCGGCGGCGTCAAGATGCTCCAAGAGGACTCAACGGTGGCCGGACGATGCCGCCAGGTGGCCCAGCAAGGCGGTAGCCTCGAGAATCCCCAACAGGCGCCAGAGCTGAGGGCCAGGACGGCCGCGGCGGCGTCAAGATGCCCCCCAAGACGCTCCAAGAGGACTCAACGGTGGCCAGACGATGCTGCAAGGTGGCCCGAGGTGGCCCAGCAAGGCGCCAACGTAGCCTCGAGAATCCCCAACAGGCGCCAGAGCTGAGTCTCCGAGCAGGACGGCCGCAGCGGCGTCAAGATGTCCCCCAAGACGCTCCAAGTGGACTCAACGGTGGCCAGAAGATGCCGCAAGGTGGCCCGAGGTGGCCCGAGGTGGCCCAGCAAGGCGCCAGCGTAGCCTCGAGAATCCCCAACAGGCGCCAGAGCTGAGGATCTCCGAGCAGGACGGCCGCGGCGGCGTCAAGATGCCCCCCACAACGCTCCAAGAGGACTCAACGGTGGCCAGACGATGCCGCAAGGTGGCCCGAGGTAGCCCAGCAAGGCGCCAACGTAGCCACGAGAATCCACAACAGGCGCCAGAGCTGGGGATCTCAGAGCAGAGCGGCCGCGGCGGCGTAAAGATGCCCCCAAAGACGCTCCAAGAGGACTCAACGGTGGCCAGACGATGCCAACAGTTGGCCCGAGGTGGCCCAGCAAGGCGCCAACGTAGCCTCGAGAATCCCCATCAAGCGCCAGAGCCGAGGGTCTCCGAGCAGGACGGCCGCGGCGGCGTCAAGATGCTCCAAGAAGATTCAACGGTAGCCAGACTATGCCGCAAGGTGGCCCGATGTGGCCCAGCAAGGCGCCAACGTAGCCTCGAGAATCCCCAACAGGCGTCAGAGCTGCCAGAGTTGTTGGTCTCCGAGCAGGACGGCCGCGGCGGCGTCAAGATGCCCCCCCAGACGCTTGGCCCGAAGTGGCCCAGCAAGACGCCAACGTAGCCTCGAAAATCCCCAACAAGCGTCCCAGGAAGGGCCACACACGCTACCGACCCGGTGACCCCCACCCCGCGAATCCATCAATGATGGGGCCGGCGGCAGAAGGCGAAGCCCCTGGATTCAGCATCTGCTCATCCACCTCCTTCGTGGACATGCGACCGCGGAACAGCGCAGCGGCAGTCAAGTAGCGGCCATGGCGCGGGTCGGCTGCGCACATCATGTTTTTCGCGTCAAACATCTGCTGCGTGAGCTCGGGCACCGTCAAAGCACGGTACTGCTGGGAGCCTCTCGACGTGAGCGGGGCGAAACCTGTCATGAAGAAGTGCAGCCGCGGGAACGGGATCAGGTTCACGGCGATTCGCCGACCCCTTGGGGTGTCATCGGTGTGTGAGTTTGAAGGGGGTTGGGAGGCCCAACCATACGTTTCGCCTAAGACGAAACCCATATCCAATTCTGTTGTACCGTAGTAACGATAGTCCCAGAAGCAGGAGGTCGTCGCGGGAGCGACGGGCCATGTCAAACGAAGACGTTTTCGGTCTCAGTGGCAAGTAATGTGCCTCGCGATGAGGCACACTCAATTGTTGGCGGCCGGCCGCTTGAGCACAAACGGCCGCGGACAAACGTTCGCTATCTCTCGCCTTTGTCCCAATCTTTTTTACAATCGGGGGGGGGGGAAACGAAGCGTGAGCCCGCCGCCAGCGGCACAGCAAAACACTAAATTACACAGGGTAGGCAGCAGCAGGCGGGCGCAACAAGAGAGGTTGACCCGTAGGCAAATTCTCTTGCAAGCTAGTTACCTTGCAGACGAATGCTCCTCAGGCGGCTCAGCCGATCTTGTCAGGCCAGCCCTGTATGGAGTGTGTCGTTTCGAATCATGATTGAAGGATTGCGTTCCTCCCATGACCTGTAAAAGCATGTTGCTGTCGATGCTCCCTTTGGTGTGGCCGTCCGCGGTCATGCCGCGAATGTCACACCACTGCACACAATGCGCGATCCAACTGATGTGTCCCAGAAGTTCGGATTATTCAAGTCTTTGCTTGACAAAAACTTGAAGACACATTATGCATCGATGGACAAAGTGACCTTGATGTTCAGGCCGCCCATCTCGGGTAGATCCTTCCATTGAGTGGGTCTCAGCGGCCCTGCGTGGAGTTCGTGCAGAGCGACGATCGTGGGATAGCAGTCCTCCAAAGTGCGGGTTGCTGCAATTGTTTCCGCTGAGTAACCCCAACAGACCTGCAAGCGATGAGACTTGCAGTACGCGTCGACAAGATGGACGACGGGCTTTCCAGCATGCGTGCGTCCACGCCGTAGCAGGTTTGCCCCGCCAATACCATAGCCTTCGACCTCGTCCTCGGCATTTCCGCTTAGACGCCAGTAACCGGAATCGCTGCGCAGGTCGGCCTCATCCGTTGGAGCCATCGCTTGATAGACGATCTTCTTAGGGCAGGACTGCAACTTTCTGGTGCTCGCGCTCAATCGTCGCACTTGCATGTCGGTCGGTTCTCGGACACGCTGTTGAGACTCGCCCCCTCTGCGAAATCCTTTTTATCCTTTTGCCCTGATTTGTTTTTCCGCTGCGATTTTTGTGTTTTACCTACCTCGCTTTGCGAAGCTGAATTGGCCGCGCGGTGGTGTGCTCGATTTGCGAACTTCGCTGCCTTTGGTTCGTGGCCACGTGGGGCGGGAGGGGAGGCACCCTCCACGCCTCCCCGCTGCTGCTGGCGCCTGGGAGGGGGGGGGGGGGGGGCAAAAAAAAATTTGTTGTTGTTATTTTGTTGTTTTGTTTTGTTTTGCCCCCCCCCCGGCGTCAGCAGCAACGGGGAGGGAAGGGAGGAACCCTGTCCTCTCACGCCCCCCCCCATCTCCTCGCGCCCCCCTTCTCTCCCCCTTTGTGCCTTGGGAAAAAATACCGAGGACTGCACAAGTTGTTGTTCTAGTACCGCGCCCAGCCAGTAGTCGCATCACATAAACGAAGTGGAAGCACTGTATCAGCCCTGTAGCTGCAATGATAATACTCCGGTCTTGCAGTAAAGATAATACCCTACAGCGTTTGCCGTAGTAGTTGCACTGTAGTGTTGTAGTAGAGGTACCCCACTACTGTAACACTCGAATGCAATAGTATTGCCGCCGAAATGTGCACTCGCGGTGGCGCTGTAGGAATAGCGCTGCACTATTGTGGAGCAGTGCTATGCTATTGTAGTAGCGGCACTGTAGAACAATACTCTAGTACAGTACTCGTTGAAATAATAAACCATTGTTGCTTGCAGCGTAGGTACTACAGTACTGCAATACACAATGCCCGCGCTGTTGTAGTAGTCTGGTGATGTAGTGCTGTAGCGGTGGCGCTGCAATAACCGTAGCACATTACTGTAGCAGTCGTGATCCGGTAGTGTTACTCTAGGACTGTAGTAGTGGTATTATAATATCGTGCCCAGCCAGAACTGTATTGTATCAGCGAAGTGGCAGCGCAGTAGTCATCCAGTCAGTAGTAGTAGTAGTAGTAGTAGTAGTAGTAGTAGTAGTAGTAGTAGTAGTAGTAGTAGTAGTAGTAGTAGTAGTAGTAGTAGTAGTGGTAGTGGTAGTGGTAGTGGTAGTAGTAGTAGTAGTAGTAGTAGTAGTAGTAGTAGTAGTAGTAGTAGTAGTAGTAGTAGTAGTAGTAGTAGTAGTAGTAGTAGTAGTAGTAGTAGTAGTAGTAGTAGTAGTAGTAGTAGTAGTAGTAGTAGTAGTAGTAGTAGTAGTAGTAGTAGTAGTAGTAGTAGTAGTAGTAGTAGTAATAGTAGTAGTAGTAGTAGTAGTAATAGTCGTAGCAGTAATACCTAGTAGGTAGTGCTCAGGTCTGGCAATAAAGATCATACTCGAGTACTGGGCTTCGCACTCGCCCTGTAGTACTGTAGTAGTAATAAAAAAAAAAAAAAAAAAAAAAAAAAAAAAAAAAAAAAAAAAAAAAAAAAAAAAAAAAAAAAAAAAACCTTTTTGCTGTCGTACGCGGATATAATACTACTACCATCGAACTGGGGTGCGTCAGTAGTAGCGCTGTAGGAATAGTTCCGTAAGGTTGTGGAACAGTGGTGTACTAGTGTAGTAATGTCACTGTAGAAGCAATGCTCTAGTAGATGATTCGTAAGAGTAGTACCCAACGATTGCCTGCAGTACTGTAGTAGGAATGCCCCACTGCCGCAACATGGCAAAAAAAACTGTTGTGGCACTATCATAACGTAGTGCTGTAGTGGTAACGCTGTAACAGTGGTAGTAGACGCTGCAATAGTCGTAATGCAACACTGCAACAATAATATGGCAAAAATGATATGTTAGCACTGTTCCGGCATTGCTCGAATACTGGCAGTACTCGCTATGGACCTTTAACATTGGCTTAGTCAAGCACGGCCGCCGCGCCCTAGCAGCGTAGTGCCGTAGTAGTACTCTATTAATAGCATTCGAATTAAGTCGTACTACTGCTCTGGTACAGTAGTAGCGGTAACAACGTAGTGGTGGTTGTGGAAACAGCACGGTCTTATAACACTTCAATGTTGAATCACTCTAATATGGTCGAGCTGTGCTACTAGGAATTGCGTTGTAGGAATAGTCGTACCCTGATACTGTGATGGCAAAAATGTTGCAGTCATGGCGTAGTAGTAATACCCAAATATTGTAATAGAAATTGAAGGTACGAGGCTCAGGCTAGGCTTCGGCTGAGGCTAGGCTCAGGCCGAGGCTCAGGCTGAGGCCGGGATATATTAGGCTGAGGTTGAGGTTTAGGCTGAAGCTAGACTGAAGCTTAGGCTAAGGCCGGGATTGGCTTAGGCTGAGGCTTCCGCCGAAGCTCGGGCTGAGGTTTGGACGAGGCTCAGGCTAGGCTTAGGCTGAGGTGTGCGCTAGGCTGAGGCTTAGGCTTAGGCTAAGGTGTGGGCCAGGCCTAGGCTACGCTTAGGAACTTAAGCTTACGCTTGGGTTTGGGTCAGGCTTAGGCAACGCTTAGGCTAAAGCTTAGGCTAGGCCGAGGCTTAAGTGTAGGTTCAGGCCAGGATTCGGCCAGGCTGAAGAAGCAGAGCCTGCTCTAGGCAGAGGCTGAATATGAGGCTTAGGCTAGACTTCGGCTAAACTTCGGCTGGGGCTCAAGCTGGGCCAGGCTGAGGCTTAGGCTCTGCTTGGGCTGAAGTTCAGGCGGACGGCGGCGGAAAGAGAGAGAGAGAGAGAGCGAGAGAGAGAGAGGAGTGGGAGGCAGCGCCGAAGAAAAGCATGGCGGGTATACCACGCCGATACCAACAGCAAGCAAACGACGCGTTCCGCCTCCCACAAAACAAAATATGTTTAAACGCCAGGGGGCGATTCGACCCTTGAACCACAACATACACCATCAACCACACCTGTGTGATCTGGGCGTAAGCCACGGCGCAACTGACGCTGACAAACATGTCAGTGACCATCTTCGATGACTTGACGTCAGCGTCTGCGCCAGTGGGCTCATGATGATGGATAGGACGGAGCTGTTTTATATATTCGTCTTGATCAAATGTAACCTTGCCGTCCCCATCCTTTGCGTACCTCACCGCACAGTTGGTACACGTGTGTTTGTTGAGTTCACAATTACCAAAAGTGTCCTCACCACACATGACGTATTTGTCGATAGTTCACTCAGTACCAGCCACGTTAATGTCATTAACGTGCCTGGCTGCAAGAAGGTTAGAGCTTGTCTGAAACTCCTCGTCGCAAGACGTGGGTTTGAGACCGAACCCTCTCGTGGTCATTCTGAGCTTCAGTCAGAAGGTTGTCGGTGCGTCCTTGGCACCTGTGCCTGGTTGGAGGCGCTGCAGGCAGTGCTTCGAATCATCGTAGTGCTCAAATCCTGACAGGGATTCAAGCACAGATGCTGGCCCAGGAGGCAACGCAAAGCACGCCACACGTTCCGTTTCACCGGTTGTCTCAGCAAGCCCCCAGTAGGCTAGCCCTCTCAGGAAAGCCACGGTGATGTCATGGGAAGGAATGATCCACTGCATCTTGCACGCCGCCGTGCCAGCGAGTAATGCACGACTCGACCGCCGCGCCGTTCCTGGGAAAGTCTCCACGCCCAAGGCTTCGAGGTCCATGAACGCCCGAAGTACCAAGCGTAGCCTGAGGATACGCTCCATCTCGCCATTCTCTTTCTTTACGAATTTCAATTTATATGCGTATCTCGAAGTCATGATGCTTGACGTGTTTGGCATGCCTTGTACGTTGAAGCACTCGTTGTCAAACATGTCGACTTCAGCATGCAGGGCATTAGACACCTCACCTTGACTGGATTCGCCTGGATATTGGCCTGCGCGAGGAGGTCGTCCTCCTCGACGACGACAGCTCGCTTAGCTGCAGCGGTCACACATACTCGCATAAAGGCCACACAGTCAAAGTCAAGTATGATGCGCGGTTGTTCGGATAGGACCACTTCTGGCATATGCAGCGAAGCAGAGTTCTACAGATTGTCCGTGCTCGTCAGAGTCCAATACATAACTGTCTTCGTTCGTGGAACGCAGCGGAACATGATACGTCTCCGTTGCGTCTATAGCACGTGGGCTACCCCACGTAGGCAGGTGCACCCGCTGTTCTTCAGCTACTGTGACCAGGACACTGCGTCGGTGATCATCTGTGTGGGTACAGCGTAGAGGTCGTCTATTGCTGTTGTCTCCAGTAATTCTCCGTCATCTTGCAGCTCTGCGCACCACACCTCCATAATACGTGCCTCGAGGTCCGCTTCTAATTCCTCGTATCATAAATGGTGGGAAACCGTCCGTCTTCCTGCGGTGTCTCGGCTTCCAGGGCTTCTCTGGCGTCGTTGTCTTGCGTTCACACGTCAGCCAGTACTTCAATATTCGTCATGTCTTGGCCGAAGTCCGCTTGAGGTTTGGTGGATTTCAGGAACTGGATGATCCTGAAATGCGCTGGTTCATTTAAATGATATGTGTGTACGGCAGTGCCTTCGGCCTCGTAATAGTTGAAGCCTGGGCTCACGTCGTTGTCATAGTGCACCAATGTACAGCTGTCATCATAAGCCACCTGAGGTAGCTTGATCATACTCTCAGCTAACCTGACAGAGACTACATTCTCGATGCGAAAGAAGTCCCTGATGAGGTACTGAAGAGCTAAGTGTAGTTTAGGAGATAATCGGCTCGCACTTGTCATCTGGAGCATTCCCAATTTGGCCGGGAAGTGACCAAAATATCATAGCAGGTCGCCCCGCAGGTAGACTAGCTACGAATGTCAACAGTCCGTAGCGCTGCGTTGTCCGAGCCAATTTCTCGAGCGATCAGAAGCTTCGATATACAGTGAATGTCGTGCGTCGCCGCATTGGATTTGCACATCGCGGCTCCCCACTCGCATGATGACTTGACCCCTGTCGGGATCATCTCGTACGACCGGGAAAAGTCCACTCCAGCCACACCAGTCGTCTTTTGTAGTCGTGGGACGATGATAATCAACCAGATCTCCTTCGTCATGGCAATGCTGACCAGCGACAGTAGTCGTGGCCCGTAATACACGACTTGTTTTCGCTACTGTTGTGGCTTGAATAAAAGCCTCAATGTTCACGCGGCGGATAGTCCGTTCTCGAGAGTGGTCGGATGTTTCCGTCTGCTATTCGCGGCCCAGAACAAACAAGTCGGGTAGCATCGCCGGCTGCCGTCCGAACAGCGCGCTGCATGGAGACACCTCATGTAACAGGTAAACGCGCTGGCGGCAAATAAAGTTTCACGCGGTAGACGCGTGAACACAAGAGGTATGTCTAACCTGTTGAGTTCAGCCTCCATGAAGTTAAGTAAGTGGCGTAGCATACCACTTCTGGCTTCGATGGTCGTAGCGTGCTGTCCACGCGCACCTATCCTCAGCTCAGTGCCTTTTGCCTTCAGGACTGCCTCTGCGGTGTCCTCGTCGAGTGCACCTCCCCCGTCGGAGTAAAGTACTTCGGCGAGTCCGGATTGCAACCAGCACTGATGAAACGCATCTAAGAAGCTGACCATGGTTTTGCATGGTATCAACATTCCAGCACCATATCGAGCGCAACGATAGATGGCATGAAAAAGAATGTGCTCCCGCTTATAAAACATCAGATCGCAGTCAACTTCGTCGTTGGACTTACGAGGTAGCGCAGTAGACGGCATGATGGCATGCCCAGGCTTGTCCCAAGCCCTGCACTCCCGACATGTATTAGAGACGCCCTTTCACAAGTTCAGCCTGACGCTGTCCAGACCAGCCTTGGTTAAGATGAGTATCATCTTAGGTTCCTTGACGTGAATCCACCTCAAGTGTAGTTTTCGCAACTCTCGCGTTACCACGCTTAGGTCAAGGCTGCGCAAGTTCTGTAAACCAATTCGCACATCGAACCCTGACCAGTCTGGAATGGAAGCCTCGGACGAGCAGCAGGGTTTTCCGCAGGTGGTGGCGGAGGTGGACCCCCTTCCGCGCCGTCGCCGTCGCCCAGCCACTATTTGTGGCAGCCGTTTGTGATCGCCCGAACTACTGGCCGTACTCGAGGCATGTTGCCCCGGAGCCCGTTCAGCGGCATGTCTGCCTACTGCGATGTCGAGGCTGCCAGCATCTGCTGTTGGTCCAGCTCTGGAACCAGGCCTCGGAGCTCGTAGCCGCGCAGTTTGTTTGGCGGCTGGCGCCTCGGATGCAGCTGCCGCCGCAGGTGGTGGTGCGTCGGAGGCAGCTACCGCCGCAGGTGGTGGGGCTGCCGGTTCGACAGGAGCTGCAGGCTCCTGTCCGCGGTTATCAGGCAGCTTCCACGGTTTGGCAAATTTACATCTGCCAGGCGTACGTAGATGGCCAGGCTTAGCCTGACCGTAGTTATTCTTGCAACTTGGGCATCCCCAGCAGTAACCCTCCTTGTCGTACCACCTACAGTCTTTAGGGTCCCTGTCGTGATATGGGGCGTGCATGTTAACGTTGTCCACACATGCCGGGCATCCCCATCCTCCTGATGGTGGCCTCATGATCGATCCGTCAAGATGTCGACGGATATTTGGGCCATCCAAGTCGGAGCCTCGCATGGTCGCGACGAAAACAGAAGACAAATGAGGACGATCATGAAAGGGATCACGACTTACTAGGAACATGCCATATGCAATTTGGACTGCTTCAACGAAGCGGGATTGCATCTTCGGATGATATTGGACCGCCCTGGCCAGCTCCTTGTTGCAAACCGACGCATGTTGATGATGGCCCGCGCACCGCTTGCTCTCGAAGGGTGTTAGCAATAGACGGTGTCCGGACATTATCTCAATAGTTTTTCGTATGAACACCCCATGGAAGTCACGAAGACCCGCGGCGCTTTGGTCCATGTTGACTTTGCGAGTGCCCTCGCGTTTTGCCAATGTCGTGCATGGTGGTATTTCACCAACCCGAATACCCACTGGTTGTTCTTGTAAGTAAAACCGCCGGAGGTCGTCTTGACGCACGGCAACCCTTCCACAAAACTTGATGCGTGGAAGTCTTCCTTGTGGTGTTCCTACCACGTGTCATAGTTGACCTTAAAATTGAAGTAGGACGGCAGTTCCGTCGTTCTGCAGTTGGGCTGTAATAAGAAATAAACGAAACACACATCCAAGTAGTGCACGGCTGCGTCCTGGACTTCCTTGTTTCCAAGGTCAACGTAAGAACGTTTGTCGAGTTTTCCCCCTGAAGGTTAACTGCGATATTCCCCCACTACCTCCACACAGTTCCAGCACGTCTACCTTGTTGCGTCGTCCGCAACACAAGGTTGGAATCATGGAGAACAAATCAGCATGCACATCCGCAAGCAACCTCGCTGGTAGCGCGATGAAGATTTCCTCTGCTTCGCTACTGCCAGTGTCTAGGGGAATGTCAGTATAGTATGCTCCACACCCGAAGCCCTTGAGGTCCTCGCCGCCGCCGTCATTGCCGTCTTCGACTACCCTGGGTATATTGCGTGGTTTGATGCCGGTTTCTTTATCAGCTTTCTGCTATTCATTTCTGCTTTATCCGGGCATCGGTGGGTAAGGCTGTCTGTTGTTGTTCATTATTGGGTGAAGTAAGTGTCGGACATTCGGAAATAGGGGGCAGCGCGCGGCGGCGCTCAATCGGGGGGGGGGGGGGGGGCGATCGTCATCGACGGTCGTAACCCGCCTTGGGCACGGTCGCTGCCCCTCGTTTCCGAGTAAGACTGGCGCCAGAAGCTCCCAGCACAGTCGAGCACGACTGTTCGTCACACCGCTTGGTAATGGCAAATCGTTATTGTGCCCGATTGGTTGATCTTGAACCGGGATGTCCTGCATGATAACATTGTCGTCAAGATTCATCGTTTCCCGGCGTACCACATAATCCCATTGAGGGCCATTCCTAGGAGACTGGATGTGAGCACGAGCTCCTTTATCAACTCGAGTGCGTACGCTGAGGTACGCAGCACTTGCATGATCTCTCTGTGTTTTAAGATGGTACATTCGATCAATCAGCCTTGCAATCATGATAGCGATTGTTTTGCTACGCCATTCTGCCCTCTGGGCGCCTTGACCGTGCCAGTCTAACTCATGCTCTGCTCGTTGAGCAGGTTCCCCCGCAACTTGGCATGTGCATGTCCACAGATTGGTGGGAATGCGCGCGAGGGTGGCTGCCCCCGGGAAATACGAGCTGCTCGGTAAACAACTCGAACGGCCGGAGTTCATACCAAAGGTGACAACATCGCATTCGCGTGATCTGCAAGGCTAAATCTTCAACAGCGTCACGTATCGAACCGAATTTCCAGAAGTATCCTGGCGGCCCCATAAGTGCAATAGAAATAAGTAAAGCTCGAGCTTTGTTCATGAGATTGTGGATACGTTGATAATGCGGTCCCGCCCGCTTCCCAGGCCGTCGCACATACCAGTCAGCGGGCGTTGCCACCCACAGTAGTTGGAAATCCCCTGAGAGTAAGCCACCCAAGTACTGTGCACCAGTAGAGGTCATAACCTCTGCGTGTGTAATACGGTCGCACAAGTATCCTCGAACTCAGAGTTCAGCGCAAGCTGCTCGTATACCCTCAATGACAAGAGCGCGAGAGTGACATGGATGAGATGAGCGATCCTTTTCTGCGGCGGCCGCGCAGCGGGGTCCGCCGCTGCCGCTGGCGCGCACAGCTGGCGCCTGGGAAAATATGCAGGTGCCCCCGCGCCTGAAGACAGCACCTGAATGTTCGGCTTGTCTGGGCAAGCGCGAATTGCCGCGGCACGCGCCTGCCCCGGTCGCTCCTTTTCAAGCGATGGAGGCGCCCCAATGCCCGCGCCATAGGCCCCTGAACCACTGCTCGAGGCAAAAATGTCACACTTCTCGGCAGCGTCGCTCGATGCGGCTGGTTGGCCCGCAGCGGCGGGCTGCCCTGCTTGGTTGCTGGGCGGCACCCACTTGCGGCCCTCCTCGTAGATGGCCTGATAGACCTTCACCTGCAAGTTCCGCACAGCGAAGTCCTGATCGGCAGGCGCGGGTTTGCCACCGAACGCCGTGTTCCTGCGTTACCAGGTCTTACGGGTGTTGTTCACCATAGACTGGATCGTATATGGAAACGTCTCCTCGTTATGGAGTGACCGACGCCCTTGCTGTCCTGGGACATCACGCATATGCGGGGGTCGTCGGGAGCAGGTGCCCCCGCGCTGCTGGACGCAGGTTGCCCCGCCATCGGCTCCACAGCTGCAGTATCCTTGATGGGCGCGGGCGTCTCCTCGCACTGAGGATTGGCCGCGATGGTAAAAGCTGTCGAATCATCGGCCTCTACTGCTACCCCGCACTCGTCAACCTTGACCGCCAGGTGCCCTAATGGCGTCTTTATCAAATCCAGCCCCCATGGCGCCTTCACCGAGGAGAAGCCTGTACATGTAGATACCCAGGATGATCATATTTGCATGTCCCTGTTCAAGGATCCAGATGGCACGCATGTTCGACATGCCCCTTAGCCCCAGGATTGCGGGTATACTCTCGCCAGACCCCTCTGCCACATTGGCCGAGTAGGTGTCTAGCCTGGCTAAAGCAGGTGCCCCCGCGGAGTCGCCCAAATTGTTGCAAGAGGTCTTGCGATGCATTGACTCGTCGCAAACGGCAGCTCCAGCTCCCACCCCAGACACGCACAGTCTCCTCGTCAGATTCAGCCTTCTGACGCCATGTCCATGCGAGCGCGAAGCTCGCTCAAATGTCTGCGCAGATTTCAAACCAATGCTGTTTATATTGCTGCCAATGTCCAGCAGGACAGTCCGCATTCCATCAGTCATAGCTCCACTTCGCTGCTAAGGCTACTCGTGCCGTTCACCGAATATGCCCGGCACAACGGACAGCGCTGTGCCGTGCACGCCTCTTTACGGCGCCTTTGATCCAGCACCCACTGGTCCCACGTCGTAGATGCAAAGACGTTCATGCACCCCTGGCCTCTTCTTCTGCAACAAGTCGCCGTTGGAAAACCCATGAAGAGGGGGTACTCGTCATGCGTACAAGGATGCTGTTGAGTACGCGGTACGTTCTCAAAGGTGTCCTGGTCGGCGCGCACGGCTATCTGGCCATCTGCGCTGACCAGCAGCACCGTGCGTAGCATGTCTCGCTCAGATATGGCACTGGCACCGCTGCGCACACTCGCTGGGCTCTCGCTTCTGCGCTAGCGTAGCGGGTCTCCCCGCGCCCTGCCATATGGCGTGCGAAGCCATTGTGAGCTTGCCTCCGTGACTCTCTCCATGCGTCTCAGACACACCTCATTAGCAGGCAACTCTGCTGGCGTCGTTGCAGCAGGTGTCCCTGCAGTAGCTGCTGACTCGGCTAACAGAGGCATCTGCATTTCTGTAGCTGGCATTGTTGCTGTCGGGTTCGGCCACGCAAATGGAGGTGCATCAGGTTGCCCCGCAGATGCAGCTGGTGCCCCTACAGTAGCTGTAGTGCTTGCCACCATAGCCGCGATGCGGCTCAGCTCTTCACGAAGTCTCTGAGTTCATTTTCCCCGCGGAGTTAGTCCTTCATGTCGATCCGCTGCGTTATGCCACCCGGGAAAGGCAGAATGAAACTCAGCTGTGATGAGGCCTACGTCTCTGCAAAGGGCATATGGCGCCTCGCTTGGGGCACCCCCTAGCTGCCGCCCCACGCGCGCGCGTGCTACGCGACCCCAACACTGCGCATGGAAAATATGACCACCTTGAAGCCTCCACACCTTGTCGTGGCGCACAAAATCTTCAAGACATACGGCACACTTGGCGAAATCACCGTCACTGATGATCGGCGGCGTTACTGATGGCCTCATGCGCGCCTGCCGCTCAAAGGTGGATTCTCCCATATCATATCGGCTAGGTGGGATTGCAGGTGCCACTGGTGGCCCCACAGGCATTGACCCCACCGCAACCATTGCTGAAAGACTCATGGCGGGTTGCCCCGCAGCTGGAGGAGCAGCGGGCGCCCGCGCACGATTCATCACGCGGCGTTGCCGTCGCTCCTGATTACGCTGTTGGCGAGCAAGTTACATTGAGAGCCTGGCCTGCTGCGCCTCAAGGATGGCCAATATTTCGGGACGCAACTCCCCCATCGATGCAGATACTACCAACTCTGGACCGCGTTGATTCACTTGTTGGCCCACGGGGGCTGCCAGGTACCCAATGGGGTAATGGGGCACCTGGTCAAGGATACCGGCCTCGTATCCAGCCCCCCGGGTTAGCTGGGACCCCATAGGAATCGTCCGTTGTCGCCCGTGCGCATGGGATTTCGGTATGACTGCCGACCCGAGGGGCGCCCGTCGTCTGCGCATAGCAATCAGGAAACATGGGTGAATACATTCGTGGTGCCACAGGCCGCTCGGCAGCCGTCGGACCATAGATCGGATGGCTGAAAAACGCCGGTATGTATCCATACCTGTTCGGATGGTCCAGTGATGGGTTAGCATCTGGAACACGCTCCCAAGGTGGAGCCCGATTGGCGCTCGGAAGATCTATTCCGCCCCGCCTCATGCTCTCCATGGCCTCTCGCATCTGCCCATGCATCCACTGCTGCTGCCACAATATGCCCTCGGTCTCCCAGGCAGCCCCCAGGCCCGCAATGGCAGGCTGCCCCGCAACAGCACGTGGAGATGCAAAGGGTGATGTGGCCTGCACGGCTTGGTAGAGCTGGGGGTCCATCCTGATGCTTTGGAGTCTGGCCTGCAGGCTAATTGTGCCCCCAGCACTCTTCGAAATGCCAAATGGGGTCGCGGCCCTGCTCGCGGGCACGAATGCAACGGGTTGCACCGCAGGTGCAGGCAGCTGTTGCGCCCGATTACGCCACGGGTCGCTCGCATAAAGTCCGTCGTTCGGCGCAACCCCGCTGGTTGTCATGCCAGACACATTAGCGCTCTGAGCTTGAATCCATGACCCATCCCAGCCTCCTGCAGGTGCCCCCACTTGAGACACCTCTCGCATCATGAATATCGAGGCACGCTGCACCTCCGCCGCAGGTGTCAGAGTAAGGACTCGCAGGTTGCAGAGGGTATCCGGCACAATCCACCCCTTTAATGTGGCAGAATCGCGTGCACATTCATACCACTCCAGTGGTACATGCTTGGGACTTGGCGGGTTACCCCGCTGAGTGCCGACAAGATACAATTCGTTGACCCAAACTTGCCCAACCCAGTCGTACCTGCACTGGACAATGTTAGGCTTGACGCCAATAAGTTGGACAATGTGACTTGGCGGGATCCTGCCGTTCATACCCGAAATCATGATGATGTCGTTGGCAGACCGCCAGACCAGGATGTTGTCGCGAAGTAAACGCTCGAGGCTCACAATGATCAAAACTTCGGAATCCATCCGCAGGCCTGACTGAATCCGCCCGACTCCAGGTCAGTATGGGCATCCGTGAATCTTGTCTTCACTACGGCAGGACAGACCGACATGTTGCATGTCCGGCATGAACGTCCACTGGGTCCCGCGCATGAAGTAGCACGGCGCTCCCTGTTCGCTCAGATTTGTTACCCGCGTGCACAGTGATTCTGGGCATTTGATGCCTGGACTGCTGCGTCCATTGCTGGGCCGCAGGAAATACGTCGGGCGGGCTTCCCCGCAGAAATGAAGCTTCTTCTCCTGGACTCGATTCTTCTGTATGCCGGAGCTGTCGAACATCTCGCATATTTTAAGCACGGCCAGCGCTTGATATGTCCAGTGCCAGCCTCGGAAGCATTTCTCGATGACGCCCAGGTGATGACTGCGCCTGTCTTCGCGGCTCTTCGGCGACCTATTTTCCAGCAAATCGCCGACCGCTAACCAGCCGTGGAATTCGGCGAACGAGCTGGCACAGACCGTAAACCGATAGGAGAAAATGTCTCTGTCAAATGGCTTGTGCCCGGTGGCTGTGGTGAGCCACTCCGAACAGCAACGCTGATATTACCATTTTGAAGTTTTGTACTAATGTGGCTATGATACAGTGCTTGCGATAGGTATTCAGCCTCGAAGCTGTAGCTGTGGGTAGGCTGTGTCCGCAAAAAGCTGCGGACACGCTGGCGTTCGAACGCATCTGCATCAGCGTGTGTGGCGGCGCATACTGTCTCGCAACGCACCACCCTGTAGCGGTCTGAACCGTCGGTGGCATGGGGCCTGCATGCTTACCATCACCGGTGCCCAGGGTCTCCCAGCAACGCCTGCTTCCCTCGACTAATTCAAGGATGACGGCAGGTTGCCCCGCAAACGCAGATGACGGTTCAGCGGGTGCCCCCGCAGGAGCCACTGTCGCAGCTGCTGCCGCGGACGAGACTGCACTCCCAGATGACTTCTTCTTTGCGCGAATATCAAAGAACTGGCATTCAGTGATGTTCGGAGCAGCTCCTGGCACCTTGAACGCAGTCTGGGGCGCCGTCTCACCTTCATCTCGCTGCGAGGAGCGCGCTCTGGATGCACCGTCCAACGATGGCGCCCAGCCAGCGCCCCTATGGAGCCCGAGAGGAGTTGGGACACGCAAGAATACAAGCCCCGTCGGCGCGGGCGCACTGCTGCCCCGGAACACCGATGCTGCAGCCGCCACTACCGGCCCCCTGAAGCACGGTCTGCAGGCAGGATTCCCTGCAGCTCTTCGTGATTTATTGCTTCCAGGGTCAGCCTCTGCTGAGCCGGCTCTCTTCCCGCGTTTAGGTGACGCTGGAGCTGGTGACCCTGGCGTACTTGGCGATGGAGATATATCGATTTCCTTCTCAGATCGCATCTTCTTCTTCCCAGATTGCTCCGGGGGCTTCGGGGGCCCATCTGCTTCATCAGCAGGCATCCCCGCATTCGCGGATGCAGCGGGATCCCCCGCGCCTCTGGGTGAAGATATATCTGGAGTGGGATCCTCCTGCCTGTAAAGTGGCACGTTCTCGATGTTAGCCTTGCCCTTGCAGTCCAACTTGTACCTTCCATCGCGCAAATTACCCACTACCATGGCGCCTATCCATCCGATTTCTCTGGAACGATACGACGCCATCGTACGCGGCGCCAAGTTCATGTCCTCCGCCACTGGATGGGCAACGACCAAATCTGGATCAGTTGACTCGCTGCTGTCAGCCTCGCAAGTGCACTCTGAAGCAGCGGCAGCACGGTCAACTGCCTAGGCAAGGACAAGATTGTCACCCTCTATAAGACCAGACCCACGAAACCGTTCTTTTCATCCTTGAAGGACGCCCATCGGACTGCCTGGTCCATGTTTTACAGCTGCAGACCTGGCCTCGGTATTCTTCTCGATCCTTAATGATGGCCCTTTTTGCGCCCCTTGTTTCAAGCGCGGGGGCCGACTTAGCACCGTAACCTCTGCTGGCACGGACGATTTGGCCACGTTCATTCCGCGTAACCTTGCGAAGTGAATACCAGTGGCGGCTGTCGTGCTCGGCGAAGCCTTGGTCGAGCCAATACCGCATGTCTGCTGCTGAGACACATTGGCGGACAAGCCCATGAACTTCGCAACAGACGAGTCGACGCGGGCGCTGGCCTTCGGGCCCACCTGGGCGATCGTCGCCTTGAGGCGGGTTACCCCGGGAGCGCCCCCTTTCTGGGTGGAGTTGTCGGATCCTCTGATCAGGCGCACGTGGGCGCCGTGCGCCGCTGGAACGGGCGCGCGAGCGCTTGCGCGAGTGACTCCGTCCATGACGCCGTGGACGATGGCTCTCGGCTTCCCACTCATCGTTGTCACCGTTGCGATGCACTCGCCTCCGAACTGCGCGGCCCGCGGCTCGGCCACGCGTTGCAAACGCGAAGTGGGAGCCTTCGCTATGTCCAAATTCACATTGGACGCGCTCGGGATAGTCACCAGCATCACGCGGGTTGCCCCGCAAAAGATCGTCGTTGCAAGGTTCTCCGCGTGCAGGGTTACGAATGACCTGCGGTCAGAGCATCTGTCGGAGCTCCTCCTCCGCAGCCGGCATCGTCGCATCAGAGTCCGCGGGCGCCCCCGCCATTTCATGATCCGCATCGGCGGGCGCGCGGCAATCCTCGACGAACTCAACATGCGCAGGTTGCCCCGCGATAGGAATGCCCAACCAGTCCGCCAGGTTGATCTCGTCGTGGCCAACGTAGATCTCCCCGAAGAGCTCATCGGCATATCTCTCGAGGGATTCGCTGGCATTCAGATACCTCGCGGCCATGAATTGGACAGCGACAGAAGGGTTGTCCTCGGGTTCGGCGAGAAGCGCCCCCCAATCGACATAATGGGCGATCGTCGCGCAACGTTGATCGCGGGCACGAAACAGCGGAGCGGGCGCCCCCCCACCCCAGCCCCCGCGCTTGGGCGAAAGGGAAGGGGGGGGGCGCCGTGAGGCGCGCAGCGGCGCGGGGCGACGCACGCCCAAGCGATGGGCGCGAGGCGTCGCGCAATCCGCCCGGCCTGCATGGGCGAGCGCGCAAGGGGCGCGTGCGCCGCCCAAGGTTGGGAGGGGCGCCGCGCACGCTCGGCTGGGGGGGGGTCCCGCCACGTTCGGCGAAGGGGCACCTGAGGTGCGGCTTCTGCTCGCCCACCGTGGCCGCGCGCGCGGGCGCCGTCGCGCCCTTGCCCATGCGTCGGACACGCGCGAGGCAAGTTGCACTCGGCTCAATGGTGGCCGCAACTCCGTGCAAGGAGTGTGTTTGCCCATTTGTGGCACGTTGCACATGGCCCAGTGGCGGCCGCAACTCCGCGCGCGCGAGGCGGGTGCATGCCTCTTTGGGGCAGGCTGCAATTGGCTCAATGGCGGCCGCAGCTCCGCGCGAGCGAGGCCTGTGCATGCCCCTTTGTGGCACGTTGCACTCGGCTCAATGGTGGCCGCAATTCCGCACGTGCGAGGCGTTTGCATGCCCGTTTGCGGAACGCTGCACAAGGCTCAATGGCGGCCGCAGCGTGCATGCCCCCTTGTGGCACGTTGCACTTGGCTCATTGGTGGCCGCAACTCCGCACTTGGCCGGCTCGCGCATGCCCCGTTGTGGCAGGCCGCACCTGGCTTAATGGCGGCCGCTACTCCGCACGCGCAAGGCGCGTGCATGCCCCTTTGTGGCACGTTCTGCCCGTGTGAGACACCCGGCTCATTGGTGGCCGCAACTCCGCGCGCGCGAGGCGCGTGTCTGGCCCGTTTGTGGCAGGCCATGTCCGCGCGCGGCACTTTGCGCGCGTCGGCGCGTGCCCCAGGATCACATGCGGCCACAATTTTACGCGCGTGGATCGCAACATGTTCTGCCCGCTTCGTTCGCGCAGCGTGCAGTAGGGCAGCGCGAGAAAGACGGTCGCGGAGCTCGCGCGGCCACCATGGCCGAGTTGTCTTTCCCTGCTTGGACGGCCAAGGCCGAGCCCGATGCCCCGCGAGGGGGGGCCTTCTCACGAGACTTTGGCCGAGGCGCTGGAGCAGAATGAGGTCACTAACTGGAGCAATCTGCTCGAAGTGGAGCCGGGCTCGCTGGAGGGCCTCGATCCGGCTGGAAAGGCGAGCGCCCGTCGCGCCGGGGCTGGCGGCCTGCCGACGCGGTCTGGCAGGCGGGACGCGTCAAGGCATTGGTCCGCGCGGCTCGCGAACAGACAGGCTTCGGCCAGAGGCGGCCCGTGCCCGAGGCGGGGGAGCTCCACCGCCACGAAGAAGCGCTGCGTTCGACTCGCGAACCACACGGCAAGCATATAGCGATCGGGCCGACCACTCATCTGGCGGGAGCGGCGGCGCGGTCGGCGGGTCGCGCGCGCGTCGCCGGCCGTCGCCGTCGCGGGCGCCCCATCCGCGACCTGCCGGCGGCACTCTGGCCATCGTCTGCCGCGGCCGACGCGCTGGGAGCCCAGGCAGCCAAGCTGCGACGCGAGGGCGTGCCCCAGCCGCATGCGTCGCCGGACCTCAAGGCGAGATCGCTCCGCGCGCGCCCGCGCGGCTCTTCCTGCTGGCGCGCGCCGAAGGCGCTCCCGCCGCCCTGGGCGCTGGGGCATGCGCCGGGAGGAGGGCCCCCCAGAGGCGGGGGCCCAGAAAGGGCTGACGCCGCTCTACCAGTGGCACGCGGCCTTCGATGCGCACACGGCCGCGGCGGCGATCTTGGACGATCAGCTGCGCTTGATGTCACTATGGTGTCACAGGCAACACGCGGTCCAAGTGTGCTTCGCAAGAAGCGCGCGGCAGCGAGGCTCTGCGACTGCGCGGCGCAGGTGGCAGCGCGGGCGAGCTCGCTCGGCAAGCGGCCGCACTTGGCGATGCACTTCGATGCGGTGGCCCGCCGCTCGTGGGCAGAGAGATCCAGGGCGGGCGGCCCGAGCTTCGAGGTTCGTGCGACGCGCGCATTTTCTTTGCGATCGCCCTTGCCCCCAGTTGTCGCCGCGGGTTGTAGGTGAATCGCGCCGCACAGACGCGGGGCGAGGGCTTGCCGCGCGCGGCCGCGGCCGCGCGCGACGCGGCGGAGCGCAAGCCCGCGAAGGCGGCGATGCCCCGTCAGGAGCCCTTGGCGGGGAACGACCGCGGCGGCAAGAGCGGCCAGGCGAGCGACCGCAGGGGCGACTGGCACCCGTCTGCGGGGTCTGCCGCGAGCGGTCACCGCGGCGGCCCGGGCAACCGCGGCATCTGGAGCGCTGGCCACCAGAGCAGAGGAGAGAGTGAGTGAGTGGCCCAGCAAAGAGGACCGCGAGGGCAAGCGCAGCCACCCGAGGGCCCCGAGGACGCCCGAGAAGCGCCCCAAGTACCCTCGAGGCGAGTCGGGGTCGCGGGGATGCGCTGGCCGACCGCGATCGCACCGAGCGCCAGGCATCGGGCCGGAGCGACGCGCGATGGAGGCACCAGCTGCCCGGCGAGCGAGCGCCGCAGCGAGAAAGGGCGAGTGCCGGGGGGCGATGTGCGCCCCCAGACCGCGGCGACAGCGCGCACGGGGAGGCGCGGGCTATTTTTGCACCCATGTTACATGAGGGGTCCTCGGCGGGTGCAACCGAAGATGTGCCGAAACTCGAGTTCACGCGCTGCGCGTTGGGATCTGCCCACGCGCAGCCGGCGTTCCCTGACGCCGACCACGAAATCCGCGATATCTTCGCGTTGTCCACGGCGCCCAGCCACTGCGATGTCGCGCGCGCGAGGGAAGAATGGATCCGCGCGATCGAACGCCTTGGCCGCTCTTTTGAAGACAGCGGCGAGGCAGCGGAATGGCGCAGGCAAGCGCCACAGCAATTCAAACCAATAATTCGCGAAGTCAACATTCCGTTGCTCCGCGCGCTCGTGGCGCGGTCGAAGTAGCACGGAGATACAGGGGCGGCGCATTGCTTTACGGAGGGCGCGCCAATCGTCGAAGCGCTGCCGTCGACGGGGAATGGCATCCCTGCGCAGGCGAAAGGCGCCCGCACGGACGTCGCCGCCCTGCGCTCGGGCGCGGCGGCGCACAATCGAAAGATTGCGAAAGCGCCGCGCGAAGCCGAGGAGGGGGCGAGCACGCTCCTTGAGAAGACGCGCGAGGACGCCACTATTGGGCGGATAACAGGGGCGACCATGCCCGGGGAGAAACTCGTGGTGGACGGGGTCGGTCGCGTGATTGCGGCGTGCCGCGCCTTCTTTGGGGCGCGCGGCGTGGCGCCAGTCCTATGGAAGGCGGACATTGACTCCGCGTGCAGGCCAATCCCGCTCGCCCCAGGCTACGCGTTCGCAGCGTGGAGCGCATCCTTGGCGGACGGCCGTCTGTGGGTCTCGCAGCACATCGCGATCCCGTTCGGAGCGTCGGGGTCCGTCTATGGATGGGACCGAGTCGCCGCCCTCCTTAGGCACGCGGCGCGGCGCTTGCTGCGGATCCCCGCGGGCTGGCATGTCGACGATTACTTGGCCCCTGGCGCCGTGGAGTCGACAGCGCATTGCACGGATGTTTTTTTGCGCGGCTCGCGCGTGCCATTCTCGGGCCCAGCAGCACTGCCAGCGGCAAGCTCGAGCGAGGCAATGAACCTGTCGTGCTGGGGGTCAATTTCGCCAACTCCGACGCGGGCACCCATTGCGCCCCGTCGGCAGACAAGGTGCGCAAGCGGGCCGACGCGATCGCTCGCGCCCCTCAGCAGTGGGCCTCTCTCGCAAGGGCCCGCTGAGCGCTGCTGCCCGCGTCGGTTGGGCGGCTCGGTGGCTCGCGAAGCGATTGCTTCCCCGCGCAAGCCCCGCAGCGCGCGGCCGCGGAGAGAAGCGCGGGGAGATGTCGGAAGCGACGGTATTCGCCCAGTGGATTTGCGCGCGCGATTTCCGGCGTCAGCCGCATGCGTTTCACGTCAGGCTTGTCGCGTACATCGAGTCGCAGGACGTGTTCCACTGGAAGCATCTGGCAGACGTCGATGCCGACTTCAGTCAGCATCAATCATCACCACGCAGCAGCGAAGTCGCGACGAGGCGGCACGCCCGCGGGCCGCTAGACGCCGCGCGCGGTGGCCGCGCGCAGGGCCCTCAATGGAGCAGAAGTACAGAGGGGCATGCCGGCTCTCGAGCGGTCGGTGCAAGCGTTGCAACGAAGCAGAAGCAGCGCCGCCCGCGCGCCCCCTGGCCGCCGGAGCCCTGGCGGCGCACGTTGAGAGGCAGGGTCGCCCGGGGCCGCGTCCTCCCCCCAGCCCTCCGCCTGCTGGCTTCGGCGCAAGCGTCGCAGTGCGCCCGCGGCCTCCGCGGGGCCGCCACCAGGCCGGCGGCCGAGGCCAGGGGGCGCGGCCGGGGCAGCGGCGCCGGAGCAACTGCACGCAACGTTGCGCCCCGGCGACGCAGGCGGCGATCCGGCGGCGGGTTGGCGAGCGCGAGGCGCGGTCGAGGCCGTCGTCGACGTTGTTTCGCGCGCAAACCAGTAGGCCGCGCCCAGCGATGGGCCTCGGCGCGCCCTCGACGGCGCCGCGGTAACGAGCGCGCCTGAACGACGGCGCTTCGCCACGACGGCGCGCCTGGACGCGGAGCTTGGCAGTTGTCCGCGGCCGGCGCCGTGCTGGGCATCCGCAGCGCGTTGGCGGTTACACTTCTCCAGTGCGCCCTTGGGCGGGAATCCCCTTTTCCCATCAGCGCGGAGGACCTCCAGATCGCCGGCGCGCCGTTCCGCGCGAGCGACACATTCGCAAATTGCTGCGGGCGCCGGCGCACGACATCCGAGCTATCAAAGGCGTCGACGGCAGCCTTCGGCGATCGATCCGCGATGCGCGCGCGATTGGGCATCGCGAAGAAGTGCCCGGCGAACCCGAGTCAAGCGCTTCGCACAGCACGCCCGCCAGTCCAGAGTCGTCGAAGCGAGCATCTCGGGCCCGGCGGCCGCGCCAGTCAGAAGGGGCGCCGCAATGCCCATGTGTTTCGGGCATGCGTTTCTGTTGCGCCCACCAAGCGATGGCTCGGAATTCAACGAGCAGCACGGGACGTCTGTGCGCCTCTCAGAAGAGGCGTTAGGTTTGCGTTCGCAGCGGCGCAAGACTTCGGAACGACCCGTTACAATTTGGCGCGAGCGTTGGCGCCGCACTGAGGGCGGCAAAGGCACGTGCCCAGCGCACGTCGTCGGTGCATTCTTCGAGAAAGCTGGCGTTGCCACGCAAGCCTTCGCGCCCCTCCCCCGCCGACGCCGCGGCCGCCATTCGGATTGCGGCCAGGGCGGCGGGCGTAGCGCGCCCACGAGAATTCGACGCAAAGGCGCCACGTCGCGGGCACGCGCTCGACTTAGTGGAGCGCGGGGCCAGACCGGCCGAAATACTTCGCGCGGGCGGCTGGCGCAGCGCTGCCTTCATAGAGCATCTGCCAGCTGAATCGCTCGAGCAGGGCGCCGCTCTCGAGGCCGGAGTCACTTGCTCTTCCGACAGCGATGCGCGAAAAAAATGCCCGGGCCCCACGCCGGGTGGAGCGCGCGCGCTCGCTCTCCGGCGGCGCGCGGCGCAGTGGGTCTGCGCCCGCGCGCACGCGACGCGCGCGGCTGGGCCCCCGTCGAGCGCCCGGCGCCCCGAGACAGCGGGCGTTCGCACTGGGTGCTCGGCTAGGCCAGCGACGCAGGCTGCGCCCGAGCCACCGTCGGCTCGGGGCACCGCCGCGCACGGCCCTGGTCGAGCACCGCACCCATCGCCGCGGTGCGACTCGCCGAGCCGCTCGGCGTCCGCGCCATGGTTGCGCGGCGGGCGGTCGTCGCGCAACGTTGATCGCGGGCGCGAAACAGCGGGGCGGGCGCCCCCCCACCCAAGCCCCCACGCACGGGCGAAAAGGAAAAGGGGGGCGCCGCGCGGCGCGCAGCGGCGCGGGGCAACGCATGCCAAAGCGATGGGCGCGAGGCGTCGCGCAATCCGCCCTGATTGCATGGGCGAGCGCGCGAGGGGGCGCGCGCGCCGCCCGGGGTTGGGAGGGGCGCCGCGCGCGACGGGTTGGGGGGGGGCCCGCCACGCGCGGCGAGGAGGCACCTGCGGCGCGGCTTTTGCCCGCCCACCGCCCCGCCACGCGCGGCGAGGAGGCACCTGCGGCGCGGCTTTTGCCCGCCCACCGCCCCCCTGGTGGCCATTCGGCTCGGGGCGCTCGCACTGGGCGCTCGGCTAGGCCAGCGACGCAGGCGGCGCCCGAGCCACCGTCGGCTCGGGGCACCGCCGCGCGCGGCCACGGTCGAGCGCCGCACCCATCGTCGCGGCGCGACTCGCCGAGCCGCTTGGCGTCCGCACCAGAGTTTTGCGCTGGATGTCCGAATCGGTTTGAACCCAATGCATCGACGGACCCCTGCCCCCCCTATCGCCTAGGGGGCATTCACGACGAAAACGTCGTGTACTATGGCAGATATCGCATTCCAGGGTTTTCCCATTGGCGTCCTTCGGGCTACCCCGGCGCCCCTCACCCTTCCCTCAGGTGCGCCCACGGCCTCTGCCTGTCCCCTAGAAAATTCCTTCGCGCTGTGGCCCCGCAAGGGAGGCTAAAAAAAATCCCACAGACCTCTGCCATGTAATCGCCGTCGTGCGCCTTGACCATCACCCCTACCCTTGCCTGGCCTAAATGCCCGTCGGGCCGCGCGACGTACCTTACAAACTGGTTGCTTGATAAAGCGTCTCCATCGGCGTCTGTGCTTCTTGTATCCTAGGAATAACCACTGCGCCGGTTGCTCTTCAGTGAGATACACAGACATGTCGGAGTAATCCAGGGCACAAATCCCCTCATCTGATGAGGTGCCGGTGTCACTTCCAGAGTCAAATCCAGACTCGGCGGGTTGCCCCGCAGAGCCTACAAGGGTAGTGGCTTGGGCAGGGGCCGCCGTTGCCGACGGCCCCTGATAGCGAGCCCAGGAATCTTGAGGCCCCGTAGGCTGGCCACCTTGTTGGCTTAATAAGGTGGTGGTCTCACTTGGTTGTGGATCGTCGTTCCAGACGTTGTTAGCAGGTTGCCCTGCGTAAGTGTTGGTATGAAAGGTTTCGGCACGATGACCGCGGCTTAATATACCACCAGTGTTGCCAAGGGTTCGCTCGGCAATGTGGGGCATAAGACCTGATGCGATCGAATAGAAAGTCAAGCTGTTGCTGGGTCCTTGGCATGTGGTGGCTTAGTGTTGTAGTAGTTGCTGCGCACGCGATGCACCAACACCCAGAGCTATCTGGAATTGGGAACATTGAAGCCTGTAGTCTCGGCCTCAAGGCATGCGATCTCGAAGCGTGCGAACGCATGGTCGATCCGATCTCCCGCATGGACGCGAAAATCGATGAGAGCCGTTCCCGAATTACGTTGGCGTTCCTTCTCTAGATGTTCGAATTTCGTGCTGAGGAGGAACATGATGTAGGAGACGCCGTCGGTGTGGCGACCACCGATATTCACGCTAAAGTTAATGATTGCGGAAGGTACTATCACGGCGATGGTCCTTGAGAGCCCTCCAAGACCACGCTGTAATGATGTTTGTTTCTTCATCGGGGTCACGTCGCCTGTAGCCACGTTGATCCAGGCGTGTACCTCGCGAGCGAGGACGCGGAAAGATACGTTACCGGTAGGGTCACAGTGGGGGCCGGCAGTACACGCGTCGGCTCCGCCACGCTGCACGTGCCCAACAGCGCACCCGATAGCGACACATAGCAAGCCAAATAAGGCAATACAAATCCAATGGCCCCTTAGGTCGCGGTCGGATGTTTGCGGCTGCGGGTTGTGATGTCGTTAGCCTGCGTGGGGGTTGAGGCGGCACAATATCGCATCGCATGTTGCCATGCATCGTGTCTTCAAAAAACTTGCCAATTTGAGTAGAAAGGTGGACTTCAGGAGGTTAGTAGCGCAGAGAGGTAGGACTCATGTAAGAAGCCTCCGCGAGAACGGAAGTAGCACTGCAAGTGTCCTTGCGGCTGTGCGAAGATATGTACATTCCTCCGCACTGACCCACTGAATCCTGATGTTCCACCATGTCAATAGTCCACCAGATATTTCCGCGGATGGTGAGGAGTAGAGTTAGGCCTGACCACCATAGGCCAGCTCCGCTACCAAGTTTGAAGGGGGCTGGGAGGCCCAACCATACGCTTCACCTAAAGCGAAGCCCATATCCAACTCTGTTGTACCGTAGTAAAGATAGTCTCAGAAGTAGGAGATCGTCGCGGGAGGGACGGGCCATGTCAAGCGAAGATGCTTTTGGTCTCAATGGCAAGTAGTGTCCCTCACGATGAGGCGCAGTCATATGTTGGCGGCCGGCCGCTTGAGCACAAACGGCCGGTTGACAAACGATCGCTATCTCTCGCATTTGCCCCAATCTCCTTCAGTGTGTGAGACCCTTGCCGCTCTTCAAACCCCCACCCCTGGGAAGCCAAGGCATGGGGCGCACAGAAGGGGCGGGGGAATGACCGGACGCGGTGCTGGAACGGTCTGGATGTCCCAAGAGCGTCCAATTGGCTACAAGATGTTGCCAAAATGGCCCGCAATGGCTTTCAAAATCGCGCAGAATGGTCAGACAGGGTTCCTGATGGCATCTAGCGTGCGTGCAAGAGGATCCAACAAGATCGCAAGAACCGCTAGGTGGCCAGGAAGCACCCGAACGGAATGCCCCCAAGCGGCCAACATCGCTCAAAAAGCTGAAATTGTATTCAATGAGTATGCCTCTCTGGCTCTCCTGCGTAAAATGCCTCCTTGAGCGCAACCGAAGACCCCAAGACGGCCCGAGAACGCCCCGCGGCGGGCCAAGAAGACCCCGAGAGAGCCACAAGACAACAAGACGGCCTCCAGAGAGGCCCAAGAGGGCCCAGTGCAGCCCTAAGACGACCTGGGAGGGCGCCAAGACCGCTCAAGGAAGACCCAAAAATACTTCAAGACGCGCCCAGACAACCGAAGAGAACCCAAGAAGCCCCCAAGAGAGCCCAATTCCCCACCCACCCACCCACCCACCCAAAGAAACGCCCCTCAAGAGGGTCCGTTTTGAGCACGGTTCCACATGAACGCAATGCACCGAGAGGCTTCTATGACAACGCACCCCAGACGGGAGGCATCCAGTGCACCCAAGGGGTCGGCGGTGTGGCGTGCGCATCTGGATCTTGCGCAGGTCGCAGTTGAGCTGCCCCGGGAAGCGCAGGCACGTGGTCACGCCGCTGATCGCCGCGCTCACCAGGTGGTTGAGGTCCCCGTAGGTCGGAGTGGTCAGCTTCAACGTGCGGAAGCAAATGTCGTACAGCGCCTGCCGAGGAGTATTTGGGGTGTAGCAAGCCAGAGATCTCGAAACTCTCTGACCTCAGTATATGCCTAGGCCCGCGCCGGTGGCTTGTTTGATGGCGCAAGCCTAAAGCCATGTGTCTGCGGTCTCCACTTTTCTCCTCTGCCTCTCCTCGTCCTGCTCCTCTCTCCTCGTCCTCCTCCTCCTCCGAGTAGTTGCGCAAACCGATAAGAAACGTCAAAACAAATCCACCGCAACGCAGGAGGGTGAGTGAGAAGACAAGGAAGAAGACAGCAGGAGGCGGCAGAGAGGGAGAAAAGCAGGAGGAATAAGGAGGAGGAATGGAGTGGGAGGAAGAGGAGAAGAACGGTAATGGGGATAAGGGCCTCTTTCAACTTCTGCAAACGCATCTCACTTGCTCTCTCTCTCTCTCTCTCTCTCGTTCTCTCTTTTTCCCCACATGTATAGACATATCGCTCGTACCTTGTCATAGATGTAGAGATATAGATGTGCATACCCATGAGCGGTATCAACGTGATTGCTCGATGAATGTAGATAGTGTGCCGTCCTTCTGCCGATGCATCTATACATATTTATGTGTATATATGGATAAAAATTCAGATACACAAGCACAACTATATCATGAATGCCATCTCTTCTCGTGTATGTATTCATTACGCCCAGTATGAGTTCTCTCACATCGATGGCTTCATATGTATGTGTATACACATGCAGATAGATGTGTATACTAGAAGCACGGGCGCGCTTCGCGAGCACGTAGATTCCAGCCAGCGTTGCGCCACATTGTGTGGCCATCGTCTTCGCTCGTCGGATGAGCCACATTTGGTGGCCACTGTGCGAGCTCGCGCTTATGCGCAGGACTGCCACAGCGAGGTAGCATCATTCGCACTGTCAGTTGGAAGGAGAAGGTGGAAACATGATGCATGAAGTAGGACGGCGTTCAACGTAGACAAGGCTTCGGCCCACCGATTCGCGATGCGTTTGACGGCGTAACCCTTCGGTTACTGACCATATGAGAACGCTGAAAAACTATGTTGAATTCTGGGGCTCAAGAATATGTACGCTCCGCGACGGGCGAAACCGTCACCACCGTTATCACCATCAAAAGCCCTCTGTGCCATCTGCACTTGCAGGGGGACACCTATGGCAACGTGACGCCCGTAACAGACCCCCCAGCGCCCCACTCAGAATGTGTAAGCCGACCGCTCGAACAAGAAAGCCGGAGGAGTCGTCTCCCGTCCTCCTGCAACTACTCCACTTCCCTGGTCCCATCTTCTTTGAATTCTAAAATTATCAAGGGAGCCTCGTTGCGTCTAAGACCCGTGGGAGGCAATTCACGACAAAGAAGAGAAGGCCGGATGGATGCACTGGCAGTTGCAATAACGTGCAGTTTTGCAAGGCGCAGGCCACTCCCCTTACGGGGACCGTGCCCAGCAAGTAACTACATTTACGACATCAGAAAGAAGCTTCATAGCGTCGCCTGGCTTACTTTGGCACACCTCTCATACGGATCGTGGCTCGCAGGAGTTCAACGCACGGTCCCAGAGGCAAATTTCGCATTCCGCCCCCCCGCCTACTTCGGCACACCTCTCGCACGGATCGTGGCCAACAGGTAATGTCCCCAGAAGCAGGGTGGTTCGCATTGCGTGCCCCGTCCATTGCGGCACACCCCATCACGCGGATCGCGCACACAAGGAACACAACTTAAAGGCCCAGAGACAAGGTTCGCAAAAGGCCCCCGCAAACGTAGACACACCTGTCACACGAATCATGTCCCAGAAGGATCTCCACCTATGGCACCAATGGGCAGCTTTGCATGGCCAGTAGGACATGCAGCGCGCCTCGTTGTCCAACAGGAAGCACTCGTCCGCGTTCTCCACCAGCTGGTGGAAAGACAAGACCGCGTTGTACGGCTCCACGACAGTGTCGCTGACTTTCGGACTGGGGATGACCCGCGGGACCAATGAGCCAACGGCGCGTCAGATCCGAGCTGGAAGTGCAACGGGGAAGAAAAAAGTCTGTGTATATTGTTTCTCGATATACAGCCCGCTCGCCGCGTCGCCGCAGCGCGCGGTCAGACATTCGAGAGCGCGTACTGAATCTCGAACACAAGAAACCCCATCCCCAGGTTTCCAAATCCACCCCCAGCGCCAGACCGATCTCAACGAGGAACACCCTGTCAAGTAGCCCCACCAAGTCCACTGTCGAACGCAAGAAGCCCCATCCCCAGTTCTCAATTTCGCTGAAGGCACATCCATGTCACACCGACTCCTCCTCCTCCTCCTCCTCCTCCTTCCTCCTACTCCTCCTCCTACTCCTCCTCGTCCTCGTCCTCGTCCTCCTCCTCCTCGTCCTCGTCTCCCTCTCCCTCCCTGCCCCTCCTCCCCCCTTCTACGCTAGCCCGACTTTGACAGCAGGGTCGCGGTGTCCCCGCGCGACAAAACAAGCGAGCGGCGTGAAGCACGGAGAAGCCGGGCAGAGGGAGAGAGGGAGCGAGGCAGCAGGTGAAGGAAGAGAGGAGAAGCTCACATGGGCGTGAAGTGACAGCGCTGCGATTCGGCCTCCTCCCTCTCCTCCCTTTCTTCTGGAGGCCACCCAAATGGGGTCGGGGCTGATGGGTGGGACGACCGCGCCGCATCGTCGACGCTCCGGCGACATCGGGGAGGAGGGAGGAGGGCTCTGGATAGCGCTGCCTCGCCGATGCATCGGCGATGCGGCGCCATCCTCCGACCAATCTGCTTCGACCCCATTTGCGCGGCTCTGGAACCTCCGCCGCCTCGTCCTTCGCCTCCTCTTCGGCTGTCCACCCCGTTCTCCTCCTCCTGCTCCTGGTTTTGCTCCTGCTCCTGCTCCTGCTTCTCCTCCTCCTCCTCCTCCTCCTCATCCTCCTTATCTTCCTCGTCGTCATCATCGTAATCAGCAGCATCATCATCATAATCCTCATCATCATCATCATCATCATCATCATCATCATCATCAGCAGCAGCAGCAGCAGCAGCAGCATCATAAGAATCATCATCATCATCATCATCATCATCAGCATCATCATCGTCATCATCATCAGCAGCACCATCATAATCATCATCATCATCAGCATCATCATCATAATCATCATCATCATCATCATCATCATCATCATCATCATGATCATGATCATCATCGTCATCATCATCATCATAATAATGATAATATTAATAATAATAATCGTCAGCATCATTGTCATATGCTGCTTCCTCATCATCAGCATCATCATCGTCATCGTCATCGTCATCGGCATTGGCATCGTCATTGTCATCGTCGTCATCACCATCATTATCAGCATAATCATCATCATCATCATCATCATCATCATCATCATCATCATCGTCATCGTCATCATCGTCATCGTCATCGCCATCGTCATCATCATCATCATCA
>CAUYUJ010005769.1:488256-543133 GCA_963575745.1 Prorocentrum cordatum | reverse complement strand
GGGTGGAGCTAGTTGGTCGATCCGGCCAGAAAGGACAAAGTGGCAACTTTTGGGTGGTTTCGCGATTTTTTGAAAGATATTTGACAATTCATTTTGAGAAAGCAGATTTTTACTCCGAGCATTGAGATATAAACTTCGTTCCCTGAGCAGCTCAGCTCTCTAGAGCCATTTTCAGTACCAGTTCACTTGGAGCAACCGACTTCATGTTGACTCCGAAAATTATCAACTTGATTTTTTCTGTAGAAAAGCTCCCAGAAGCTTCCGCTTTGATGCTGAGCTTTCTCACGGATGCAAGGAGCTCTACGAGGTTCCCGGCGGTGACCAGGTTGACGGTTCACCGCCGGCGCCAGTTGGCCCACCCGGCCAGAAAGGACGAGCTCTTCGGCAAAGATGAGCTAAGAGGAATTCGGGCACAGGGTGGAGCTAGTTAGCCGACCCGACGAAAAGAGACAATGTGATAACTTTGAGTCGGTTTTCTGAACTTTTTGCAGAGTTTTGAAATTCATTTTAAGAAAAAAGATTTTTGAGCGGTGAATAACAATATAAATTAAATTCTGAGAGCAGAAGGAGTCTGTAGCCCAGGTATTACTATCGGAAAATTTCCAGGAACAAACCATGTACCACCACTTTTGCAGATGACGGTGGTTTCGTCAACTAAACTTGAGCTGTAGGCAGGCTATGGATGTCTCTCGCACACGAGGCGATCCTGAATGATCTGACGCATTCCAGTGGAAGCGCGAGGGTCTTCAAAAATAGTTGCCTCAGGAGATATGGGCGGAACACCGTCTCTACGTGTGTCGAAAAATCTCGAGTTTTCGATTCTGTGTCGATTCTCTGCACTCTCACCAGTGAGAGGAGCTCTACGAGGTTCCCGGCGGTGACTAGGTTGACGGTTCACCGCCGGCGCCAGTTGGCCCACCCGGCCAGAAAGGACAATGTGACAACTTTTGGGTGGTTTTGCGAATTTTTGAAAGATATTTGACAATTCATTTTAAGAAAGCAGATTTTTACGCCGAGCATTGGCATATAAACTTTGTTTCCTGAGCAGTTCAGCTCTCTAGAGGCAGTTTTAGTATCAGTTGACTTCCGGGAACCGACTTCATGAAAATCTCAATTTTATGTTTTTCTAGAAAAGCTCCCATAAGCTCTTCGCTACGATCCTGAGCTCTCTTACGCGTGCAAGGAGCTCTACGAGGTTCCCGGCGGTGACCAGGTTGACGGTTCACCGCCGGCGCCAGTTCGGGCGCAGGGTGGAGCTAGTTGGCCGACCCGACCAAAAGAGACAATGTGTTAACCTGGGGTCGGTGTTTGAAACTTTGTGCAAGATTTGACAATTCGTTTTCATACAACGGATTTTTCTCACATACAGTAAGCTATGGCGCACCTGCTGGTAAAATTTTCAGGGCTCTAGGGGCAATATTACTGTCAAAAGACTTGCAGAAACCGACTTTGCCTGCAGTGCAGTTAAGCAGGTGACGGTGGTTGGCTTTACTTAACTCGAGCTGTCAGCAAGCTACAGACCTCGCACGCACACCAGTCGATGCAGAATGATCTGGCGCGTCACACTGGGAGCTCGAGAGTTCCTAGAAATGGCTGAGTCAGGAGTTATGCTCGAAATACTGTCTCTATGTATGCGTGTTGCGAACGGTGTTTCGATGATAATTCGAGCTGAGTGCATGCTATGCATGCCAGGTACATTCCAATCGAAGTAGCAACATGCGAGACATCTAACGGGAGCCTCGAGAATGCCCACATTGATTAGAATTTTCAAAATCAATGATAAATATCGATTTGTATAATTTTGTATTTTTTGTGTCGGATGATTTTTTTTCTAATTTATATCGATCTATGGGTGACCTAGAGAGTTCTGGTGCATTTTGGTCGACGCAGAATGGTCTCGCGCTCTCACTGAGAGCGCGAGAATTCATATGGGAAGTGAGAACTTTGGTCCAGCCGGCCGAGGCGGACAATGTGACAACTTTTGGGTGGTTTTGCAATTTTTTGAAAGATATTTGACAATTCATTTTGAAAAAGCAGATTTTTACTCCGAGCATTGAGATATAAACTTCGTTTCCTGATCAGCTCGGCCATCTAGAGTCATTTTCAGTACCAGTTCACTTGAAGGAAACGACTTCATGTTGACTCCGAAAAAATCTCAACTTGAAGTTTTTGTAGAAAAGCTCCCAGAAGCTCCCGCTTTGATGCTGAGCTTTCTCACGGATTCAAGGAGCTCTACGAGGTTCCCGGCGGTGACCAGGTTGACGGTTCACCGCCGGCGCCAGTTATTGCTGGAAGCTTAAGAGTACCTCGTAGAGCTCTTCGACGAGATGAGCTAAGAGGAATTCGGGCGCAGGGTGGAGCTAGTTGGCCGACCCGACCAAAAGAGACAATGTACCTCGTAGAGCTCTTCGACGAGATGAGCTAAGAGGAATTCGGGCGCAGGGTGGAGCTAGTTGGGCGACCCGACCAAAAGAGACAATGTGTTAACCTGGGGTCGGTTTTTGAAACTTTGTGCAAGATTTGACAATTCGTTTTCAGAAAACGGATTTTTGTCACATACAGTAAGCTATGGCGCACCTGCTGGTAAAATTTTCAGGGCTCTAGGGGCAATATTACTGTCAAAAGACTTGCAGGAACCGACTTTGCCTGCAGTGCAGTTTGGCAGGTGACGGTGGTTGGCTTTACTTAACTCGAGCTGTCAGCAAGCGACAGACCTCTCACGCACACCAGTCGATGCAGAATGATCTGGCGCGTCACACTGGAAGCTCGAGAGTTCCTAGAAATGGCTGAGTCAGGAGTTATGCTCGAAATACTGTCTCTATGTATGCGTGTTGCGAACGGTGTTTCGATAGTAACTCGAGCTGAGTGCATGCTATGCATGCCAGGTACATTCCAATCGAAGCAGCGACATGCGAGACATCGACTGGGAGCCTCGAGAGTGCCCAAATTGATTAGAATTTTCAAAATCAATGAAAAATATCGATTTGTAGAATTTTATATTTTTTGTGTCGGATGATTTTTTTTCTAATTTATATCCATCTATGGGTGACCTAGAGAGTTCTGGTGCATGTTTGTCGACGCAGAATGGTCTCGCGCTCTCACTGAGAGCGCGAGACTTCATATGAATAGCTTCGCTGGGAGTGAGAACTTTGGTACAGCCGGCCGAGGCGGACAATGTGACAACTTTTGGGTGGTTTTGCAATTTTTTGAAAGATATTTGACAATTCATTTTGAAAAAGCAGATTTTTACTCCGAGCATTGAGATATAAACTTCGTTCCCTGATCAGCTCGGCCATCTAGAGTCATTTTCAGTACCAGTTCACTTGAAGGAACCGACTTCATGTTGACTCCGAAAAAATCTCAACTTGAAGTTTTTGTAGAAAAGCTACCAGAAGCTCCCGCTTTGATGCTGAGCTTTCTCACGGATTCAAGGAGCTCTACGAGGTTCCCGGCGGTTACCAGGTTGACGGTTCACCGCCGGCGCCAAGTGGTAACCTGGGGTCGTTTTTTGGAACATTGTGCAAGATTTGACAATTCGTTTTCATAAGTTGGATTTTTCCTACCTACAATAAGCTATGGCGCATCTGCTGGTAAAATTTTCAGGGCTCTAGGGGCAATATTACTGTCAAAAGACTTGCAGGAACCGACTTTGCCTGCAGTGCAGTTTGGCAGGTGACGGTGGTTGGCTTTACTTAACTCGAGCTGTCAGCAAGCTACAGACCTCTCACGCACACCAGTCGATGCAGAATGATCTGGCGCGTCACACTGGAAGCTCGAGAGTTCCTAGAAATGGCTGAGTCAGGAGTTATGCTCGAAATACTGTCTCTATGTATGCGTGTTGCGAACGGTGTTTCGATGATAACTCGAGCTGAGTGCATGCTATGCATGCCAGGTACATTCCAATCGAAGTAGCGACATGCGAGACATCGAATGGGAGCCTCGAGAGTGCCCAAATTGATTAGAATTTTCAAAATCAATGAAAATATCGATTTGTACAATTTTATATTTTTTGTGTCGGATGATTTTTTTTCTAATTTATATCGATCTATGGGTGACCTAGAGAGTTCTGGTGCATTTTTGTCGACGCAGAATGGTCTCGCGCTCTCACTGAGAGCGCGAGACTTCATATGAATAGCTTCGCTGGGAGTGAGAACTTTGGTCCAGCCGGCCGAGGCGGACAATGTGACAACTTTTGGGTGGTTTTGCAATTTTTTTGAAAGATATTTGACAATTCATTTTGAAAAAGCAGATTTTTACTCCGAGCATTGAGATATAAACTTCGTTCCCTGATCAGCTCGGCCATCTAGAGTCATTTTCAGTACCAGTTCACTTGAAGGAACCGACTTCATGTTGACTCCGAAAAAATCTCAACTTGAAGTTTTTGTAGAAAAGCTCCCAGAAGCTCCCGCTTTGATGCTGAGCTTTCTCACGGATTCAAGGAGCTCTACGAGGTTCCCGGCGGTGACCAGGTTGACGGTTCACCGCCGCGCCAGTAATTCCGGGGAGCTGGAGAGCTAGTTGGCAAGAAAAATTTCGACGGACCTTTTGGTGACTTTTGGTCGGTTGAAAATAACTCGTAGAGCTTCCCTTAGCTAGTTATAGCTGGAAGCTAAGAGTAATTCCGGCGCGCTGGAGAGCTAGTTGGCAAGAAAAATCTCGACGGAACTTTTGGTGACTTTTGCTCGGTTGAAAATTTCGTTCTCGAAATTTGACAATTCGTTAGAGCTCTAGTATTTTTTCCCGTGATATTCGATCTTATTCCCGCTCTCCATCTTGATCTCAGCTCGATCGGGTAACTTTGAAGGCCAAAAGCACTCTGGCGGGATCGGCCGTTTCGAGTCATCTTGATATGCGCTGACGGTTTTCTGAACATAACTCGAGCTCTAGGTCAGCTACAGAGCTGGTAAGCACAGCTAACGCATGCAGAATGATCAGGCGCGTTTGCCTGTTGAACCCAGAGGTCTGAACTCGGTCTGTCAGCCGAGCTAAGTCCGCAAACCTATTCGTATTATTCGAGTCAACTCGATACGCGTTGTCGGTATTTTCTACTTAACTCGAGCTGTAGGGCAGCTACAGTGCTGGTAAGCACTGCTATCGCACTCAGAATGATCAGACGCGTGCGTCTGTCGCATTCAGAGGTCTATACTCGGTTTGTTGCGCGATCCAGAATCACGAAACTGTTCGTATTCTTCTAGTCATCTTAAGAGCTACTGTCGGCGTTCTGCACTTAATTCGGGCTGTAGGGAGGCTGCGGGGCGGGTAATCACTGGAATTGATTCGGAGACATCAGACGCGTCCGTCTGTCGCATTCAGAGGTCTGAACTCGGTATTTTTTTCCGACAGTATATGTTGTCAGGAAGCTCTACGAGTCCCCCGGCGGTAACAAAGGTTGACGGTTTACCGCCGGCGCCCAGTTTTGTTCTCAAAATTTGACAATTCGTTAGAGCTCTAGTATTTTTTCCCATGATATTCGATCTTATTCCTGCTCGCGATCTTGATCTCAGCTCGATCGGGTAACTTTGAAGGCCAAAAAGCAGGCAGGCGGGAATGGCCGTTTCGAGTCATCTTGATACGCGCTGTCGGTTTTCTCCAGATAACTCAAGCTTCAGGACAACTACAGAGCTGGTCAGCACAGCTAATGCATTCAGAACGATCAGGCGCGTTCGCCAGTTGAATCTAGAGGTCTGAACTCGGTCCGCTAGCCGAGCTAGGGTCGCAAACCTATTCGTATTATTTGAGACATTGTAGCAGACACTCTCGGTTTTTCGTACTTAACTCGAGCTGTAGGGCAGCTAGAGTGCTGGTAAGCACACCATCGTATCAAGAACGATCAGGCGCGTTCTCCTGTTACATCCATAGGTCTGTACTCGGTCTGCTAGCCGAGCTAGATCCGCAAACCGATTCGTACTATTCGAGTTAACTTGATACGCGTTGTCAGTATTTTCTACTTAACTCTAGCTGTAGGGCAGCTACAGTGCTGGTAAGCTCATCTATCGCACTCAGAATGATCAGGCGCGTTCGCCTGTTGAATCGATAGGTCTGAACTCGGTCTGCTAGCCGAGCTAGGTCCGCGAATCTGTTCGTATTCTTCGAGTGAACTTGATACGCGTGGTGGTTATTTTGTACTTAATTCGAGCTGCAGGGCAGCTAAATAGCTGATAATCACATAAATCGATTGAGATGTATCAGGCGCGTTTGTCTGTTGAATCAAGCGCTCTGAACTCGGTCTGCTCCCCGAGCTAGATTCGCGAACCCATTAGTATTGTTCGAGTCATCTTGAGAAGTGCTCTCGGTTTTCTGTACTCAAATCGTGCTGGGGGAGGGCTACAGTGCTGCTGGTCACAGGAATCGATTTTGAGACATCAGGCGCGTCCGTTCGTCGAACCGAGAGCTCGGAACTCGGTCTGCTGCTCGAACAAGATCCGCGAAACTGTTGTATTATTCAAGTCATCCTGCGAGGTACTCTCGGTTTTCTGCACTTAAGTCAGGCTGTACGGGGGGCTGCAGAGCTGGTCATCACAGGAATCGATCCGCAGACATCAGACGCGTTCGTCTGTCGCATTCAGAGGTCTGAACTCGGTTTCATACACGAGCTCGATTGGAAAACTGTTTCTTGAGAGGTCTATAATCGCTTGGGCTGGAAAACTAGTCGTTTTCTGAAATTCTTTCCCACTTTATATTGTCAGGAAGCTCTACGAGTCCCCCGGCGGTAAGAAAGGTTGACGGTTTACCGCCGGCGCCCAGTTTCCCAATACGCGTGGCTCCAGGGTGCGCGAAGCGCTTCGGCAGAGCTTCGGAAGAGCTTCGGCAGTTCTTCCAGGCCCCTAGGCAGATCTTCCTTGCGCGCTTTGCAGGGCCCCACGCATCGTAAACGGCGCCCCTGCAAGCGTCTCCTGCGAGGTTTCCAGCGTCCCGCGCATCGTTTCAGGCGGCCTGGCAGAGGTCCCCGTGCGGCGTTCCGTGCTTGGCTTCGCTATCCGGGTTTTGGACGCTTACAAGTAACTCGTAGAGCTTCCCTTAGCAAGTTATTCCCGGATAGCTCCTTGGAGAGCTGAGGGTTTCAGAGAAGAAGCCGGCGATGGGTGGTGAGGAGCACACGCCCACTTCCGCCGGTCCACGATCCCCGCAGCGACTCGCCGGGACTTGCAGCGTGTCCGGGAGTGTGGCTTCCTAGCGTTTCCCAATACGCGTGGCTCCAGGGTGCGCGAAGCGCTTCGGCAGAGCTTCGGAAGAGCTTCGGCAGTTCTGCCAGGCTCCCAGGCAGATTTTCCCTGCGCGCTTTGCAGGGCCCCACGCATCGTAAACGACGCCCCTGCAAGCGTCTCCTGGTCCCGCGCATCGTTTCAGGCGGCCTGGCAGAGGTCCCCGTGCGGCGTTCCGCGCTTGGCTTCGCTCCCCGGGTTTTGGACGCTTACAAGTGCTGCAAGCTTAAGAGTAATCCCGGGGCGCTGGAGAGCTAGTAACTCGTAGAGCTTCCCTCAGCTAGTTATAGCTGGAAGTTTAGAGTAACTCGTAGAGCTTCCCTTAGCTAGTTATAGCTGGAAGCTAAGAGTAATTCTTGCGCGCTGGAGAGCTAGTAACTCGTAGAGCTTCCCTTAGCAAGTTATTGCTGGAAGCTTAAGAGTAATTCCGGAGCGCTGGAGAGCTAGTTGGCAAGAAAAATCTCGACGGACTTTTGGTGACTTTTGGTCGGTTTTGCTATAACTCGTAGAGCTTCCCTTAGCAAGTTATTGCTGGAAGCTTAAGAGTAATTCCGGGAGCTGAAGAGCTAGTTGGCAAGGAAAAATCTCGACGGCCTTTTGCTACTTTTGGTCGGTTGAAAATTTCGTCTCAAATTTGACCAAATTCGTTAGAGCTCTTGTATTTTTCTCATGATATTCGATCTTATTCCCGCTCGCCATCTTGATCTCAGCTCGATCGGGTGACTTTGAAGGCCAAAAAGCAGGCAGGTGGGAACAGCCGTTTCGAGTTATCTTGATACGCGCTGTCGGTTTCTCAAGATAACTCGAGCTTCAGGACATCTACAGCTGGTCAGCACAGCTAATGCATTCAGAATGATCAGACGCGTTCGCCTGTCGAATCCAGAGGTCTGAACTCGGTCTGCTAGCCGAGCTAGGGTCGCAAACCTATTCGTATTATTCGAGTCATTGTAGCAGGCGCTCTCGGTTTTTCGTACTTAACTCGATCTGTAGGGCAGCCACAGAGCTGATAATCACAGAAATCGATTGAGAATTATCAGGCGCGCTCGTCTGTTGAATCAAGAGCTCTGAACTCGGCCTGCTCCCCGAGGGGGCTACAGTGCTGCTGGTCACAGGAATCGATTTCGAGACATCAGGCGCGTCCGTTCGTCGAACCGAGAGCTCGGAACTCGGTCTGCTGCTCGAACGAGATCGGCGAAACTGTTGTATTATTCGAGTCATCCTGAGAGGTACTCTCGGTTTTCTGCACTTAACTCAGGCTGTATGGGGGGCTGCAGAGCAGGTAATCACAGGAATCGATCCGCAGACATCAGACGCGTCCGCCTGTCGCATTCAGAGGTCTGAACTCGGTTTCATACTCGAGCTCGATTGGAAAACTGTTCGTTTGTTTTGTTAGAGTCTATAATCGCTTGGGCTGAAAAACTAGTCGTTCTCTGAAATTCTTTTCCACATTATATATTGTCAGGAAGCTCTACGAGTCCCCCGGCGGTAAGAAAGGTTGACGGTTTACCGCCGGCGCCCAGTGCTGGACAGCTAGTTGGCAAGAAACATCTCGACGGAACTTGTGGTGACTTTTGCTCGGTTGAACATTTTGTTCTCAAAATTTGACCATTCGTCAGAGCTCTAGTATTTTTTCCCGTGATATTTGATCTTACTTCCGCTCGCCATCTTGATCTCAGCTCGATCGGATGAATATTACTATCGAAAAGCACTGTGGCGGGAACGACCGTTTCGAGTCATCTTGATATGCGCTGACGATTTTTTGAACACAACTCGAGCTCTAGGGCAGCTACAGAGCTGGTAAGACAGCTAATGCATGCAGAATGATCAGGCGCGTTCGTCTGTTGAAGCGAGAGGTCTGAACTCGGTCTGCTAACCGAGCTAGATCCGCAAACCTGTTCGTATTATTCGAGTCATCTTGACAGAAACTCTCGCTTTTCTGCACTGAACTCGAGCTGTAGGACAGCTACAGAGCTGATATTTACAGACATTCATTGCAAACCATGAGTCGTGTTTGTCTGTCGAATGCAGAGCTCTGAACTCGGTCTGCTGCCCGATCTAGAATCGCGAAACTATTCGTATCGTCCAGGCGCTTGCGAGATGCTGTCGGTTATCTGGACTTAACTCGGGCTGTAGGGGGGCTGCATGGCTGGTAATCACTGGAATCGATTTGAAGACATCAGGCGCGTCCGCCTGCAGAATATGAGCTCTGAACTCTGTCTGCTGCCCGAACTAGGCCCGCGAAACTATTCCTATTGTTCGAGTCATCCGGAGAGGTGCTGTCGGTTTTCTGCACTTAACTCGGGCCGTAGGGGGGCTGTAGGGCTGGTAATGACAGGAGTCGATTCGCAGAGATCGGACGCGTCCGTCTGTCGCATTCAGAGGTGAAAAACTGTTCACTATAAGTTAGATTGTTGGTAAGTGCTGTCTGTTTTCTCAACTTAAGTCGAGTTAGGAAGCTCTACGAGTCTCCCGGCGGTAACCAAGGTTGACGGTTTACCGCCGGCGCCCAGTTTTGTTCTCGAAATTTGACCATTCGTTAGAGCTCTAGTATTTTTTCCCGTGATATTCGATCTTATTCCCGCTCGCCATCTTCATCTCAGCTCGATCGGGTACCTTTTACTGCCAAAAAGCGTCCCGGCGGGAACGGCCGTGTCGAGTCATCTTGATACGCGTTGTCGGTATTTTGTACTTAACTCGAGCTGTAGGGCAGCTACAGAGCTGGTAAGCACACCTATCGCATTCAGAATTATCAGGCGCGTTCGCCTGTTGAATCCAGAGGTCTGAACTCGGTCTGCTAGCCGAGCTAGGTTCGCAAACCTATTCGCATTATTGGAGTCATCTTGACAGACGCTCTCGGTTTTCTGTATTTAACTCGAGCTGTAGGGCAGCTACAGGGCTCATTGTCACAGACATCGATGGGAAATCACCATTCGCGTTCGTCTATTGAACCGAGAGCTCTGAACTCGGCCTGCTGCCTGAGCTAGGTTCGCGAAACTATTCGTATTGTCCGAATCATCTTGAAGAGTGCTCTCGTTTTTTCTGCACTCAACTCGTGCTGGGTAGGGCTACAGTGCTGCGGGTCACAGATATCGATTTGCACACATCAGGCGCGTCTGTCTGTCGATTCCAGAGCTTGAAACTCGGTCTGCTGCTCAAACTAGGTCCGCGAAACTATTTTATTATTCGAGTCGATACTGCTGGTTTTCTGCATTTAACTCAGGCTGTAGGGGGGCTGCAGGGCTGGAAATCACATGAGTGGATTCGCAGACATCAGACGGGCCCGCCTGTCGCATTCAGAGGTCTGAACTCGGTTTGATACTCGAACTGGATTGCGAAACTGTTTTTTCTTTGTTAGAGTCATCTTGAGAGGTGTGAAATCGCTTGGGCTGAAAAACTGGTCGTCCTTTGGAGTTTTTTTCCACACTATTTACTGTCAGGAAGCTCTACGAGTCCCCCGGCGGTAAGAAAGGTTGACGGTTTACCGCCGGCGCCCAGTTGGCAAGAAAAATCTCGACGGACCTTTTGCTGACTTTTGGTCGGTTGAAAATTTGTTCTCGAAATTTGACAATTCGTTAGAGCTCTAGTATTTTTTCCCATGATATTGGATCTTATTCCCGCTCTTAACATCTTGATCTCAGCTCGATCGGGTAACTTTGAAGGCCAAAAAGCAGGCAGGCGGGAACGGCCGTTTCGAGTCATCTTGATACGCGCTGTCGGTTTTCTCAAGATAACTCGAGCTTCAGGACAACTAGAGAGCTGGTCAGCACAGCTAATGCATCCAGAATGATCAGGCGCGTTCGCCTGTTGAATCCAGAGGTCTGAACTCGGTCTGCTAGCCGAGCTAGGGTCGCAAACCTATTCGTATTATTCGAGTCATTGTAGCAGACGCTCTCGGTTTTTCGTACTTAACTCGATCTGTAGGGCAGCTAGAGAGCTGATAACCACAGAAATCGATTGAGAATTATGCGCGTTCGTCTGTTCAATCTAGAGCTCTGAACTCGGTCTGCTGCCCGATCTAGAATCACGAAACTCTTCGTATTCTTCCAGTCATCTTAAGAAGTGCTCTCGGTTTCCTGTACTCAAATCGTGCTGGGGAAGGGCAACAGTGCTGCTGGTCGCAGGAATCGATTTCGAGACATCAGGCGCGTCCGTTCGTCGAACCGAGAGCTCGGAACTCGGTCTGCTGCTCGAACGAGATTCGCGAAACTGTTGCATTATTCGAGTTATCCGGAGAGGTTTTTTTGCACTTAACTCAGGCTGTATGGGTGGCTGGAGAGATGATACTCCCAGGAATCGATCCGCAGACATCAGACGCGTTCGCCTGTCGCATTTAGAGGTCTGAACTCGGTTTCATACCCGAGCTCGATTGGAAAACTGTTTATTTGTTTTGTTAGAGTCATCTTGAGAGGTCTATAATCGCTTGGGCTGAAAAACTAGTCGTTCTATGAAATGCTTTTCCACATTATATATTGTCAGGAAGCTCTACGAGTCCCCTGGCGGTAAGAAAGGTTGACGGTTTACCGCCGGCGCCCAGTAATTCCGGCGCGCTGGAGAGCTAGTTGGCAAGAAAAATCTCGACGGAACTTTTGGTGACTTTTGCTCGGTTGAAAATTTTGTTCTCGAAATTTGACATTTCGTTAGAGCTCTAGTATTTTTTCCCGTGATATTCGATCTTATTCCCGCTCGCCATCTTGATCTCAGCTCGATCGGGTAACTTTGAAGGCCAAAAAGCACTCTGGCGGGAACGGCCGTTTCGAGTCATTTTGATACGCGTTGTCGGTATTTTGTAATAAACTCGAGCTGTAGGACAGCTACAGAGCTGGTAAGCACAGCTATCGCACTCAGAATCGTCAGGCGCGTTCGCCTGTTCAATCCATAGGTCTGAACTCGGTCTGCTAGCCAAGCTAGGTCCGCAAACCTATTCGTATTATTTGAGTCAACTTGATACGCATTGTCGGTATTTTCTACTTTACTGCTGTAGGGCAGCTACAGACGCAGAATCATTAGGTGCGCTCGCCTGTTCAATCCATAGGCCTGAACTCGGTCTGCTAGCCGAGCTAGGTCCGCAAAACTATTCGTATTACGCGAGTCAACTTGATACGCGTTGTCGGTATTTTCTATCTTACTCGAGCTGTAGGCCAGCTACAGTGCTGGTAAGCACGCCCATCACACAGTTCGTATTCTTCCAGTGATCTTGAGAGGTACTGTCGGCGTTCTGCACTTAACTCGGGCTGCAGGGGGGCTGCAGGGCGGTGAATCACAGGAATCGATTCGGAGACATCGGACGCGTCCGTCTGTCGCATTCAGAGGTCCGAACTCGGTCTGATACTCGAGTTGGGCTGAAACACTATTCGTTCTCTGCAATTTTTTTCGACATTATATGTTGTCAGGAAGCTCTACGAGTCCCCCGGCGGTAACAAAGGTTGACGGTTTACCGCCGGCGCCCATTGACAAGAAAAATCTCGACGGACCTTTTGGTGACTTTTGGTCGGTTGAAAATTTTGTTCTCGAAATTTGACAATTCGTTTGAGCTCTAGTACTTTTTCCCATGATATTCGATCTTATTCCCGCTCGCCATCTTGATCTCAGCTCGATCGGGTAACTTTGAAGGCCAAAAAGCGTTCCGACGGGAACGGCCGTTTCGAGTCATCTTAATACGCGCTCTCGGTATTTTCTACTTAACTCGAGCTGTAGGGCAGCTACAGTGCTGGTAAACACAGCTATCGCACTGAGAATCATCAGGCGCGTTCGCCTGTTGAATCCATAGGTCTGAAATCGGTCTGCTAGCCGAGCTAGGTCCGCAAACCTATTGGTTTTATTCGAGTCAACTGTATACGCGTTCTCGGTATTTTCTACTTAACTCGAGCTCTAGGGCAGCTACAGTGCTGGTAAGCACAGCTATCGCACTCAGAATGATCAGGCGCGTTCGCCTGTTGGATCCATAGGTCTGAACTCGGTCTGCTAGCCGAGCTAGGTTCGGAAATCTATTCGTATTATTCGAGTCAACTTGATACGCGTTGTCGGTATTTTCTACTTTACTCGAGCTGTAGGGCAGCTACAGTGCTGGTAAGCACAGCTATCGCACTCAGAATCATCAGGCGCGTTCGCCTCTTCAATGCATAGGTCTGAACTCGGTCTGCTAGCCGAGCTAGATCCGCAAACCTATTCGTATTATTGGAGTCATCTTGACAAACGCTATCGGCTTTCTGTACTTTACTCGAGCTATAGGGCAGCTACAGAGCCATAGTCAGAGAAATCGATTGGGAATTATGGGGCGCGTCCGTCTGTTGTATCGAGAGCTCTGAACTCGGCCTGCTGCCCGAGCTAGGTTCCCGAAACTATTCGTATTGTTCGAATCATCGTGAAAAGTGCTCTCAATTTTCTGCACTGACCTTGTGCTGGGGAGGGATACAGTGCTGCGGGTCATAGAAATCCATGTGCACAATCAGGCGCGTTCGTTGGTCGATTCGAGAGCTCAGAACTTGGTCTGCTGCTCGAAACAGGTCTGCGAAACTATTATATTATTCGAGTCATCCTGAGAGATGCTGTCGATTTCCTGCAGTTAACTCGGGCTGTAGGGGGCTGCAGGGCTGGTAATCACATGAGTCTATTCGCAGATATCAGACATGTCCGCCTGTCGCACTCAGAGGTCCGAACTCGGTCTGATACTCGAACTGAGTTGCGCAACTGTTTGTTTTTTGTTAGAGTCATCTTGAGAGGTCTGAAATCGCTTGGGCTGAAAACTAGTCGTTCTATGGATTTTTCCCCACACTATATACTGTCAGGAAGCTCTACGAGTCCCCCGGCGGTTTGAAAGGTTGACGGTTTACCGCCGTCGCCCAGTAGCTGGAAGCTAAGAGTAATTCCGGCGCGCTGGAGAGCTAGTTGGCTCGAAAAAAAAGAATTGAAGTTTTCACAACTTTTGGTCGGTTGAAAATTATGTTCTCGAAATTTCACAATTCGTTTGTACTCTAGTATTTTTTCCCGTGATATTCGATCTTATTCCCGCTTGCCATCTTGATCTCAGCTCGATCGGGTAACTTTGAAGGCCAAAAAGCACACTGGCGGGATCGGCCGTTTCGAGTTATCTTGATACGCGTTGTCGGTATTTCGTACTCAACTCGAGCTGTAGAACAGCTACAGTGCTGGTAAGCACAGCTATCGCACTGAGAATCATCAGGCGCGTTCGCCTGTTGAATCGATGGGTCTGAACTCGGTCTGCTAGCCGAGCTAGGTCCGTAAACCTATTCGTATTATTCGAGTCAACTTGATACGCGTTCTTGCTATTTTCTCTTTAACTCGAGCTGTAGGGCAGCTACAGTGCTGGTAAGCACAGCTATCGCACTCAGAATCATCAGGCGCGTTCGCCTGTTGAATCCATGGGTCTGAACTCGGTCTGCTAGCCGAGCTAGGTCCGCAAACCTATTCGTATTCTGCGAGTCAACTTGATACGCGTTGTCGGTATTTCGTACTTAATTCGAGCTGCAGGGCAGCTACAGAGCTGATAAGCACACCTATCGCACTCATAATCATCAGGCGCGTTCGCCTGTCGAATCCACAGGTCTGAACTCGGTCTGCTAGCCGAGCTAGATCCGCAAACCTATTCGTATTATTGGAGTCATCTTGACAAACGCTCTCGGTATTTCTGTACTTAACTCGAGCTCTAGGCAGCTACAGAGCCTAAAGTCACAGAAATCGATTGAGAATTATCGGGCGCGTTTGTCTGTTGTATCGAGAGCTCTGAACTCGGCCTGCTGCCCGAGCTAGGTTCGCGAAACTATTCGTATTCTCCGAATCATCGTCAAAAGTGCTCTCAATTTTCTGCACTCAACTCGTGCTGGGGGAGGGCTACAGTGCTGCGGGTCATACAAATCGATTTGCACACATCAGGTGCGTTCGTTGGTCGATTCGAGAGCTCAGAACTTGGTCTGCTGCTCGAAACAGATCTCCGAAACTATTATATTATTCGAGTCATCCTGGGAGATGCTGTCGGTTTTCTGCACTTAACTCGGGCTGTAGGGGGGCTGCAGGGCTGGTAATCACATGAGTCGATTCGCAGACATCAGACGCGTCCGCCTGTCGCATTCAGAGGTCTGAACTCGGTCTGATCAGACGCGTCCGCTTGTCGCATTCAGAGGTCAAAAAATATTCACTATCAGTCAGAATGTTGGTAGGTGCTCTCGGTTTTCTCAACTTAAGTCGCTTGGAAGCTCTACGAGTTCCCCGGCGGTAACCAAGGTTGACGGTTTACCGCCGGCGCCCAGTTCCGGCGCGGAGTGGAGCTAGTTGGTCGACCCGGCCAGAAAAGAAGGTGTGATAACTTTGGGTCGGTTTTGCGAAAATCGGAAAGATATATGACAATTTATTCTTGGAAAGCAGATTTTTACTCCGAGCATTAGTATCTAAACTTCCTTCAGCGAGCAGCTCAGCTGTCTGGAGGGAGCTTTAATATCTGAACATTTGGAGATACCGAAAAATAGGAATTCGGCGTTTTTCTAGAAATGCTCTGAGAAGCCGTCTGCTTTACATCTGAGCACTCTTACGCGTGCAAGGAGCTCTACGAGGTTCCCGGCGGTGACCAGGTTGACGGTTCACCGCCGGCGCCAGTCTAAAACCCTCTAGCTCTCAGAGAGCTCCCCAGGAATAATACGAATAGTTCATCTTGCCGAAGAGCTCTACGAGGTAAGATGCGAATGCAACGCGTAGAAGCCACCCATTGGTAGCGTCCAAAACCTGGAGAGCAAAGGGCACACACACCAGAATGCTTCCCCCGCGAACCCTCGCACGCTTTCGTAAAGCCTTTCTGGCGCTCTCGACGGCACCCCTACAGCGCTGCTGAAGCGCTGCCAGAAACGCTTCCACCATGCGTGCCTGCGCGCGTGCAGGCACGCGTGGAAGCTTGCCGGAAGCTCCCCCGGACCAGCTGCTGGGTCGAACGAACTGCTCCGGGAATAACTCGTACAGCTTCCCTTAGCAAGTCATTCCCGGATAACTCGTAGAGCTTCCCTTAGCTAGTTATAGCTGGAAGCTAAGAGTAATTCCGGCGCGCCGGAGAGCTAGTTGGCTCGAAAAAAAAGAACTGAACTTTTCACAACTTTTGGTCGGTTGAAAATTATGTTCGCAAAATTTGAACATTCGTTAGAGCTCTAGTATTTTTTTCCGTGATATTCGATCTTATTCCCGCTCGCCATCTTGATCTCAGCTCGATCGGGTACCTTTCACTGCCAAAAAGCACACTGGCGGGAACGGCCGTTTCGAGTCATCTTGATACGCGTTGTCGGTATGTTGTACTTTACTCGAGCTGTAGGACAGCTAAAGAGCTGGTAAACACAGCTATCGCACTCAGAATCTTCAGGCGCGTTCGCCTGTCCAATCCAGAAGTCTGAACTCGGTCTGCTAGCCGAGCTAGGTCCGCAAACCTATTCGTATTATTCGAGTGAACTTGATACGCGTTGTCGGTATTTTCTACTTAACTCGAGCTGTAGGGCAGCTACAGTGCTGGTAAGCACACCTATCGCACTCAGAATTATCAGGCGCGTTCGCCTGTTGAATCAACGGGTCTGAACTCGGTCTGCTAGACGAGCTAGGTCCGCAAACCTATTCGTATCATTCGAGTCAACTTGATACGCGTGGTGGGTATTTTGTACTTAATTCGAGCTGCAGGGCAGCTACAGTGCTGGTAAGCACACCTATCGCACTCAGAATCATCAGGCGCGTTCGCCTCTTGACTCCAGAGGTCCGAACTCGGTCTGCTAGCCGAGCTAGGTCCGCAAATCTATTTGTATTATTCGAGTCATTTTGACAAACGCTCTCGGTTTTTCCTGTATTTAACTCGAGCTCTAGGCAGCTACAGAGCCTACAGTCACAGAAATCGATTGAGAATTATCGCGTGCGTTTGTCTGTTGTATCGAGAGCTCTGAACTCGGCCTGCTGCCCGAGCTAGGTTCGCGAAACTATTCGTATTGTCCGAATCATCGTGAGAAGTGCTCTCAATTTTCTGCACTCAACTCGTGCTGGGGGAGGGCTACAGTGCTGCGGGTTATAGAAATCGATTTGCACACATCAGGCGCGTTCGTTGGTCGATTCGAGAGCTCAGAACTTGGTCTGCTGCTCGAAACAGGTCTGCGAAACTATTATATTATTCGAGTGATCCTGAGAGATGCTGTCGGTGTTCTGCACTTAACTCGGGCTGTAGGGGGGCTGCAGGGCTGGTAATCACATGAGTCGATTCGCAGACATCAGACGCGTCCGCCTGTCGCATTGAGAGGTCTGAACTCGGTCTGATCAGACGCGTCCGCTTGTCGCATTCAGAGGTCAAAAAATATTTACTATGAGTCAGAATGTTGGTTGGCGCTCTCGGTTTTCTCAACTTAAGTTGAGCTTGGAAGCTCTACGAGTTCCCCGGCGGTAACCAAGGTTGACGGTTTACCGCCGGCGCCCAGTAGCCTTTTTGTTGGGCTACATAGGGTTGTTAGAGGAGAAGCCGGCGGATGTTCGTGCATCGCCGCACTCCCACGTCTCCGCTCCACCATTCCCTAAGCGACCCGCCGGGACTTGCAGCGTGTCCGGGAGCGCTGTTCCAGGCGTTTCCCAATACGCGTGGCGGCGGCGTTGCCGAAGCTCCCAGGCAGTCATCGCCACGGCGCTCGCAAGCTCCTACGCAGCGCTTGCGCGGTCCTCGCGCAGCGCCCCAGGCATCGTCCAGGGCGCCGTTCCAGGCGTCGCCGACGATATTTCGAGCGCCTAATGCTATCCGGGTTTTGGACATAGCAAGTTGCTGGAAGCTTAAGAATAATTCCGGGGAGCTGGAGAGCTAGTTGGCAAGAAAAATCTCGACGGACCTTTTGGTGACTTAACTCGTAGAGCTTCCCTCAGCAAGTTATTGCCGGAAGCTTGAGAGTAATTCCAGGGAGCTGGAGAGCTAGTTGGCAAGACAAATCTCGACGGACCTTTTGGTGACTTTTGGTCGGTTGAACATTTTGTTATCAAAATTTGAGCATTCGTTAGAGCCCTAGTATTTTTTCCCATGATATTCGATCTTATTCCCGCTCGCCATCTTGATCTCAGCTCGATCGGGTAACTTTGAAGGCCAAAAAGCACACGGGCGGGAACGGCCGTTTCGAGTCATCTTCATACCGCTGTCGGTTTTCTGAAGATAACTCGAGCTTCAGGGCAACTAGAGAGCTGGTCAGCACAGCTAATGCATTGAGAATGATCAGGCGCGTTCGCCTGTTGAATCCAGAGGTCTGAACTCGGTCTGCTAGCCGAGCTAGAGTCGCAAACCTATTCGTATCATTCGAGTCATTGTAGCAGACGCTCTCGGTTTTTCGTACTTAACTCGATCTGTAGGGCAGCCACAGAGCTGATAATCACAGAAATCGATTGAGAATTATCAGGCGCCTTTGTCTGTTGAATCAAGAGCTCTGAACTCGGCCTGCTCCCCGAGGTAGGTTCGCGAACCTATTGGTATTCTTCGAGGATCTTGAGAAGTACTCTCGGTTTTCTGTACTTAAATCGTGCTGGGGAAGGGCTACAGTGCTGCTGGTCAGAGGAATCGATTCCGAGACATCAGGCGCGTCCGTTTGTCGAACCGAGAGCTCGGAACTCGGTCTGCTGCTCGAACGAGATCCGCGAAACTGTTGTATTATTCGAGTCATCCTGAGAGGTACTCTCGGTTTTCTGCACTTAACTCAGGCTGTATGAGGGCTGCAGAGCTGGTTATCACAGGAGTCGATCCGCAGATATCAGACGCGTCCGCCTGTCGCATTCAGAGGTCTGAACTCGGTTCCATACTCGAGCTCGTCTGGAAAACTGTTCGTTTGTTAGAGTCATCTTGAGAGGTCTATAATCGCTTGGGCTGAATAAACTAGTCGTTCTCTGAATTTTTCTGCCATATTATATATTGTCAGGAAGCTCTACGAGTCCCCCGGCGGTAAGAAAGGTTGACGGTTTACCGCCGGCGCCCAGTTGGCCGACCGGATCCCGACGGACAATGTGCGAACTTTGGGTCGGTTGGACGAACTTTGTGAGAGATTTGAACATTCGTTTGGAGATCTGGTATTTTTCGCACTTGTAGTGGGTACCTCGTAGAGCTCTGAGGAATTCCGGCGCGGGGTGGAGCTAGTTGGTCGACCCGGCCAGAAAGGACAAAGTGGTAACTTTTGGGTAGTTTTGTAATTTTTTGAAAGATATTTGACAATTCATTTTGAGAAATCAGATTTTTACTCCGAGCATCGACATATAAACTTCGTTCTCTGAGCAGCTCAGCCCTCTAGAGCTATTTTGAGTACCAGTTCACTTGGAGCAACCGACTTCATGTTGACTTCGAAAAATCTCAATTTTAAGTTTTGTAGAAAAGCTCCCAGAAGCTCTCGCTTTCATTCTGAGCTTTCTCACGGATGCAAGGAGCTCTACGAGGTTCCCGCCGGTGAGCAGGTTGATGGTTCACCGCCGGCGCGAGTTTGGTCTCGTTCTCTGAAATTCTTTTCCACATTATATATTGTCAGGAAGCTCTACGAGTCCCCCGGCGGTAAGAAAGGTTGACGGTTTACCGCCGGCGCCCAGTTGGCAAGAAAAATCTCGACGGACCTTTTGGTGACTTTTGGTCGGTTGAAAATTTTGTTCTCAAAATTTGAACATTCGTTAGAGCTCTAGTATTTTTTCCCATGATATTCGATCTTATTCCCGCTCGCCATCTTGATCTCATCTCGATCGGGTAACTTTGAAGGCCAAAAAGCACACGGGCGGGAACGACCGTTTCGAGTCATCTTGATACGCGCTGTCGGTTTTCTCAAGATAACTCGAGCTTCAGGACAACTAAAGAGCTGGTCAGCACAGCTAATGCACTCAGAATGATCAGGCACGTTCGCCTGTTGAATCCAGAGGTCTGAACTCGGTCTGCTAGCCGAGCTAGGGTCGCAAACCTATTCGTATTATTCGAGTTATTGTAACAGACGCTCTCGGTTTTTCGTACTTAACTCGATCTGTAGGGCAGCCACAGAGCTGATAATCACAGAAATCGATTGAGAATTATTAGGCGCGTTCGCCTATTGAATCAAGAGCTCTGAACTCGGCCTACTCCCCGAGCTAGGTTCGCAAACCTATTAGTATTCTCGGTTTTCTGTACTTAAATCGTGCTGGGGGAGGGCTACAGTGCTGCTGGTCACAGGAATCGGCTTCGAGACATCAGGCGCGTCCGTTCGTCGAACCGAGAGCTCGGAACTCGGTCTGCTGCTCGAACGAGATACGCGAAACTTTTGTATTGTTCGAGTCATCCTGAGAGGTACTCTCGGTTTTCTGCACTGTATGGGAGGCTGCAGAGCTGGTAATCAGGAATCGATCCGCAGTCATCAGACGCGTCCGCCTGTCGCATTCAGAGGTATGAACTCGGTTTCATACTCGAGCTCGATTGGAAAACTGTTCGTTTGTTAGAGTCATCTTGAGAGGTCTATAATCGCTTGGGCTGAATAAACTAGTCGTTCTCTGAATTTTTTTTTGCCATATTATATATTGTCAGGAAGCTCTGCGAGTCCCCCGGCGGTAAGAAAGGTTGACGGTTTACCGCCGGCGCCCAGTTCTGGAGCGCCGCGGAGGAGCCCCTGGCGGGCACCACCACCGCCTGGCTTCTAATCTTAAACCTGTAGCTCTCAGCGAGCTCCCCGGGCAAAAGTTATCAGTTAATCTCTTCTGGTCGGGAGAACCAACCTTCCTCACCGCCTGGGGACTCGTAGAGCTTCCTGACAACATATAATGTGGAAGAAAATGCAGATAATAAATAGTTTTTCAGCCCAAGCGATTTCAGACCTCTCGATGCAACAGCCGAGCGCCTCCGATGCTTCTGGATTGCCTTCTTTGCGAGCTCTGTAGCTCTCCTACAGCCCGAGTTACGTGCGTAAATCGACAGCACCTCTCAAGATGACTCTAACAGAACGAATAGTTTGGCAACCCAGCTTGAATATGAAACCGAGTTCAGACCTCTGAATGCGACAGGCGGATGCGTCTGATCTCTGCGCATCGACTCCTGTGATTACCAGCTCTGCAGCCCCCCTACAGCCCGAGTTAAGTGCAGAAAACCGACAGCACCTCTCATAATGACTCGAACAATACAATGATTTCGCGGACCTAGTTCGGGCAGCAGACCGAGTTCCGAGCTCTGGATGCGACAGGCGGACGCGCCTGGTGTCTTCAAATCGATTCCTGTGACCACCAGCACTGTAGCTCCGCCCCAGCCCGAGTTGAGTGCAGAAAACCGAGAGCACTTCTCGAGGTGACTCGAACAATACGAATAGTTCCGCGATTCTAGATCGGGCAGCAGACCGAGTTCAGAGCTCTGGCTTCAACAGACAACTGCGACTGCTGATTCTGAATCGGTTTCTGTAAGTATCAGCTCTGTAGCTGTCCTATAGCTCGAGGTAAGTACAGAAAACCGAGAGTGTCTGTCAAGATGAGTCGAATAATACGAACAGGTTTGCGGACCTAGCTCCGCTAGCAGACCGAGTTCAGACCTCTGGATACAACAGGCGAACGCGCCTCATCATTCTGAATCGATTAGTTGGGCTTACAAGCTCTTTAGCTGTCCTGAAGCTCGAGTTATCTTCAGAAAACCGTCATCGCGTGTCAAGATGACTTAAAACGGCCGATCCCGCCTGCCTGCTTTTTGGCAGTGAGAAGTACCCGATCGAGCTGAGATGAAGATGGCGAGCGGGAATAAGATCGAATATCATGGGAAAAAATATAAGAGCCCAAACGAATTGTTGAATTTCGAGAACAAAATTTTCAACCGACCAAAAGTCACGAAAAAGGGTCCGTCGAGATTTTTCTTGCCAACTAGCTCTCCAGCGCCCCGGAATTACTCTTAAGCTTCCAGCAATAACTAGCTAAGGGAAGCTCTACAAGTTACTAGCTCCGCCCCGCGCCGGAATTCCTCTAGCTCATCGGTGCCGAAGAGCTCTACGAGCTACTAGCTGCACCCCGCGCTGGAATTCCTCTAGCTCATCGATGCCGAAGAGCTCTACGAGGTACAAGAAAGCTTCCCTGGTAAGCCCTCGAACGCTTTTGTAAAGCTCTGCTTGGGCTTTGGGGGGCTCCCCTCCAGCGCTGCTAAAGCGCTGCCAGAAACGCTTCCACGCGTGCCTGCACGCGTGCAGGCACGCGTGGAAGCTTGCCGGAAGCTCTCCCGGACACGTTGCCAGCTCAGGCGAGTTGCTGCGAGGCCCGTGGGCCGCCGTGGGGGAGCTCCCTGGCAGGCACCACCACCGTCCGGCTTCTAATCTTCAACCCTCTAGCTCTCAGCGAGGTCTCCGGGAATCTAAAAAGCTCTCCGGGGAAAACCGACCCAAAGTCGTCAGATTCTCCGCCCGGGCCGAGTGAACCAACTAGCTCCACCCAGCGCCGGAATTCCTGTAGCTCTGTTACTATCAGAGCTCTATGATGTATTACTCTTAAGCTTCCAGCAAGTAGCTACGGGAAGCTCTACGAGTTACTGAGATGCGTCAGCTAAGATCCGACGAGTGAAAAAGCGTCGAGGCCTGCCCGCAGCCCATCTTCGCCGCTCCAGAATCGTCGGAGCAACTCGTTTGGGGTCGCAGCAGGTCCGGGAGCGCTTCTGGCACACGTCCACGCGTGCCTGCACGCGTGCAGGCACGCATGGAGACGCGCCTGGCAGCGCTTTCGAAGCGCTTCAAGGGAGAACCACAGAAGAGCTCTCCAGGAAAAATTTCCCGTCCCCGAGGGTCTCTGTGTTCTCCGGGTTTTTCCCGGGGAGCTCTCTGAAAGCCACCGGGTTTTAGATTGGAAGCCGGGCGGCGGTGGTGCCCGCCAGCAGCCTATCTCCGCCAGTCCGCGATCCCCGCAGCGCCTCGCCCGAGGTCGCAGCGGGTCCGGGAGCGTCTCCGGCACGCTTCCACACGTGCCTCCACGCGTGCAGGCACGCGTGGAGGGGTACCTGGAAGTGCTTCGGAAGCGCTGCAGGGAAGCGCCCCAAAGCTCCGGCAGCGCTGCACGAGAGCTTCCGAGGGCCCGCCAGGATAGCTTTCGGGTGTGTGTGCGTTTTCCTTGCTCTCCCGGTTTTTGGCGCTACCAAGTGGGCGCTACCAAGTAACTCGTAGAGCTTCCCTTAGCAAATTATTGCTGGAAGCTTAAGAGTAATTCCGGGGAGCTGGAGAGCTAGTTGGCAAGAAAAATCTCGACGGACCTTTTGGTGACTTTTGGTCACTTGAAAATTTTGTTCTCGAAATTTGACACTTCGTTAGCTCTAGTATTTTTCCCAGGATATTCGATCTTATTCCCGCTCGCCATCTTGATCTCAGCTCGATCGGGTAACTTGAAGGCGAAAAAGCAGGCAGGCGGGAACGGCCGTTTCGAGTCATCTTGATACGCGCTGTCGGTTTTCTCAAGATAACTCGAGCTTCAGGACGACTACAGAGCTGGTCAGCACAGCTAATGCATTCATAATGATCAGGCGCGTTCGCCTGTTGAATCCAGAGATCTGAACTCGGTCTGCTAGCCGAGCTAGGGTCGCAAACCTATTCGTATTATTCGAGTCATTGTAGCAGACGCTCTCGGTTTTTCGTACTTAACTCGATCTGTAGGGCAGCCACAGAGCTGATAATCACAGAAATCGATTGAGAATTATCAGTTGCGTTTGTCTGTTGAATCAAGAGCTCTGAACTCGGCCTGCTCTCCGAGCCCAGTAACTCATAGAGCTTCCCTTAGCAAGTTATTGCTGGAAGCTTAAGAGTAATTCCGGGGAGCTCGAGAGCTAGTTGGCAAGAAATCTCGACGGACCTTTGGCTGACTTTTGGTCGGTTCAAAATTTTGTTCTCGAAATTCAACAATTCGTTTGAGCTCTAGTATTTTTTCCCGCTTGCCATCTCGATCTCAGCTCGATCGGGTAACTTTAAAGGCCAAAAAGGAGAGGCAGGCGGGAACGGCCGTTTCGAGTCATCTTGATATGCACTGTCGGTATTTTCTACTTAACTCGAGCTGTAGGACAGCCACAGTGCTGGTAAGCACACCTATCGCACTCAGAATCATCAGGCGCGTTCGCCTGTTGAATCCAGAGGTCTGAACTTGGTCTGTCAGCCGAGCTAGGTCCGCAAATCTATTCGTATTATTCGAGTCAACTTGATACGCGTTGTCGATATTTTCTACTTAACCCGAGCTGTAGGGCAGCTACAGTGTTGGTAAGCACATCTATCGCATTCATAATCATCAGACGCGTTCGCCTGTCGAATCCATAGGTCTGAACTCGGTCTGCTAGCCGAGCTAGGTCCGCAAACCTATTCGTATTATTCGAGTCAACTTCATACGCGTGGTGGGTATTTTGTACGTAATTCGAGCTGCAGGGCAGCTACAGAGCTGGTAAGCAGATCCATCGCATTCAGCATCATCAGGCGCGTTCGCCTCTTGACTCCAGAGGTCTGAACTCGGCCTGCTAGCCGAGCTAGGTGCGCAAATCTATTCGTATTATTCGAGTCATCTTGACAAACGCTCTCGGTTTTCTGTACTCAACTCGAGCTGTAGGGCCGCTACAGAGCCTATAGTCACAGAAATCGATTTGGAATTATCGGGCGCGTTTCTCTGTTGTATCGAGAGCTCTGAACTCGGCCTGCTGCCCGAGCTAGGTTCGCGAAACTATTCGTGTTGTTCGGATCATCGTGAAAAGTGCTCTCAATTTTCTGCACTCAACTCTTGCTGGGGAGGGCTACAGTGCTGCAGGTCATAGAAATCGATTTGCACACATCAGGCGCGTTCGTTGGTCGATTCGAGAGCTCAGAACTTGGTCTGCTGCTCGAAACAGGTCCGCGAAACTATTATATTATTCGAGTAATCCTGAGAGATGCTGTCGGTTCTCTGCACTTAACTCGGGCTGTAGGGGGGCTGCAGGGCTGGTAATCGATTCGCAGACATCAGACGCGTCCGCCTGTCGCATTGAGAGATCTGAACTCGGTCTGATACTCGAACTGGGTTGCGAAACTGTTTGTTTTTTTGTTAGAGTCATCTCGAGAGGTCTGAAATCGCTTGGGCTGGACACTAGTCGTTCTCTGGTTTTTTTTCCACACTATATACTGTCAGGAAGCTCTACGAGTCCCCCGGCGGTAAGAAAGGTTGACGGTTTACCGCCGGCGCCCAGTTGGTTGACCCGGCCCGGGGGGGCAAAATGATAATTTGTTCCCAGAGAGCTCGCTGAGAGCTACAGGGTTTGAGATTAAACGCTGGAAGGTGGTGGTGCCTGCCAGCAGCCCATCTTCGCCGCTCCAGAATCGTCGCAGCAACTCGCACCTCGTAGAGCTCTTCGGCATCGATGAGCTAAAGAAATTTTGGCGCGGGGTGGAGCTAGTGCCATGTAGAGCTCTTCGGCATCGATGGGCTAGAGGAATTCGGGGGAGGGGTGGAGCTAGTTGGTCGACCCGGTAACTCGTAGAGCTTCCCTTAGCTAGTTGCTGGAAGCTTAAGAGTAATTCCCGGATAGCCTCTTGGGCTAGGTAGGGTTGTCAAAAGAGAAGCCGGCGGGTGCGCGTGCGCCGCCGCGCCCCTCCGCCCACCGCTCCACGTTCCCATTTGTGGCCCCCCGGGTTCTGCAGCGAGTCCTGGAGCGCCTGTTCCAATCCGTTCCCGTGGAAAGTGCTCCAGAGGCCTCGCTATGTTTCCCGGGCAGCGCGCCCTCACTCGTGCAGCGAGCCCCCGCGCGCTCAGGCATGCGTGAACGCGTCGCTGTCAGCGATTCAGACGTTCTTCAGGTGCGCTTTCTAGCGACCGTCGAGCTCCGTGTCGCGCGATTTCCAAGGCCTTCGCACGTCTGAGGCATCTGGTCGCACCCCATGCACACACACCGCGCGGAGCAGTGCCTCGCAGAGCTCTTCGGCATCGATGAGCTAGAGAAATTCCGGCGCGGGGTGGAGCTAGTTCCCGGAGAGCTCTCTGAGAGCTAGAGGATTTTAGATTACAAGCCGGACGGTGGTGACGCCCGCCAGCAGCCCATCTTGGCCGGTCCAGGATGCTGGCAGCGCCTCGCACGCCCCGGCAGTGGGTCCGGGAAAATTTCCGGCACGGCGAGCGTCCAGGCGTGCCTGCGCGCGCGCAGGCACGCGTGGAAGCGATCCTGGCAGCGCTTCACAAGCGCAGCAGAGGAACCCCCCAGAGCCCCAGTTGCGCTCAACAAGAGCACCCGAGAGCTCGCCCGGAAAGTGTTTTGTTGTACCTCGTAGAGCTCTTCGGCATCGATGAGCTAGAGGAATTCCGGCGCGGGGTGGAGGTAGTACCTCGTAGAGCTCTTCGTTATCGATGAGCTAGAGGAATTCCGGCGCAGGGTGGAGCAAGTAACTTGTACAGCTCCCCTCAGCAAGTTATTGCTGGAAGCTTAAGAGAAGTTCCTCGTAGAGCTCTTCGGCATCGATGAGCTAAAGAAATACCTCGTAGAGCTCTTCGTCATCGATGAGCTAGAGGAATTCCGGCGCGGGGTGGAGCTAGTTGGCCGACCCGGCCAGAACGGACAAAGTGTTAACTTTTCGGTGGTTTTGCGATTTTTTGAAAGATATTTGACCATTTATTTTGAGAAAGCAGATTTTTCGCACCTGTAAACGACTATGAGGGCTTCTCTCTCTTAGTATGAGTTCCGTAGGCGCTCTTTTACTATCAAAACACTTGGAGGAACCATCTTCATGTCGACACGAAAAAATCAATGTTTCCCCTTTTCCAGAAATGCTTCCAGAAGCTGTCTCTTTCGACTCTGAGCACTCTCACGCGTGAAAGGAGCTCTACGAGGTTCCCGGCGGTGACCAGGTTGACGGTTCACCGCCGGCGCCAGTTCCAGCGCGACATGGAGCTAGTTGGTCGATCTGACCAACAGAGACAATGTGGCAACTTTCGGTCGGTTTTGCAAATAACTCGTAGAGCTTCCCTTAGCAAGTTATAGCTGGAAGCTAAGAGTAATTCCGGCGCGCTGGAGAGCTAGTTGGCAAGAAAAACAAGAACTGAACTTTTCACAACTTTTGGTCGGTTGAAAATTTTGTTCTCGAAATTTGACAATTCGTTAGAGCTCTAGTATTTTTTCCCGTGATATTCGATCTTATTCCCGCTCGCCATCTTGATATCAGCTCGATCGGGTACCTTTTACTGCCAAAAAGCACACTGGCGGGATCGGCCGTTTCGAGTCATCTTGTCACGCGCTGACGGTTTTCTGAACATAACTCGAGTTTTAGGGCAGCTACAGAGCTGGTAAGCACAGCTAATCGATGTAGAACGATTAGGCGCGTTCGCCTGTTGAACCCAGAGGTCTGAACTCGGTCTGGTAGCCGAGATAGGTCCGCAAACCTATTCGTATTAGTCGAGTCATTGTAGCAGACGCTTTCGGTTTTCTGTATTTTTCTCGAGCTGTAGGGCAGCTACAGAGCTCATAGTCACAGAAATCGATTGGGAATATTTAGGCGCGTTCGTCTCTTGAATCGAGAGCTCTGAACTCGGCCTGCTGCCCGCGCTAGGTCTGCGAAACTATTCGTATTGTTCGGGTCATCTTGAGGAGTGCTCTCGGTTTTCTGTACTTAACTCGTGCTTGGGGAGGCTACAGTGCTGCTGCTGACATAAATCGATTTAGAGACATCAGCAATGTCCGTCTGTCGAATCCAGAGCTCGGAACTCGGTCTGCTGTTCGAACTAGGTTCGCGAAACTATTGTATTATTCGAGTCATGCTGTCGGTTTTCTGCACTTAACTCGGGCTGTGGGGGGGCGGCAGGGCCAGTCACAGGAGTCGTTTCGCGGACATTTGACGCGTCCGCCTGTTGCATTCAGAGGTCTGAACTCGGTTTGAGACTCGAGCTGGGTTGGCAAACTGTTTTTTTTGTTAGTCATCTTGAGAGGTTTGAAATCGCTTGAGCTCAGAAACTAGTCGTTCTCTGGATTTTCCTTCCATACTATATACTGTGAGGAAGCTCTACGAGTTCCCCGGCTCAAGAAAATCTCGGCTCAAGGCGCGTGACATTTGATCCCCTCTGCCTGGGTAACCTCCAGTGGGATCGAGTGCGCGTCAGGGAGTCACACGTTTGTCGCCTAGAGTGATATTGCACTGCCATTCTTTTGACACGTCTGATCGCCTTGAGTGGTCTGCAATTGATTTGTTTCACACGTCTGTCGCCTAGAGTGATATTGCACTGCCATTCATTTGACACGTTTGATCGCCTTGAGTGGTCTTCATTTGATTTGTTTTGCTGGGGCTTCCGAGGCAGTCTCTGCAATCTTTCGCTATGCCACACGTACGGAGTGCAAGTGCTCGCATCATGCGTCGGGCGCTGGCTGTTCAAAACGGATACTGTGTGCATTTACCTATTCGTTTGCCTCTGGATGGTTTGGTGCCACCTACGTATCTCCCACCACCAGGGCTGGAACGGGCGACTGCCGATTTGGTTCTAGATTATCTCTTGTTGCGCGATCCACCTGTTGTTAAACGCAGTTTGGAGGAGGAGGAGGCTGACATTACGACAGTTTCGGAGAATCTTTCTTGCCGTATGCAGGCTTCTGAATCGCTGGTTGATGTAGGTATTGGAGTGCAGGCTTCTGAATCGCTGGTTGATGTTGGAGTGCAGACGGTTGATACACGCTTGGCGGAGGAGGAGGTGGAGGCTACCGTTGCGACTATCTCGGAGACTCTTTCTTGTCGTTCTCTTGTTGACTCAGGAGTGCAGACGGATGATGCTTGCCTGACTGTGCTACCCAAGGAGGAGGCGGCCGTTACGACACATTCGGAGATGTCTTGTGCGGATGTTGTGGACTTTCATTGTGAAGTCGGCTGTCAGACAGAGATTGTCGTTGGGATGGAGGGAGGAGCTTCAGGAGTTCTTCTTGGGAAAGTGACTGTGGAGGCTGAGGAGGAGCTGGAGGCACCCTCGAGAGCGGAGTTTTCTCCGAATGTGCAGGCTGATCCGGATAGCCACGCCTTGTCAGGAGCGTCCCAGGGGTGTCTGAATCGTCCCGTCACGCTCAATGGGATATCGAATCCGGGTTCTGATGCGTTTGTCCGTGTCCGGATGGACGTCTCCAAGACCGTACGTCAGTCGGAGGAGGAGTTCCAAGCTGTTCCTCCGGATTCCAAGCGTTCTGATGGAAAAGGGGATGTACGAGGGCACCGCAAAGGCAGAGGCAAAGGCCAACGATATCATAGCAGTGCCAAGCCTGCTAAGAGCTCTAAAGGCGCCAACATCGTGTTTGATGAAGTGTATAGGTTCGGTAGGACGTTGACGGACTGTGAACGAAGGTGTAAATCTCAGGTTCGGCCTCTGTGGTAGATTTTCGTATTCTTCGAGTGCTTCTTTTCATTCTGTTATTTTTGTATTGGATTGTTGTTTGTGATTGCATAGTCTCTTTTGTTTGTGCTCTAAGAATTCAGTGTGTGCATGTTCAGTTCTTGGCCAGGTCTCCTGGCTCTCACGTCGTAACATTATCCTTGCCTTATCAAAGCCAGCTTTGATGGGGGCGTTTGTAGCCGCGGAAGTGCCTGTGGTGTGTGTGGATACAGATTGGTCTGCGAAACAAATATAACTTCTCGCGGACCGACATCATTTTCAAGGATGTGTATCTTGATGCTTGGTGTCTGCCACCAAGCGCCACTGTTACAGATACGGAACTATCAGCGGCGGAGCGCGTATGCTATGTGCTCACACAGGTAGTGCAGACCTTCTTTGATCATTCGCAGGGATAAGTCACACATTGTTTCTTCTTTATCTGTGTTCTTGTTTATTCCAACAGCTTCGCTGTTCACTGACTCATTTCTTTGTGTGCTTTGCGTTTGATTGTGTCATTGCGGCATGCGTTTCTCTTCATTCCTTCAGCTTCGCTGTGTGGTATAAGAGCGGACTGCTTGCGTGATGAATAAGAGGCTCTGTTTCGCCTGATACTTTGTTGGACCTGGCCTTAGTGGTCAAGACGGTCCCAGCAAAGACGCAAAAAAAACCAAGGTTGACGGTTTACCGCCGGCGCCCAGTACCTGGCAAAGCTCTTCGGCATCGATGAGCAGAGGAATTCCGGCGCGGGGTGGAGCTAGAAACTCGTAGAGCTTCCCTGAGCAAGTTATTGCGTGCAGGCACGCATGGAAGCGTTTCTGGCAGCGCTTCGGAAGCGCTGCGGGGAAGCCCCCCAGAGCCCCAGAAGAGCTTCACGCGAGCGTCCGTGTGCGTGCCAGGAAGGTTTTCCGTTGTGTTTTCTCTTTGCTCTCTGGGTTTTGGACGCTACCAAGATGCTGAAAGCTTAAGAGTAATACCTCGTAGAGCTCTTCGGCATCGATGAGCCAGAGGAATTCGGGCGCGGGGTGCAGCTAGTTGCCGACCCGGCTCCGACGGACAATGTGCGAACTTTGGGTCGGTTGGACAAACTTCGTGAGAGATTTGAACATTCGTTTTGAGATCTGGTATTTTTCGCACCTGTAGTGGGTTATTTCGCGTCCGCCAATCAATTCTGAGGTTTGTAGGTGTAGTATTACTATCAAAACACTTGGCCAAACCGACTTGGCATAAAAATATAAAAACGTGTTTTTTTTTTCAGTTTTCTGGGATTTTCTACCAGACTCTACCTGCATATGCAGCAAGCAGGGCCGTGCGAGACAAGAGCTCTACGAGGGCCCCGGCGGTAATCTGGTTGACGGTTTACCGCCGATTCCAGTTCCGGACGCTGGAGAGCTAGTTGGCAAGGAAAAATCCCGGAGAGCTCGCTGAGAGCTAGAGGGTTTAAGATTACAAGCTGGACGGCGGTTGTGCCCGCCAGGAGCTCCTTCACGGCGGTCCACGTTGTTCCCCGCAGCATCTCGCCCGGCCCGGCAACGTGTCCGGGGGAGCTTCCGGCAAGCTTCCACGCGTGCCTGCACGCGTGCAGGCGCGCATGCTGGAAGCGTTTCTGGCAGCGCCTGAGCAGCGCTGTAGGGAAGCCCCATACAGCGCCAGACAGGCTTTACGAAAGCGTTTGAGGGCTTGCCAGGAAGCTTTCTTGCCCTTTGCTCTCCGGGTTTTGACGCTACCAAGTCTCGACCGACCTTTCGCTGACTGGGCGCCGGCGGTAAACCGTCAACCTTGCTTACCGCCGGGGGACTCGTACAGCTTCCTGACAATATATACTGAGCGAAAAAAAGCCGAGAACGAATAGTTTTTCAGCTCAAGCGATTTCAAACCTCTCGATGCAACAGCGGAACGCCCCCGATGCTTCTGGATTGTCTTCTTTGCGAGCTCTGTAGCACTCCTACAGCCCGAGTTACGTGCGTAAATCGACAGCACCTCTCGAGGTGACTCTTAGAAAACGAATAGTTTGGCAACCCAGCTCGAGTATCAAACCGAGTTCAGACCTCTGAATGCGACAGGCGAACGCGTCTGATCTCTGCGAATCGACTTCTCTGATTATCAGCCCTCCAGCCCCTCTACAGCCCGAGCTCAGTGCAGAAAACCGACAGCATCTCTCAGGATGACTCAACCATTACCGTAGTTTCGCAGACCTAGTTCGGGCAGCAGACCGAGTTCCGAGCTCTGGATTCGACAGGCAGACGCGCCTGATGACTTCAAATCGATTTCTGTGACCACCAGCACTGTAGCCCCCGCCAGCCCGAGTTGAGTGCAGAAAACCAAGAGCACTCGTCAAGATAACTCGAACAATAAGAATAGTTTCGCGATTCTAGATCGAGCAGCAGACCGAGTTTAGAGCTCTGGATTGAACAGGCAAATGCGAGTGATGATTCTGGTTCGATTTCTGTAAGTATGACCTCCGTAGCTGTCCTATAGCTCGAGTTAAGTACAGAAAACCGAGATTGTCTGTCAAGATAACTCGGATAATACGAATAGGTTTGCGGACCTAGCTCGGCTAGCAGACCGAGTTCAGACCTCTAGATTCAACAGGCGAACGCGCCTAATCATTCTGAATCGATTAGCTGTGCTCACCAGCTCTGTGGTTGTCCTAAAGCTCGAGTTATGTTCAGAAAACCGTCATCGCGTGTCAAGATGACTTGAAACGGCCGATCCCGCCTGCCTGCTTTTTGGCAGTAAAGGGTACCCGATCCAGCTGAGATCAAGATGGCGAGCGGGAAGAAGATCGAATATCATGGGAAAAAATACTAGAGCTGAAACGAATTGTTGAATTTCGAAAACAAAATTTTCAACCGACCAAAAGTCAGCAAAAGGTCAGTCGAGATTTTTCTTGCCAACTAGCTCTCCAGCGCCCCCGAATTACTCTTAAGCTTCCAGCAATAACTTGCTAAGGGAAGCTCTACGAGTTACTTTCGGTCGATTGAAATTTTTTCCCGGGGAGCTCTCTGAGAGCTAGAGGGTTTTAGATTAGACGCCGGGCGGTGGTGGTGCCCGCCAGCAGCCCATCTTCGCCGGTCCACGACCCTCGCAGCAGTTCGCCGGTCCCGGCAGCGGGTCCGGGAGAGGTTCCGGCAAGCGTCCACGCGTGCCTGGACGCGTGCAGGCACGCGTGGAAGCGTTCCTGGCAGCGCTTCAGAGACTCTGCAGGGGAGCCCCCAGAGCCCCAGAAGAGCTTCACGAGAGCTTCCGTGGGCTTGCCAGGAAGTGGGCTTGCCAGGAAGGCTCTCCAGTGTGTGTCCTCTTTGCTCTCCGGGTTTGGGACGCTACCAAGTAACTCGTAGAGCTTCCCTTCGCTAGTTGCTGGAAGCTTAAGAGTAACTCGCATAGCTTCCCTTAGCAAGTTCTTGCTGGAAGCTTACAAGTACCTCGTAGAGCTCATCGTTATCGATGAGCTAGAGGAATTCCGGCGCGGGGTGGAGCTAGTTGGCCGACCCGACCAGAAAGGACAAAGTGGTGACTTTGGGTCGGTTTTGCGCAGATTTGAAAGATATTCGACCATTCATTTTTCCCGGAGAGCTCTCTGAGAGCTAGAGGGTCGAAGATGAGAGGCCGGACAGTAGTGGTGCCCGCCAGCGGCCCATCTTCGCCGGTCCAGAATCTCCGGAGAGGCTTGTAAAACGTCGCAGCGGGTCCGGGAGAGCTTCCGGCACGCTTCCACGCGAGCCTGCACGCGTGCAGGCACGCGTGGGCGCGATCCTGGCAGGGCTTCCGAAGCGCTGCGGAGGACCCCCCCAGAGCCCCAGTAGCGCTTCACGAGAGCGTTCGAAGGTCCGCCAGGGAAATTTTTTAGACTGTGTCCCCTTTGCTCTCCGGGTTTTGGATGCTAGCAACGGGTCCGGGAGAGCTTCTGGCAAGCTTCCACGCGTGCTTGCACGCGTACAGGCACGCGTGGAAACGTTTCTGGCAGCGCTTCGGCAGCGCTGCAGGGAAGCTTCCCAGAGCTCTCCAGGACAGATATTCCCGGAGAGCTCTCTGAGAGCTAGAGGGTTTTAGATTAGAAGCTGGACGGTGGTGGTGCCCGCCAGCAGCCCATCTCCGCCGCCCCACGATCCCCGCAGCGGCTTGCCTGACCCGGCAGCGTGTCCAGGAGAGCTTCCGGCAAGCGTCTACGCGTGCCCGCACGCGTGCAGGCACGCGTGGAAGCGTTCCTGGCAGCGTTTCAGAAGCGCTCCAGGGGAGCCCCCCAGAGCCCCGGAAGCCATTTGAACTTCTCTCTGACACCAGCTCAGCTCTTCCGATGTGTTCTCTTGACAGTTGACTTCCCGGAACTGAGCGAATACCTCGTAGAGCTCTTCGGCAGCGATGAGCTAGAAGAATTCCGGCGCGGAGTGCAGCTAGTAACTTGTAGAGCTCCCCCTAGCAAGTGACTCATAGAGCTTCCCCAAGCTAGTTGCTGGAAGCTTAAGAGTAATTCCCGGAGAGCTCGCTGAGATTCCGGCGCGCTGGAGAGCTAGTTGGCAAGAAAAATCTCGACGGACCTTTTGGTGACTTTTGGTCGGTTGAAAATTTTGTTCTCAAGATTTCAACATTCGTTAGAGCTCTAGTATTTTTTTCCGTGATATTCGAACTTATTTCCGCTCGCCGTCTTGATCTCAGCTCGATCGGGTACCTTTTACTGCCAAAAAGCAGGCAGGCGTGATCCGCCGTTTCAAGTCGTCTTGACACGCGATGACGGTTTTCTGACAATAACTCGAGCTTGGGGGCAGCTACAGAGCTGGTAAGCACAGGTAATCGATGCAGACTGATCAGGCGCGTTCGCCTGTTGAACCCAGAGTCTGAACTGGGTGTGCTGGCCGAGCTAGGTCCGCAAACCTATTCGTATTATTCGAGTCATCTTGACAGACGCTCTCGTTTTTCTACTAAACTCGAGCTACAGGACAGCTACAGAGCTGATGCGTACAGAATCTGATTCAGAATCATCAGTGGCCGCTGTCTGTTCAATCCAGAGCTCTGAACTCGGTCTTCTGCTCGATCTAGAATCGCGAAACTATTCGTATTGTTTGAGTCATCTTGAGAGGTGCTGTCGGTTCTCTGCACTTAACTCGGGCTGTAGGGGGGCTGCGTGGCTGGTAATCACTGGAATCGATTCAGAGAGATCAGGCGCGTCTGCCTTTCGAATCCTGAGCTCCGAACTCTGTCTGCTGCCCGAACTAAGTCTGCGAAACTATTCGTATTGTTCGAGTCATCCTGAGAGGTGCTGTCGGTTTCCTGCACTTAACTCGGGCTGTAGGGGGGGGCTGCAGGGCTGGTAAGCACAGAAATCGATTCAGAGACATTAGACGCGTCCGCCTGTCGCATGCAGAGGTCTGAACTCGGTCTGATACTCGAGCTAGGTTTGCCAAACTATTTGTATTGTTCGAGTCATCTTGAGAGGTGCTGTCGATTTACGCACGTAACTCAGGCTGCAGGAGAGCTGCAGAGCTCGTACAGAAGACAATCCAGAAGCATCGGGGGCGTTCGGCTGTTGCATCCGAGAGGTTTGAAATTGCTTGGGCTGAAAAACTATTTTTTCGGTGTAATCATTTTCGACATTATATTGTCAGGAAGCTCTACGAGTCCCCCGGCGGTAACAAAGGTTGACGGTTTACCGCCGGCGCCCAGTTTTGGCAAGAAAATCGCCATCGATCTCAAAAGCACTGTGGCGGGATCGGCCGTTTGGAGTCGATTCTAGATCGGGCAGCAGACCGAGTTCAGAGCTCTGATTCGACAGACAAACGCAACTGATGATTCTGAATCGGTTTCTGTAAATATTAGCTATGTAGCTCTCCTACAGCTCGAGTTAAGTACAGAAAACCGAGAGTTCCTGTCAAGATGACTCGAATAGTACGAATAGATTTGCGGACCTAGCTCGGCTAACAGACCGAGTTCACACCTCCGGATTCAACAGGCGAGCGCGCCTGATTATTCTATTAGCTGTGCTCACCAGCTCTGTAGCTGTCCTAAAGCTCGAGTTATCTTCAGAAAACCGTCAGCGCGTTTCAAGATGACTCAAAACGGCCGATTCCGCCACCGTGCTTTTCGATAGTAATATTCACCCGTCGAGCTGAGATCAAGATGGCGTGCGGTAATAGGATCGAAAATCACGGGAAAAAATACTAGAGCTCTAACGAATGGTTGAATTTCGAGAAGAAAATTTTCAACCGACCAAAAGTCACCACAAGTTCCGTCGAGATTTTTCTTGCCAACTAGCTCTCGGGCGCGCCGGAATTACTCTTAAGCTTCCAGCATTAACTGGGCGCCGGCGGTAAACCGTCAACCTTGGTTACCGCCGGCAGACTCGTAGAGCTTCCTAGCTCGACTTAAGTTGAGAAAACCGACAAGTTTCGCAGACCTCATTCGGGCAGCAGACCAAGTTCCAAGCTCTGGATTCGACAGGCGGACGCACCTGATGTCTTGAGATCGATTCCTGTGACCACCGGCACTGTGTGCTCTCGGTTTTCTTCACTGAACTCGCGCTGGGGGGGGCTACAGTGCTGGTGGTCACATGAATCGATTTGAAGACATCAGGCGCGTCCGCCTGTCGAATCCAGAGCTCGGAACTCGGTCTGCTGCCCGAATTAGATCTGCGAAACTGTTGTATTGTTCGAGTCATCCTGAGAGGTGCTGTCGGTCTTCTGCACTTAACTCGGGCTGTAGGGGGGGGGCTGCAGGGCTGGTAATGGCAGGAGTCGATTCGCAGACATCAGACGCGTCCGCCTGTCGCATTCAGAGGTCACAAAAAATATTCACTATAAGTCGGAATGTTGGTAGGTGCTGTCGGTGTTCTCAACTTAAGTCGAGCTAGGAAGCTCTACGAGTCCCGGCGGTAACCAAGGTTGACGGTCTACCGCCGGCGCCCAGTTGGCCAACCTGGCCCGGACGGACAATGTGATGACCTGGGGTCGGTTTTTCGAAGATGGCGAGAGATTTTGAAATTCGTTTTGCAAATTTCAATTTTTATTCTATGCAGTGAATCATAGCGCTTTCGATGGTGCAATTCTCAGGGCCCTAGCTGCATTATTTCGATTAAAAGAAAAGACTAGGTGGAACCACCATTGTTTACGACCGAAAAACACATGTCTTTATGTTTGAAGCTAGTATGCAGAAGCTTTTTTCTGCTGTTATCTCGGAACCGACCTGGTCTATGCAGAGCTCTACGAGGGTCCCGGCGGTAACCTGGTTGACGGTTTACCGCCGGTTCCCAGTATCAACATACCTCGTAGAGCTCTTCGGCATTGGGGTCGGTTGGACGATCTTTGTGAGAGATTTGAACATTCGTTTTAAGAATTGGTATTTTTCGCACCTGTAGTTGGTTTTTTCGCGTCCGCCAGTCAATTCTGAGGTGCGTAGCCGCAGTATTACTATCCAAACACTTGGCGGAACCGTCTTTGGATTAAAATATGAAAAAGTTTCTTTTCGATTTTTTTGAGTCTTGCTGCAGACTCTTTCTAGATGTGCGCTGGGGAGCGTCGTGCGAGAAACGAGCTCTACGAGGGGCCCGGCGGTAACCTGGTTGACGGTTCACCGCCGGTTTCCAGTGGGCAAAATCGAAAATCAAGAGTTTCGAACAATCTCTATTTCATGCCTCCAATTTGAATCTCAGCACTCTTATCGGTGTATGAAGCTCTACGAGGTTCCTGGCGGTGACTAGGTTGATCACCGCTCGCGCCTGTAATACCGTAGAGCTCGTCGTTATATCGCAGAGTTTTATTCGCAAGCTGTTGCTGGGAGCTCGATTGGGTACCTTTCACTGCCAAAAAGCACACTGGCGGGATCAGCTTTTCGAGTAAAGTTGTTATGCGCTGTCGGTTTTCTCAAGATAACCCGAGCTACAGAGCTGGTAAGCACAGCTAATCGATTCAGAAGAACTCGTAGAGCTTCCCTTAGCAAGCTACTGCTGCAAGCTTAAGAGCAATTCCGGGGCGGTTGGCAAGAAAAATCACGACGGACCTTTTGCTGACTTTTGGTCGGTTGAAAATTTTGTTTCTCAATTTGTTTGAGCTCTAGTATTTTCCGTGTTATTCGATCTTATCTCCGCTCGCCATCTCGATTTCAGCTCGATCCGGTACCTTTTACTTCGAAAAAGCACACTAGCGGGATCGACCGTTTCGAGTGATCTTGTCACGCGCTGTCGGTTTTCTTAAGATAACTCGAGCTTCAGAATGATCAGCCGCGTTCGCCTGTTGAACCGAGAGGTCTGAAATCGGTCTGCTAGCCGAGCTATGTTCGCAAACGTATTCGTATTATTCGAGTCATCTTGATAGACGCTCTTGGTTTTCTGTACTTAATTCGAGCTGAGCTACAGAGCTGATACGTACAGAGTCTGATTCAGAATCGTCAGTGGCCGTTGTCTGTTGAATCTAGAGCTCTGAACTCGGTCTGCTGCCCGATCTAGAATCGCGAAACTATTCATATTGTTCGAGTCATCTTGAGAGATGCTGTTGGTTCTCTGCACGTAACTCGGGCTGTAGGGGGGGCAGACGCGTATGCAGAGGTCTGAACTCGGTCTGACACTCGAGCTAGGTTTGCGAAACTATTCGCATTGTTCGAGTCATCTTGAGAGGCTGCAGAGCTCGTGCAGAAGACAATCCAGAAGCATCGGGGGCGTTCGGCTGTTGCATCCGAGAGGTCTGAAATTGCTTGGGCTGAAAAACTATTTGTTCTGTGTAATTTTTTCGGCATGGCATGTTGTCAGGAAGCTCTACGAGTCCCTGGCGGTAACAAAGGTTGACGGCTTACCGCCGGCGCCCAGTGATCAGGCGCTCAGGCGCGTTCGCCTGTTGAACCCAGAGGTCTGAACTTGGTCTGCTAGCCGAGCTAGCAAACCTATTCGTATTATTCGAGTCATCTTCACAGACGCTCTCGGTTTACTGTATTTAACTCGAGCTACAGGACAGCTACAGAGCTGATACGTACAGAATCTGATTCAGAATCAGCAGAGGCCGTTGTCTGTAGAATCCAGAGCTCTGAACTCGGTCTCCTGCCCGATCTAGAATCGCGAAACTGTTCATATTGTTCGAGTCATCTTGAGAGATGCTGTCGGTTCTCTGCACTTGACTCGGGCTGTAGGGGGGCTGCATGGCTGGTAATCACTGGAATCGATTCGGAGACATCAGGCGCGTCTGCCTGTCGAATCCAGAGCTCTGAACTCTGTCTGCTGCCCGAACTAGGTTCGCGAAACTATTCGTATTGTTCGAGTCATCCTGAGGTGCTCTGGGTTTCCTGCACTTAGCTCGGGCTGTAGGGGGGGCTGCAGGGCTGGTAATCACAGGAATCGATTCAGAGACATCAGACGCGTATGCAGAGGTCTGAACTCGGTCTGATACTCGAGCTAGGTTTGCCAAACTACGTATTGTTCGAGTCATCTTGAGAGGTGCTGTCGATTTACGCACGTAACTCGGGCTTTAGGAGAGCTACAGAGCTCGTGCAGAAGACAATCCAGAAGCATCGGGGGCGTTCGGCTGTTCCATCCGAGAGGTCTGAAATTGCTTGGGCTGAAAAACTATTTGTTCTGTGGTAATTTTTTTCGACATTACATGTTGTCAGGAAGCTCTACGAGTCCCCCGGCGGTAACAAAGGTTGACGGTTTACCGCCGGCGCCCAGTCGATGAGCTAGAGGAATTCCGGCGCGGGGTGGAGCTAGTTGGTCGATCCGACCAGAAAGGACAATCTGACAACTTTTGGGTAGTTTTGCGAATATTTCAATATTTGACCGTTTATTTTGAGGAAACCGATTTTTACGCCGAGCATTGGCATATAAACTTTGTTCTCTGAGCAGGTCAGCTCTCTAGAGCCAGTTTTAGTATTAGTTGACTTCCGGGAACCGACTTCATCTTCACTCCGAAAATCTCAATTTGACGGTTTTCTAGAAAAACTCAAAGAAGCTCTCCGCTTCGATCCTAAGCTTTCTTACGGGTGCAAGGAGCTCTACGAGGTTCCCGGCGGTGACCAGGTTGACGGTTCACCGCCGGTGCCAGTTCCAGGGCGCTGGAGAGCTAGTTGGCAAGAAAAATCTCGACGGACCTTTTGCTGACTTTTGGTCGGTTGAAAATTTTGTTCCCGAAATTTCTCAATTCGTTGGAGCGCTAGTATTCTTTCCCGTGATATTCGATCTTATTCCCGCTCTCCATCTCGATCTCATCTCGATCGGGTAACTTTTACTGCCAAAAAGCACACTGACGGAATCGGCGGTTTCGAGTCATCTTGATACGCGTTGTCCCTATTTTCTATTTAACTCGAGATAGAGGACAACTACAGAGCTGGTAAGCACACATTGTCGAGTCAGAATCATCAGGCGCGTTCGTCTTTCGCATCTAGAGGTCTGAACTCGGTCTGCTAGCTGAGCTAGGTCCGCAAACCTGTTCGTATTATTCGAGTCATCTTAACAGGCGCTCTCGGTTTCTGTACCTAACTCGAGCTATACGGCAGCTACAGAGCTGATTTTCAGACAAACCGATTCTAAAGCATCAGTCGTGTTTGTCTGTTAAATCCAGAGCTCTGAACGCTTGGGCCGAAAAACTATACATTCTCTGCATTTTTTCGACATTACATATTGTCAGGAAGCTCTACGAGTCCCCCGGCATTTTAAACCTTCCAGGGATAGACGTGCAGGCTTGTTGTATGCCCATGGGTGGGCCCAGCTCCTGCGCGAGTGTGTCACAGACTGCGATAGATTTGTCTTGGGTGTGTTTGGAACGGAGGCGTCTCAGGTGATCATATGTTCGGCTTATTTTCCACATCATGATCGTGATCAGTGTGATCTTGAATCGGCGGAAATGCTGGGGGAGTTGGAGGGTCAGATCCGTCTCTTGAAGCAGAAATATCGTCAGGCCAGCTTTTGTTTGCTTGCGGATGCCAATGTTGAGTTGCCACCACTTGTTCAGCTTGAGGTTGCAGGTCAGGGTTATGCTGCCACTGGGACGGGTACGAAATCATGGAGGAGGACGGGATCTGAAGGGAAGGCGGAGAGGGAGAGGAAGGATAGGAGGCAGATATTGACGGATAACTTGCTGACCTTTATGCAGACTTGGGGTTTGTTAGCTGCCAACACCTTCGATCGTCGTCGCCCGACCTGGGAGCCCTGGGGACAGGAGCGGAATCGTTCTCGGACTAGATCGATGAGGAGAGTCTTAGACTATGTGATGGTACCGATGGGGTGGGAGGTGCAGGAGTGTAAGATCGATTTCAAGTATCGCTGCGGTGGAACTCATAATCGTAGTAGACTTGCTGATCATGCTCTAGTTATGTGCACAGTACGACAGCCCAGTCCTGACAGGACTGATTGGACGGTCGAGCGTGTGCATAGGGAACCTTCTTTGGTGGGATGGCGGGCTCAGACGTATGCGGACGAGATGATAGGGAGGGAAAGGGTTGACCTCGAGTTTTGCGGTGCCGTGTTTGCTGGATGTGGTTCCCCTCCAGCTGTGTCGACACGACCACAGGACGTGACAGAGACCGCTCCTGTCATTTTGAAAGCATTCACGCAGGAGGATGTGGATTACTCCACGACCTCAGCTGCCCGGCCTCGGGCGCCTTCTCGCCCGCCCGAGCTCGCACGTCTCGAGGAGCGGATTCGGTCCCTTCAGAATGGCCCAGAGAAAAAGAGACTCAGAGCAGCTGCCAATGTTTGGAGGAGACAGTATCGGCGTGATCTTCTTGAATGGGCTGTACCCCCGACCCGTCGTAAGATTCGGCATCGTATCAAACATGTGGTGGTTGATGGATGGGAGACGGAGGATAGATATATCTTGAAGGAGAAGTTGGAGGAGCATGTTAAGGGGAAGGTGACATCACAGCGTATGAGGGAGGAGAACTGCAACTTGATGGAGGAAATCAGGAGGAAGGCGGAGGAGGAGATCAAGGGTGGCCAGATCATTCGAAGTATTACGATGTCGATATGTTGTGCAGCGAGAGCTCGTCTTCGAACGCGACGGGCAACAGGACCTGATCGCGTACCTTGTGAAATGCTCAAGCTTCTCCCATGGTGCACAGTTCGGCACATCCAACAGATCTTTGACTCTCTTCTGAGGCTGGCTGTCCAGTACCCTGTTCGATGGAGGGACATTCTCATTGCATACATGCCTAAACTAAAAGGGATCACGAACTTGGCGGATGCCCGACTCTTGTGCTTACAGAATAGCATAACTCGCTGGTTCTCGGCGTGCGTAGTTATCCTGGTTGAGCAGCATGTGGAGGAGTCTAAGCTTTTTCACCCTCTGGGCCTCTATGGGTTCCGTCAGGGTCACAGCACATCCCATATCACGAGTAGCCTTACCAATATGTGCATGCACGGGGACAAGTGGGGGAAGCGTGAGTGTCTGTACGTTGCGGACATGGACATATACCAGGCCTTTGACAACTGCACGATACAGAATGTCCATAAGGGTCTTGAGCATGCACGTGTCCCTGCGTATTTACAGCACGCGTTTCTGGATCCGTTATCGCACAGCACGGGCTGCCTCTACTATGACGGGTTGGAGATTGATAACATCCAGTGGGACACCTGTATTAGGACTGGAGGCCCAGAAGGGCCCTTGGGCTTTAACCTCATTATTGCTGCCATGTGGGGTGACGTTATTCACAATTGGGACGTTCAGGGCATGGGGTATGCGGTAGATTTCGGTACGGAGCATCGGTCGGTGGTGAATCATTTTATCTGGGCAGATAACGTGTACCTCGTCAGTCGTAGCCGTGAGGAGCTTACCCGTATGGTAAGAGACTTGACACTTCCACTGTACAACTTCTCCATGCGATGGAAACCCACATCGCTGAAGTACATGGTGTGCGGAACTCCTGCTATCTTGGATGAGGACGGGAATATTCCGCGTTCGATGGATCTCAAAATACCGATCTTCTCAGATGCATGTGACGGGAGGAATGTAGTGCAGCAGATTGATGAGTTATGTTATCGTCGGGTTGTTTCTATGGACGTACTGGGCACGCAGCTGCATAGTGAATATAACTGTTCTGTACATCGTGATGTTTCTTTTCGCCTTGACTGTGCTCGTCGCGCATTTTACTCTCAGGCAGGGTATTTCAGGTCACATTGTATTCCTCTCAAGGATAAGCTGCGGAGATACCAGGACAGAGTCCAGAGCTTGGCGCTGTATGGTATGGAGACCACCACTGCAGATTCTTATACTCTTTCGTTTCTCCATTCATTCGAAGGGAAATGCCTGAAGATGATGATCTCTTCTCGAAAAGGCCCGACGGAAACGGAGCAAGCTTATCAGCAGAGGAGATATCGTGTCGCACGGGAACGTTTCTTGAAGGCTGGGTATTCTTCTCTTGTCCAGCGTTATCTGATATTGCACTGGAATTTCGCAAAAGACATTGCATGTTTTGCAAAGGGCATGATAGTTGAGAAAGTCATTGACTTGAAGGATACGGAGAGGACATGGCGCGATTCCCGTATGGCATGTTTATGTTTTGGACCGTACACTGACCGCACTCGTACACTTATGAGCGAGACGATGAGACACTTTGGCAACTGGTCAGAGGCATCTTCTTACAAACGTCGCTGTCGAGGTACGGAGAGTATTGGACAGAGGTCATGGCAATATACATTGGCTGAGTTTTTCGGAGATGATTGGTGGATTCATTTTGCAGGCTCCCAGCTTGGATTTATGCAATACGTCACACACCTTTGTACTCAGAGCATGCTTCAATGTTTCCAGGAGGTGTCGACGTGCGGACCTTTGGGTTTGCCCGCATATTTGGCGCCCTCTGAGCATGGTGAAATTCAGGTGAGCACGGATGATAGTCCGATGGCTGCTGAGAAACTTGCAAAGCGCATCGCTCTTCATAATATGAAAGCAACCCGTTGGAACCTGGAGGCCCCTGGAATCCCTCTGGAGGTGGTGGGTGACTCGCTTCTCGTTGTTAGCTGGGCTACGGGACGGTGGCGTGCAGATAATAAATCATATGCGGATAGAATATCAAAAATAATCAATACGCTTGATGGGCTTTGTAGCAGTTATAATATACGACCTCCAGCGCCGGGTATGGTTCTTATTCGTCATGATTTTCGGGAGTGGAATACTCGTGCCGACGTTCTAACACACCAGGCCCGAGAGGGCCAGATTTCTAGTTCTGAATGTAGTCCGTATACACATGATTATGAGACAGAGTTTTACGTTGCTGCTGCTATTCGGGCTGGTTTCGATGGCGGCGTGTCGTCTGAGGGATGTGGGTGCGGTTGCTGGATTGACATAGGCCTCAAACCTCGATATTGGGATCGACGGGACCCCGCTCAGCTGATATGGAAGTCAGTTTTTGAGAGGGCTTGGCTTATTTCTCCGACCACAACTGTTACTGATACAGAACTCAGTGCTTTGGAGTGCATCGTGACTGCACTCCCACAGGTAGTTCTATGGTTATCACAGACTTGATTGTTGCAGTTTTCTTAATTCATTGCTGCTTCCTCATACTATTATATACTCAGCTTCGCTGGGACTTCTCTCTTTTCTTTTGCATGTTTAGTTGACTGCACTTTGATTCATTTCTGTGTGCGTTTGCTCGTTCGCTCATATTTGTGATTGATGATTCATCGCAGCTTCGCTGCTCTGGGTTGTCTTGACTTTAGGTTCGAATAAGAGCTTTCGCTTCCTGATGACACCTGACCTCGTGCTTGCTCGTGGCCCTAGGGCCAGTGGGAGCCTCGCAAAGCCGCAAAAAGAAAGGTTGACAGTTTACCGCCGGCGCTCAGTAATTCTGGCGCACTGGAGAGCTAGTTGACAAGAAAAATCTCGACAGACCTTTTGGTGATTTTTGGTCGGTTGAATTTTTTTCTCGAAATTCAACAATTCGTTTGAGCTCTAGTATTTTTTCTGACCATATTTGATCTCATTCCCGCTCGCCTTCTGAATCTTAGCTCGATCGGGTAAATATTTCTGTAAAAAAGCATCGCGGCGGGATCGGCTGTTTCGCGTTATCTTGATACGCGTTGTCGGTATTTTGTACTTAACTCGAGCTCTAGGGCAGCTACAGAGCTCAATCTCACAGAAATCGATTGCGAATCATCAGGCGCGTTCGTCTGTCCCATCTAGAGGTCTGAACCCGGTCTGCTGCCCGAGCTAGGTTCGCGAAACTATTCGTGTTGTTGGAATCATCTTGAGAGATGCTGACAGTTTTCTGCACTTAACTCGGGCTGTAGAGGGGCTACAGGGCTCGTACTCACAGGAATCGATTCGTAGACATGATTTGCGTTTGTCTGTTGAATCCAGAGCTCTGAACGCGGTCTGCTGCCTAACTAGGTCCGCAAAACTATTCGTATTCGTCGAGTCATCTTGAGAGGTGCTGTCTGTTTTCTGCACTTAACTCGAGCTGTAAGGTGGTTGCAGGGCTGGTAATCATTGGAATCGATTCGGAGACATCAGTCGCGTCCACCTGTCGCATTCAGAGCCCTTGCCCGAGCTAGGTCCGCGAAGCTATTCGTAGTGTTCGAGTTATCTTCAGAGGTGCTGTCATTTTTCTGCACTTAACTCTGGCTGTAAGGGGGCTGCAGGGCTGGTAATCACAGGAATCGATTCGGAGACATCAGGCGCGTCCGCCTGTTGCATTCAGATGTCTGAACTCGGTCCGATACTCGAGCTAGATTCGCGAAACTATTTGTATTGTTCGAGTGATCTTCAGAGGTGCTGTGGATTTTCGCACGTAACTCGGGCTGTAGGAGAGCTATGGAGCTCGTGCGGACAGAAAGCGATCCAGAAGCATGAGGGGCGTTTGGCTGTTGCATCGAGAGGTCTGAAATCGTTTAGGCTGAGCAATTATTCGTTCTCTGCATTTTTTCGACATTATACATGCTCAGGAAGCTCTACGAGTCCTTCGGCGGTAAGGAAGGTTGACGGTTTACCGCCGGCGCCCAGTGTTCTCGAAATACCTCGTAGAGCTCTTCGGCATCGATGAGCTAGAGGAATTCCGGCGCGGGGTGAGCTAGTTGGTCGACCCGGCCAGAAAGGACAAAGTTCCTCGTAGAGCTCTTCGTTATCGATGAGCTAGAGGAATTCCGGCGCGGGGTGGAGCTAGTTGGCCGACCCGGCCAGAAACGACGAAGTGATAACTTTTGGGTGGTTTTGCGAAAAATTGCAGGATATTTGAAAATTTATTTTGAGAAAACAGATTTTTCGCACCTGTTGTGGGTTATGGCGCGTCCGCCAGTAAAATTTGCAGGCCCATAGGTGCAGTTTTACTACTGAAACACTTGGCGGAACCGTCTTTGCATAACAACAGAAAAAACATGATGTTTCGAGATTTTTGTTTCTTCCTCCAGAAGCTTTCTCCATGTGTTTCGACGATCGCCGTGCAAGAAAAGAGCTCTACGAGGTTCCCGGCAGTAACCAGGTTGACGGTTTACCGCCTGTTCCAGTGATAACTTTTGGGTGGTTTTGCAATTTTTTGAAAGATATTTGACAATTCATTTTGAGAAAGCAGATTTTTCGCACCTGTAAACGACTATGAGGGCCTCTCTGTCTTAGTATGAGCTCTGTAGGCGCTCTTTTACTCAAAGCACTTGGCGGAACCATCTTCATGTCGACGCGGAAAAAATTAGTTTTTTCCTTTTTTTTTGAGAAATGCTTCCAGAAGCTCTCTCTTTCGACTCTGAGCACTCTTACGCGTGAAAGGAGCTCTACGAGGTTCCCGGCGGTGACCAGGTTGACGGTTCACCGCCGGCGCCAGTTCAACAATTCGTTTGAGCTCTAGTATTTTTTCCCATGATATTCGATCTTATTCCCGTTCGTCATCTTGATGCCTCGTAGAGCTCTAATGATGAGCTAGAGGAATTCGGCGAGAGGGTGGAGCTAGTTGGCGAAATGTCGAAGGGGCGCGATCATGCCTTCCGCGGCCTGGCTCAGCCGATTTTGCAGTTCTAACAATTCGTTTGGGCTGCTAATTGCGCAGAGCGAGGCTTTGCATTACAGAAGTTACCTTGCAAATCCTCAATTCACTCCGTCGAACAATTCTCCCGAGCGAAGCCAGGAACCGACTTCACGTTGACAGTCCAAAAATGCAATTTTCCAGTTTTACAGGAAATGCCATCAGAAGCTATCTGCTTGCACTTCTAGTTCCCTCAGGCGTCTGCTTGCACTTCTAGTGCCTCGTAGAGCTCTGATGGTAGAAGAGTCCGAGGAATTCGGCGACAGGGTGGAGCTAGTTGGCGAAATGTGGAAAAGAGACGCGATCATACCTTCTGCGGCCTGGCTTAGCCGATTTTGCAGTTCTAGCAATTCGTTTCGGATGTTCTTTGCGCAGAGCGAGGCTTTGCATTCCAGAAGTTACCTTACAAATTCTTAGTTCATTCAAAACTTTCCGGAGCGAAGCCAGGGGCCGACTTCGCGTTGACAGTCCAAAAATGCAATCTTCAGTTTTACAGAAAATGCCATCAGAAGCTATCTGCTTCCACTTCTAGTTCTCTCAGTCGTCTGCTTGCACTTCTAGTGCCTCGTAGAGCTCTGATGGTAGACGAGCTAGAGAGGGTGCAGCTAGTTGGCGAAATGTCGAAAAGGGACGCGATCATACCTTCTGCGGCCTGGCTCAGCCGATTTTGCAGTTCTAACAATTCGTTTGGGCTGCTAATTGCGCAGGGCGAAGCTTTGCATTACAGAAGTACCTCGTAGAGCTCTTCGGCATCGACGAGCTAGAGGAATTCCGGCGCGGGGTGGAGCTAGTAACTCGTAGAGCTTCCCTTAGCAAGTTGTTGCTGGAAGCTTAAGAGCAATTCCGGGGCGCTGGAGAGCTAGTTGCCAAGAAAAATCTCGACGGACCTTTTGCTGACTTTCGGTCGGTTGAAAATTTGGTTCTCGAAATTCAACCATTCGTTAGAGCTTTAATATTTTTCCCGTGATATTCGATCTTATTCCCGCTCGCCATCTTGATCTCCTAATGTGGTGCAGCCTCGGGATGTGCTACAGTCTTCGGAGGGTGTGCTGCAGTTGATGCTGGTTTCTGTCTCTATTGACCCTGTGTTCTGAATGAAGATTGGCAGGAACATCTCAAGAAGGTGATGGGCGATGAGGTCGAGCATGTTCAGCCTGATTCTGCGGTTGACTGGAGCTCTTCAGTAACTAACAACAGCAAAAAACTCGGAAGTGGTTTCTGTTTCTGTTGATCCAGGTGTTCTGAAAGAGGAGTTGCATGATGAGGAGTTGCAGGGTGAGGAGTTGCAGAATGAGGAGTTGCGGAATGAGCAGTTGCATTTTTCTCATTATAAAGATTCTATGACTTCACACCCTGGGAGTTCCACGACTGGGATTTTATCTAATGCAGTTGTGAGTTCAGCAGTGACGGAGGACGAGTGTCAAGCTGCCAGGGACTGGGCCCTTGCCGGTGTCGATGTAAGGGCTTTTTGGCTTGAGCTACACCGACTCCCGACGCAGGAGTTTCAGCGTAGGACTGAGGCTCTTAATGCATACAGGCTGCAAATGGGAATTGAAAGTTCCGAGGAGGATGATTCGCAACATGGTGGTCCTCAGAGTTCTACTTCCAGGAGTGCATTGACGCGGAGCGGCAAGAAGCATCGGAAACGGCACAGATGATGCACATGTGATTGATCCTGCACGCTTGATTTGTCATTGCGTTGCCTTTCTTCATGCCTGTGTGTTGTCGTGCATGCGCGTGTGTTGAATAAGAGCTTCGCTTGATCCCTCAAAGTAGGTCATTCGTTGCTTCCTTGATTTGAGTGCTCATTGACCTTTGAACGTGACTTTCTTGTCACGTGGTGCGTCAAAGTAGGCCTTTGATCTAGTCGACACTACACTGCTTTTATTTTCAGTGGTGCTGAGACGGTAATCGCTATATGTGGTTACTGCATGGTCTCGCACTGCTTTGCTTCCCTCTTTCTATTTTTATTTGTCTTCTCGTGTATTGGCAGTCTTGTGCATATCTGTACAGCTTCGCTGTTTGATGCATCTCTGCTTTAATATTTGCAGCTTCGCTGTCTTTCTGTACAGCTTCGCTGTTTAGGTTCTTTGTGTTTAGGCCTGCTCCCATGGGAGCTCAAACCGGCCTTCGCAAAAGACGCAAAAGACCAGGTTGACGGTTCACCGCCGGCGCCAGTTGGCCGACCCGGCCTGGGCGGACAAAGTGGTGACTTTGGGTCGGTTTTGCTAAGATTTGAAAGATATTTGACAGTTCATTTTGAGAAAGCAGATTTTTCGCCCCTGTAAAAGACTATGAGAGCCTCTGCGTCTTAATATGAGCTCCGTTGGCGCACTTTTACTATCGAAACACTTGGGGGAACCAACTTCATCTCGACATGAAAAAATCAACGTTCAATTTTTCGAGAAATGCCTCCAGAAGCTTCGACTCTGAGCACTCTCACGCGTGGAAGGAGCTCTACGAGGTTCCCGGCGGTGACCAGGTTGACGGTTCACCGCCGGCGCCAGTTTGGGGTCGCAGCGGGTCCGGGAGCGCTGTGCCCACGCGTGCCTGCACGCGTACAGGCACACATGGAAGTGCGCCTGGCAGCGCTTTCGAAGCGCTTCAAGGGAGCCCCCCAGAGCTCTCCAGGAAAGATTTACCGCCCCCGAGGGTACCTCGTAGAGCTCCTCGGCAAGATGAGCTAGAGGAATTCCGGCGCGGGCTGGAGCTAGTTGGCCGACCCGACCAAAAGAGACAATGTGTCACATTTGGGTCGGTTTTGCTAAGATTTGAAAGATATTTGACCATTCATTTTGAGAAACCAGTTTTTTCGCACCTGTAGTGGGTTAAGCCGCGTCTGTCAGTCAAATTCTTAGGTCCGTAGGTGCAGTATTATTATCAAAACACTTGGAGGAACCGACGTTGGATAAAAAACAGAAAAACGTATTTTTTTTTCGAATTTTTCGTATCTCGCTCCAGAAGCTTTCTTCATGTGTTCCGACGATCGTCGTGCAAGAGCAGAGCTCTACGAGGTTCCCGGCGGTAACCAGGTTGACGGTTTACTGCTGATTCCCAGTCTCTTTGCTCTCCGGGTTTTGGACGCTGCCAAGTGGTCGGTTTTGCTAAGATTCCTGGAGAGCTCGCTGAGAGCTAGAGGGTTTCAGATTAGAAGCCGGACGGTGGTGGTGCCTGCCAGCAGCCCATCTTCGCCGCTCCAGAATCGTCGCAGCAACTCGTTTGGGGTCGCAGCGGGTCCGGGAGAGCTTCCGGCAAGCGTCTATGCGTGCCTGCACGCGTGCAGGCGCGCGTGGAAGCGTTCCTGGCAGCGCTTCAGAAGCGCTGCTGGGGGGCCCCCCAGAGCTCCAGAAGCGCTTCGCGAGAGCCTCGAGGGCTCGCCAGGAAAGCTTCCCGGTGTGTGTTCTCTTTGCTCTCCGGGTTTTTCCCGGAGAGCTCGCTGAGAGCTAGAGGGTTTCAGATTAGAAGCCGGACGGTGGTGGTGCCTGCCAGCAGCCCATCTTCGCCGCTCCAGAATCGTCGCAGCCACTCGTTTGGGGTCGCAGCGGGTCCGGGAGCGCTTCTGGCACACGTCCACGCGTGCCTGCACGCGTGTAGGCACGCATGGAAGCGTGCCCGGCAGCGCTTTCGAAGCGCTTCAAGGGAGCCCCCCAGAGCTCTCCAGGAAAGATTTCCCGTCTCCGAGGGTCTCTGTGCTCTCTGGGTTTTGGGCGCTACCAAGTGGACGCTACCAAGTAACTCGTAGAGCTTCCCTTAGCTAGTTGCTGGAAGCTTAAGAGTAATTCTGGGGCGCTGGAGAGCTAGTTGGCAAGAAAAATCTCGACGGACCTTTTGGTGATTTTTGGTGGGTTAAAAATTTTGTTTTCGAAATTCAACCATTCGTTCGAGCTCTAGTATTTTTCCCGTGATATACAATCTTATTCCCGCTCGCCGTCTTGATCTCAGCTCGATCGGATACATTTTATTGTCAAAAAGCGCACAGGCCGGATCGGCCGTTTGGGGTCATCTTGACATGCGTTGTCGGTTTTCTGTGTTTAACTCGTGTAGGACAGCTACAGAGCTGATGCTTACAGAAACCCATTCAGAATCATCAGGCGCGTTCGTCTGTTGCATCCAGAGTTCTGAAATCGGTCTGCTACTCGAGCTAGGTCCGCAAAACTATTCGTATCGCTCGGGTCATCTCGACAGGGACTGTCGGTTTTCTGTACTTAACTCGAGCTCTAGGGGAGCTACAGAGCTGATGCGCACAGAAACCGATGCAGAATAATCAGGCGCGTTCGTCTGCTGCATCCAGAGGTCTGAACTCGGTCTGCTACTCGAGCTAGGTCCGCGAAACTATTCGTATCGTTCGAGTCATCTTGAGAGGTGCTGTCCGTTTTCGCACGTAACTCGGGCTGTAGGAGAGCTACAGAGCTCATACGCACAGAAACTGATTCGGAATCATCAGGTCTGTTGCATCCAGAGGTCTGAACTGGGTCTGCTACTCGGGCTAGGTCCGCAAAACTTTTCGTATTCTTCGAGTCATCTTGACAGATGTTGTCCATTTTCTGTTTTGAATTTGGGCTGTAGGACAGCTACAGAGCTGGTGCGCACAGAAACTGATGCAGAAGCATTGGGAGCGTTCGTCTGTTGCATCGAGAGGTCTGAACTCGGTCAGCTACCCGAGCTAGGTTCACAAAACTATTCGTATTCGACCGACAATTTGTTCCGAATGATGGTGAATTTCTTCGCTGAACTCGAGCTGCAGAGCAGCTCGAGAGCTTTTCGGCCGGAAAATCAGAAGGACATCATGAGGCGCGAAGCATCTAGACGCTTGGTTTGGGTCTGTTGTGAGCGCAGACGCCAAACACGGATTCGTACTCTGCTATTTTCTCCCTAATAGTATTTTCTACACGCTGCAGATGAGCTATAGAACTGCTCAGCACAGCAATGGGATATCACTAGACGCCTGAGATCAGTCTGCTATCAGCGCTTGGGCTGAAAAACTATTCGTTCTCTGCTAATTCTTTGGACATAATATATGGTCAGGAAGCTCTACGAGTCCCCCGGCGGTAAGAAAGGTTGACGGTTTACCGCCGGCGCCCAGTTTGAGAGATATGGAACCATTTATTTTGAGAAAGCAATTCTTGCGCTAAGCATACGCATATAAACTTTATTCTGAGAGCAGCTCAGCTCCCGTGATGCATTGTATTATGAGTTGACTTCCGGGAACCGAGCTGTCATGAATATCGAAAAATCGAAAAATCAAGATTTTAAGAACATCTTCATTTTATTTCTCTACTTCCATCCTGAGCTCTCTTACTAGTGCAAGGAGCTCTACGAGGTTCCTGGCGGTGACCAGGTTGACGGTCACCGCCGGCGCCAGTAATTCCGGGGCGCTGGAGAGCTAGTTGCCAAGAAAAATCTCGACTGACCTTTTGCTGTCTCTTGGTCGGTTGAAAATTGTGTTCTCGAAATTCAACCATTCGTTTGAGCTCTAGTATTTTTCCCGTGACAGTCGATCTTCTTCCCGCTCGCCGTCTTAATCTCAGCTCGATCGGGTACCTTTTACTGCCAAAAAGCATCCCGGCGGGATCGGCCGTTTCGAGTCATCTTGACAGGCGTTGTCGGTTTTTTTGTACTTAACTCGAGCTGTAGGACAGCTACAGAGCTGATACTTACAGAAACCGATTCAGAATCATCGGGCGCGTTTGTCTGTTGCATCCAGAGGTCTGAACTCGGTCTGCTGCTCGAGCTAGGTCCGCGAAACTATTCGTATTCTTCGAGTCATCTGGAGAGATACTGTCGGTTTTGTGTTATTAACTCGGGCTGTAGGGGGCTACAGGGCTGGTAGTTACAGAAACCGGTTCGGAGACGTCAGGCGCGTCCGCCTGTCGCATGCAGAGGTCTGAAATCGGTCTGCTACTCGAGCTAGGTCCGCAAAACTCTTCGTATCGCTCGAGTCATCTCGACAGAAACTGTCGGTTTTCTGTACTGAACTCGAGCTCTACAGCATCTACAGAGCTGATACGCACAGAAACCGATGCAGAATAATCAGGCGCGTTCGTCTGTTGCATCCAGAGGTCTGAAATCGGTTTGTTACTCGAAGTAGATTCGCGAAACTATTCGTATCGTTCGAGTCATCTTGAGAGGTGCTGTCCGTTTTCGCACGTAACTCGGGCTGTAGGAGAGCTACAGAGCTCATACACACAGAAACTGATTCGGAATCATCAGGCCCGTCCGTCTGTTGCATCCAGAGGTCTGAACTGGGGCTAGGTCCGCAAAACTATTCGTATTCTTCGAGTCATCTTGACAGATGTTGTCCATTTTCTGTATTGAACTCGGGCTCTAGGAGAGCTACAGAGCTGGTACGCACATACACCGATCCAGAAGCATCAGGAGCGTTCGTCTGTTGCATCGAGAGGTCTGAACTCGGTCTGCTACCCGCCGAGCTGGGTTCACAAAACTATTCGTATTTGACCGTTGCATCGAGAGGTCTGAACTCGGTCTGCTACCCGCCGAGCTGGGTTCACAAAACTATTCGTATTTGACCGTTTTTTTTTTTTTTTTTTTTTTTTTTTTTTTTTTTTTTTTTTTTTTTTTTTTTTTTTTTTTTTTTTTTTTTTTTTTTTTTTTTTTTTTTTTTTTTTTTTTTTTTTTTTTTTTTTTTTTTTTGTTGTTGTTGTTTTTTTTCGGTGGTTTGTTGTTATTATTACTATTATTCGTATCATTATGAATATATATGTATATAAACACATTTTTTTGAAACATTTTTTCTCTCCAAATCTGGGTATTTTCACTGAACTCGACCTGCAGAGCAGCTCGAGAGCTCTTGGGCCGAAAAATTAGAAGGATATCGTGAGGCGTGAAGCATCTAGACGCTTGGTTTGGGTCTGTTGTGGGCGCAGACGCCGAACACGGATTCGTACTCTGCTATTTTCTCCCTGATGGTATTTCCTACACGCAGATGAGCTCAAGAACTGTTAAGCACAGCAATGGGATATCACTAGACGCCTGAGATCAGTCTGCTACCAGCGCTCGGGCAGAAAAACTATTCGTTCTCTGCTATTTTTGTGGACATAATATATGGTCAGGAAGCTCTACGAGTCCCCCGGCGGTAAGACAGGTTGACGGTTTACCGCCGGCGCCCAGTTTTGCTAAGATTGGAAAGATATTTCACCATTTAACTTGTAGAGCTCCCCTTAGCAAGTTGCTGGAAGCTTAAGAGTAATTCCGGGGCGCTGGAGAGCTAGTTGGCAAGAAACATCTCGACGGACCTTTTGATGACTTTTGGTCGGTTGAAAATTATGTTCTCGAAATTCAACCATTCGTTAGAGCTCTAGTATTTTTTCCCATGATATTCGATCTTATTCCCGCTCGCCGTCTTAATCTCAGCTCGATCGGGTACCTTTTACTGCCAAAAGGCGCGCCCGCGGGATCGGCCGTTTCGGGTCATCTTGACACGCGCGGTTTTCTGAACATAACTCGAGCTATAGGAGAGCTACAGAGCTGATACTTACAGAAACCGATTGAGAATCACCAGGCGCGTTTGTCAGTTGAATCCAGATGTCTGAACTCGGTCTGCTGCTCGAGCTAGGTCCGCGAAACTGTTCGTATTATTCGAGTCATCTTGAGAGGTGCTGTCTGTTTTCTGTACTTAACTCGGGCTGTGGGGGGGCTACAGGGCTGGTAGTTACAGAAACCGATTCAGAGACATCAGGCGCGTCCGCCTGTTGCATGCAGAGGTCTGAACTCGGTCTGCTGCTCGATCTAGATCCGCAAAACTATTCGTATCGCTCGAGTCATCTCGACAGGGACTGTCGGTTTTTTGTACTGAGCTCGAGCTCTAGGGGAGCTACAGAGCTGATGCGCACAGAAACCGATGCAGAATAATCAGGCGCGTTTCTCTGTTGTATCCAGAGGTCTGAACTCCCTCTACTACTCGAGCTAGGTCCGCGAAATCATTCGCATCGTTCGAGTCATCTTGAGAGGTGCTGTCAGTTTTCGCACGTAACTCGGGCTGTAGGGGAGCTAGAGAGCTCATACGCACAGAAACTGATCCGGAATCATCAGGCCCGTTCCTCTATTGCATCTAGAGGTCTGAACTGGGTCTGCTACTCGGGCTAGGTCCGCAAAACTATTTGTATTCTTCGAGTCATCTTGACAGATGTTGTCAATTTTCTGTGAATTCGGGCTGTAGGAGAGCTACAGAGCTGGTGCGCACAGACACCGACCCAGAAGCATTAGGAGCGTTCGTCTGTTGCATCGAGAGGTCTGAACTCGTTCTGCTACCCGAGCTAGGTTCACAAAACTGTTCGTTTTCGACCGGTATTTGTTCCAAATAATGGTGAATTTCTTCACTGAACTCTTCGGCCGAAAAATCAGAAGGACATCATGAGGCGCGAAGCATCTAGACGCTTGGTTTGGGTCTGGTGTGAGCGCAGACGCCAAACACGGATTCGTACTCTGCTAGTTTCTCCCGAATGGTATTTTTTCTACACGCTGCAGATGAG
>CAUYUJ010005769.1:478256-480756 GCA_963575745.1 Prorocentrum cordatum | reverse complement strand
GGGTGAGTAGCTTTAGGCCTCCTAGGTGGGGTCCGAGTAGATGGGGTCGGAGGATCGTGCCGTATCGGCGATGCATCGGTTATGCGGCTCGGTGCGGAGCCCGATTTTCTTCACGCTGGAGTCACCGATGCATCGCCGATGTCGCCGATGCATCGGCGAAGTGTCGCCGAGGTATCGGCGATGCGGTGCGATCCTCCGACCCTATCTAGTCCGACCCCATCTAGGAGGTCTCTAGGTGTGCGGCTGGCGTCGCAAAAGTATGGTCGAAGCCGATAGGAAAGGTGAGTAGCCTGCCCAAGGGTAGCCTTGCGTCCGTGCCTCTTGGGTCCATCTTTGACTACCTATACATACGACCACCCTTCGGGTGATAAGAAGGTTATTGGGGAAGAACATCCCACCGACAACAACGGCGATGACTGTGATGGCGATGAGTAGTTGTTGCCGAAGTTGTTCCGAGACGCTTTCGATTGCTGCCGTGCCACGCGCGCCACCGTCGGAACCCTGGCCAATGCATCGAACAACTGCTGGCCCACGATGACGCGGTTAGGCGCGAGCTCCACGAACCCCGCTATGGGACCCTTGGCGTGCTTAAATCGCTACAACTTCTCACACGGCCCACCATACTCGGCACCGCTGGTAGAGCCTGGCGGCGAGGCAGGACTCGCGAACAGGCGCGCGCCACCCGCAGACATCCCGAACAGGCGGAAGACGAGATCGTGCGTAAAGTTTGCTTGGGCCACGCAGCTGCGGTAGCAATGGTCGCCATGGCCGCGGTGATTGCAAGGCGTGGAGAGCTGGCTGGAGCGGAGACGAACACAACCCATCGATGGTGAGATCTGTTGTGATCGATCTCGTTATCGATCTCACTATCGATGTCAAACAATAATCTCTGACTACTGCTCTCGCTGTCGTTCTCACCCCATATCTCATTATCGATATCACAACGAATTGCAACATCGATCTCACCATCCATCTCACTATTGCTTTTGATATCGATCGCACTATCGATCTCCCTATCGATCTCACGGTCGATCTCAATATCGATCTCTCAAGAGATCTCACTATAGATTTCACTTGAGATTTCACGAGACACCGTTGGGACACCGCGATGGGGCACCCCCAGCCACGGCGGGGCACCCTAACCAAAGATCTTGCGATCGATCTCGCTATCGACTGCGCTATCAATCTCACCCTCGCTCTCGAGACTCTCGATCACAAGACCGACCTCGCGATCACGATCGACCACGCAGTCCGTCCCACGATGGATCTCACCCTCGACCTCACGATCGATCTCACGAGCCACCAAACTGGACACCGCGGGCGGGACACCCCGAGCCACCCTCGGGACCCCGAGCGGCACCGACGGGGCACCCCGAGCGCCGCCGACGGGGCACCGCCCGAGCGCCGCCGAGAAGGGCACCCCCCGCGGGCACCCCGCGCGCCCACGCTGCTCCGCTCCGAGGGCGCGCGCGGCCTGAGCACGAAGCCGACTCCGGCTGCCCCGGGGGGGGCTCTCCGTTCCACTGCGATCTCCTCCGCCCGCCTCCGACGTCCGCTGGCCCGGCCGCGCGCGGAGAAGCTTTCGCGTGGGCGCCCGTGGGGCTTGCATCCGCATCGCGCATGCTTGCTATCGGTTTTGGCTGCAGCCCGTGAGGTCCTTCAGGAGGGGCCTCGGGTCCTAGGGTTCCTCGCGCTTTCGGGGATCTTGTCTTGAGTGCGTTGGGTTTGGCCGAGATTTGGACGACATCTGAACGAAATGGTGAAGAAGGGGGGTCGAAATCTAGTGGAAGTCTGGTCGAAATCATGTTTATGAGAAGGCCGCGGAGGTCCACAGAGGCTCACATGAAGGCTCACCCAAGGTACAGTCCCAGAGATCCGAGGCCCCGACAAAAATCGGAGCGGCTGGTTTTGGCCGTTTTTGGCCTCCCGGGGCCCTCGCTGGGCCTTGGCACCGTCAAAAAACGACGCAGGACGAAAACCTGGCCACAGGGAAGTGGTCCAGACTTCCAAAGGTCCACGCATCGAACAAATCGGAGCGCCAGATGTAAGGTCAGGCTATCCGAGGCGGCCCAGTGTGGCCTGATCCCCCCTCTTTTCCCGTTTTCCTCTTCCTCACTGCCTCGCCCTTCAGCGTGAAATTAGCTTTTCGAGCACCTCTCGAGTAGTGAACCAATCTCAGCGCCCTCGAGGTTGCAGACTGATGCTTTCGACGAGGGTCGGTCCAATGGTATGCCTAAGAGCTTTTTAGCTGCCCTGAATCTCAAGATCAATTCGAGACACTGCGATGACGATGACGATGACGACAATGATGATGCTGATGATGATGATGACGATGCTGCTGCTGCTGATGTTTTTGATCATGATAAGGATGCTGATCATAATCTTGATGATGATGATGATGATGCTGCTGCTGCTGATGATGATGATGATGATGATGGTGATGGTGATGGTGATGGTGATGGTGATGATGATGATGATGATGATGATGATGATGATGATG
>CAUYUJ010005769.1:458256-473256 GCA_963575745.1 Prorocentrum cordatum | reverse complement strand
CCGCGCGTGATCGTGCTCAGCTTCAGGCCCTGTGTCCATCGCCCAAAGTCCCCGAATCGCTGGAGGAACAGCTCGCTCGGTGACAGAAGGATCGGCTGCGTCACGGAAAGAGGATGGACAATGATTTGCGCAACAAGAAGCAGTCCGAGGAACAGCTCGCGCCCCAGCGGCGCCACCTGGCCACCATGCCCGACGAGCTCAAGCATTTTGGGCACCGTGCGCAACGAGTTCACTCAGAAAGTGGCTGCGGCCAACGCTTGACGGGCAGGTGGAGTTGCCGAAAAGATCTCTTTGGACAACCTGCTCGCAGGGCAGTTGGGCGCTTTCAGTGTGGATGCTCATGCGGAGCTTTCGCCAGAGGACTTCCAAGAGATGAGGGCGCAGCAGGATCAGCCCCAGATAAGGGAGTGCAGGACATGGCCCGCGAGCTTGTCGCCGCGGCGTCCGACGCGGCCCGCGAGGCGCGCGCGGCCCAGCGGGCCATGGCAACCCGCCTGGCCGCCATGAAGCGTCGCACCGACGGCGGCAAAGCGGCTGGCGGCGGCGAGGCGAATCCTGCTTCGCCTCTTTTCGCCGACTCTTCTGGCTCTGGGGCTCCTCCTGTGCCCAAGCCTGTGGGGGGCTCCCCAGTGGGCAAGGCAGGTGACGGGTGTGCTGGCTCAGTCGACGACTTGCTCGATCGAGTCCGCGCTTGCCCCTCTGCCCAGATTATCCTCTCTCCATCCTGCAGATCCGACATGACTTGGTTGGTAATCTGGAGTGGAACATCGGCGGGGGGGATCGTGACCTGAGTGTGCTAAGCCTGGTTTCTTTTGAAACCTCCCGGTCAGGAAGGAGGCGCTCGCATTTTTTTCTGACCCCCTCTCTGTGCCTGTTTTCTGTTCTCCCAAGCCAATCGGAAGGCGCAGCCGCCCCCGAGCTGCCGATGGGGCGGCCATCCCGTCAGGGGGTGGCACTTTCTCGTCTACCGAATGATGTCTGTTCTTTTTCTGGAGCTGTCGCTCCGAGCCATCCGAGTTCCCCCGCCGCCGCCCCCAGTCCTGATCATCTTGAGCTCATTGTGCAGACGGTTAGCGGCAACGCATGGAGAGCCGCCAGGGAGTGATCGGCTCCAGAGTGGACGGGTGGTGTGTACAAGAGCATGCATGTATCCCCCAAAACGGCTTGGATATGGCCTCGTCGTGGAGCTAAAGGAATGGCTGGCGCTCGCTCTGGACCTTCGGGGCCTTTTGCCCAGGAAAGGGGCCCGTCTTCAGGCTTGGCCATCTCGACCCGTTCTTGGATGGGCCTCCACGCGGCCCCTGCTCAGCTTTTTGGTTCGAGACCTCGGGCCCTCGCGGCCATTGCCCACCTTCTGGTGACCAGCAGTGCTTAGTGGAGAGTTGTTATCTTCGTGACTGTTAGGGGCTTTCTGAGGGGAACCTGTAGCTGCTGAGATTGCGGGGGTCGTGTTTTTCGATTTCGGGCTGGGGTTTCGACGTGCGACCGGAGGAGCTCATGGTCTCGGAGTTTCAGCGCCATCCCAAAGCACAGGTCATGTGTTCGACAAAAACCCATGTGCTTCCTGTTCGGTCACCGCCCGGGAAATTCGAGTCCTTTGTCGAATCTGCCGAATTGGCCGCGGCCGTGAGCTCAGTCGGGCTTCGTCAATCGTCCGCTTCTTACCCTCGCAAGCCCATGGATCTTCGATTCCACGCTGGCCTCGCTTTCCCGCGCTCGCTTTCCTTGCGGAAGCCATCGCCGATCCCCGTTGATCCTCCGATCGGTCCAATCGGGGGGCCTCCTTTTTACGATCGGGCGTGGGATTTTGCCGACACGGGCCTCGAGAGGGCTCGAGCCAAGCAGTGGGGCGTGGTTGATTCGAGTCGGAGTTCGGGCTACAAGGTCTGGCTAACGCGTGCGAAGGGGAGCTGTGCTCCACGATGGGAGTCTAGTTGGCCTATCGAGGCGCAAGAGGAACGATGTCAAGCTTCTGTGGAGGCCAGAACCCGGTCAGGACGAGGTCCCCCCCGGGTGCCCTGCGCTGCGTTCGGCGCGCTGGCTCGGCCCCACCGTTGGCGCCATCATGAGTTGTGTCTAGCCCAGGCTGTCCTTCGCTCAGCTCAACCGACAAGATCATTTGAGTATTTTACTGAGGTGCCGCTTGCGGCGCGCTCTGGAGTGTTCGCGTGCAAGGTGGCAGCGAGCCCGTGCAAGTCTGCCTAGAGCTAAGGTTTTCCCTTGCGGCGCAGGTGGAGGCCGCCCACTATTACTTTCACCCTCAGTCCAAGACAGATTGGAGCTCGTGGCTGTTGGAGGGATTGAACAGCGGAGCGAGGAGAGTGCATCAAGTTGCGACGGATACCTGTGGGTGGGGGCAACGCCGCCACTCCTTTCTAAGTTCGTTATCTATATATGCTTTCTTTCTCTCGCTTCTCCTCGGACCCCGCGTGCTTCTGCGTGGGGGGGCGGGCCGTTTCGGCAGCTAGTCGAAGGCCGCTTCAACTGGCCCTGGCATGAAATGCGCCCTTGGCCCGCCCCTTCCGCTCCTGTCCGCGACAGACATCCGCGCTGTCTCTAGGCGTTTTTCTAGGAGGGCGGCAGTGGGGCTGGTTAGGTTCCATGCGCCACTGCGCGCGCGTGTCCGATGCGGCTTCGATTCGCTGGCCCAGCTGTCTGTCTTGATTGAAGCTTCTGGCATTCTTTCGCGGCAGCTTCGGGCTCTGATTGTTGCTCTGCCCGCGAAGCCCAACTCGGGCTTTCTGGCCCATCGGCGCGTTTTGCAGTCCTTGTCGGTTGTGCGCGAGAGCGCGGAGAGGAGTCGGTTCACGACAGGCCCCGCTGGGCTGCCAGCAGTTTCAAGGGGGCCCAGGACGTCGCGGCGTCAGTGTTTACGACCCGAAGCCAGCAGGTACAGCGGCGAGGAGGCTGCCACCATTCGCTGGGATCTGCTCAAGTACTACGAGCAGATCCCTCTGTCCCTCCTTGAGTCGCGCTGCTGCCAGCATTGGTTTAAGTATGCTGCCTCTTTTGTCTGCCTTGCGGCCTACAGAGGTGGCGGATAATTTGTGCTGGCCTCTATCGTTTCTCCCGAGCAGTGTGCTCTGCGCGGAATTGTCGCTGGGTGTGGGTTCGCCACATGTTGTGGTTCATATTTATGGGTCGATGCTTTCGGTTCGACTTCGATCCCTGGACACCTGTCTCTGGGCGTCTACATGGACGATGCTGGTCTCGAGTTTGTCGGGCCTGTCGATTCGGTTGTCGGGGGGCTCATGGGTCGGTCGCTGGGCTGCAGCGTGGGATCACTAACAGGATGGTGGCTGATATTTCATCATCATCATCATCATCATCATCATCATCATCATCATCATCATCATCATCATCATCATCATCATCATCATCATCATCATCATCATCATCATCACATCATCACCACCACCACCACCACCACCATCATCATCATCATCATCACATCATCATCATCATCATCATCATCATCATCCTCATCGCGATCAGCAACATCGCCATCATCGTATGGATTTGTGCGTTTGACATCCACGGTCGAAGGCCTTGTTGGGGGAGGCCAGAAGTCGAGAGATCGATTGTGGCCCCATCTCCAGTGGGATGAAGTCCCTTGCCGAGCATCGTCCAATTCACACTCTGGTGTGGCTCCGCGAGGGGGCTTGCAGTCATTGCCAAGCTTTGAGGCCGCGCACCAAGAGCGGTAGCAGCCGCTTCGCTGGCAGACGCCTACGAACGACGCGTCGCTGCAATCGTTGGGCGCGCAGCGGTGGCCCAGCCCTCTCGAAGGAAGTGGGCTGACCTGGGGGGTCGCCCGCGCCTACCCGATGGGGGCTGCGTCTTGGAACGCAAGCCCTTGAGGCGGCGAGGGCGCGGCCAAAAAATGCGAGCGGGTGGCCCACGAGAGTCCCAGCATGGTGAGGTAGCTGCTCTTTGGCTTCCTCGGCCTCGGCACCGGCTGGACACCGCCAGGGCGGGTCCGGCGCCGCAGGGGCATCGAGCGAACGGCCAGCCTAACCGCAGCACGCGGTCCTCCTCAGGGCCGCCAGGGTGCAGGCTAGCCCCCAACGCGGCGGCGCGGTCGACCCAGTCGTTCCCCTTGCCCCTCGTGAGCTCGCCAGCGTCAAGGGAGGGCTCGAAATCAACATATGCGAACTTTGCCCGCGCCTGAGATCAGTCCGTCGGAGAGCGGCGGCTTGCAAAATAAGGCCCGCGCACGTGCTGCCATGCGAAGCAACATTATGACAGTCGCTCTTGAAACGCACAAGATGGGGCGAGGGGTAGGCCGCCGCGCCAGCTGCCCCCCCGACCTCAACGGCTCGGCTGGTCTGTGGATAGCCAGAGGCGAGGCAGGGGGCCACGCGGGAAGGCCCTGGGCCCCCCCATCGGGCGAGGGCTCGGCCGTTCCCCGCCCCGCCCTCCAGAGCTTCTTGATCGGAGACTACTGACACGAGCCATCCAGAGAAAGATCCCCCACCAACGCCATGCCCTCGTCCGAGCGCAGGGCGAAGCCGCTGGATATGCTGCAAGAGACGGCTGGCCCAGCAGCTTCAAAAGCCCCCGCAGCTTGGGCGGCGAAATCATCGTCCTGTCCGAGGGGTCCGGGCCACCAGCCACCTGGGTGAGGGTGTAGACCCGTCTCGAGCTAAAACCGCTCCATGCCCGCAAATCTGGTTGGCTGGCGCGATCCGAAACTTTGGCAGGGGCGATGCCAGCACGTACAACATCGCATGACTTGCAAACCCACGGGCGGCGAAACGCTGCGTCGCCTGGCCCTCCTCACCCGGCTCGCGCGTCTTGGTGCCCAGCACGCGTCTTTACCCGTCTTCACGCCTTTTTAGACGGCGCGGTTCCTCGGGCGACAGACCTTCCAAAACGATGTCGAAGCACAACCCGTTGTCCTGAGCGCCTTCGGCCCCCGCCTCGCGCTCCAGAACCCTGCGAGAAGACTCGCGGAGGACCTTCAAGCAGGGCTTGGGGGGCGAGTCTGGCCAGCGAAAGCCCCGCGGCCCCCGGGGGGCCCGCCGCGGCCCTCAAACTGGGGCAAGGCCAAGTGAAGGCCTGGTTCCAGGAGCTCCTCAGACACACCTAAGAGAACGCCGATGGAGGTGGCGGAAGTAGGCCGAAGCCACACTTCAAGTGGGCAGCGCAAGATGGGAGCTGCCGCGCCGAACAACGCCGGATTGCCCTCGAGGCGGAAAAGCGAGCACAAGGAACGCCCTCCTGCGGACGGCTTGGGAGACGCATCAGCAAGGCGATGCACTTTGGCCAATTCCCCGTCCGGAAACCGCGGACTTCACAGCCATGCTGCATAGCGGGGAGAGCAACCGCATAAGAAAAAACGCGGGCCCTCTGGCCTGGGATGGCCCTGCGACGCCTCGAACGGACGGTCCGACGGGCCGCCTTGGCAAACCCGGCTTTGTTTGTTCCCTACCTAGGCTCTGCCTAGAAGGGTTCTTACTCGGTGTGCTTAAAGGGCCGGGCAATGGACCGCCCCCGGGCGGTTCCCCCAGGATCCGCCCCGCCGTTCTTCCAGTTACGTTCCTTTAGCTTAGCGTTGCTTATCTCATCTCAGCTTAGCTTATTTCATGTTAGCTTAGCTTAGGTTCATCTTAGCTCAGGTTTATCTTAGCTAGCTTACCTTCATCTCAGCTTCGCTGAGCTTTAGCATAGCAGAGCACATCATACCATGACATATCGTAGCATAGCATAGCGCAGCACAACGTATCATAGCATATCCCAGGATATCATAGCATAGCGCAACATAACATAGCATAGCACATCATAGCGCAGCTTAGCATATCATATCATATCGTGACATAGCTTAGCATAGCACAGCGCAGCATGACATACCATAGCATAGCATAGCTTAGCATAGCATATCATGGCATAGCAAATCATAGCGCAGCATCGCATAGCATAGCATAGCATCGCATAGCGCAGCATAGCATGGCATATCATAGCATAGCATAGCAACTAATGCTGCTTTCCTAGGGGCTCCAACTTCTAGGTAGGGTCGCACTGGGGTAATGTTTGTTGCTGTTTGTGCCTCGCACCCCCCAGTGCTCCCCCCAGCGTCGCCAATCCCCCAAATGCCCCCCGACTCCCGAGGAGGACCGACCAACGGGCCGCAATGCTGCCCAGACCTAGACGCCGCCAGATTGGAGGGACAGACCATGGCCACTTTGTCAATGGAAACTACGGTTAGTATGGCGATGATGATGACGACGATGATGATGATCGGTGTGGTCGTGATGATGGTGATCATGGGGTTGGTGACGCTGATAATGATGCCGATGCTGAGGCCGATGATTCTGGTGATGATGCGGCTGCTGGTGATTATGATGGCGATGGTGATGATGATGTGGATGCGGGTAAGGATGATAATGATGCTGATGATGATGATGATGATGATGATGATGATGATGATGATGATGATGATGATGATGATGATGATGATGATGATGATGATGATGATGATGATGATGATGTGTGTTGGTAATGATGATGGTACTGCTGCTGGCGACGACGACCACGACGATGATGATGATAACGATGTTGGTGGTGGTGGTGATGATGAGGATTTTGACGTCAATGCTATGCTGATTGTGATGATGGTTTCGATCATGATGGTGGAGTGGTGGTGGTGGTTGTGATGACGGTTGTGGTGGTGGTTGTCGTGAGGATGATCACGATGCGGATGCTGATGCTGATGCTGATGATGATGATGATGATGGTGATGATGCTGATCTCGTCGCTGCCGATAAAGCTTAGGATGCTGATGCTGATGATGGCGATTATGGTGGTGATGCATGGTGGCAATGGTGAATCGCTATATCATGATGACGACAATGGTAGCCATGTATGCCATCCGTGTTATTCCATATTCGGAAATTGGCCGAAACAGGTACGATGTAACCTTCTCCGCTTCCCTCCTCCTCCTTCTCTTCCTTCTCCCGCCTCCTGCACCTGCCACCCCACACTCTTCCCCCATCCCCGTCCTCGTGTCCTCCTCCGCCCCCCCCTCCTCACACCTCTCCTCCTTTCCCCTTCTTCATACCATCGCTCCGGCTTCCGCTCCCGTGCGCGACGAAGTCGACTCCTGCGGCGCTGGCCAATGCGGACCGACACCGACAGGGTTCCCTCCCCCACAATCCGTTCAAAATCTGCTCCGACGCCGACGTCGGACAGCGAACGGCGAAGACGATGACGACGACGACGATGACGACGACGACGACCACGACGACGACGATGACGACGACGACGACCGAGGATCGTTGGCGTATATGTATGTCTGTCTGTCTGTCTGTCTGTCTGTCTGTCTGTCTGTCTGTCTGTCTGTATGTATCTATGTATGTATGTATGTATGTATGTATGTATGTATGTATGTATGTATGTATGTATGTATGTATGTATGTATGTATGTATGTATGTATGTATATATGTATGTATGTATGTTTATACATAGATATATGTGGGTTAATATGTACACATACATGTCGTCAGTGCGCGTGCATGTATGTATATATGTATACAAGACTGCACTGGCGCTTCGCGCCATTCACCTTGGTCCTTGAAGATTGGTATGCAGGCGGAAATAGCAGGAAGGTCAAGCGGACAATTTATCGATAATTCCTTGCTGCCTTTTCTGGCATCGCCATTGTATTCATGTTGTTCGTTATCCCTCCTCCATGCTTGCTGTTCCTCATTCTCGCCATACCCTGGGCATTCTCATCCTCCTTACCTCTTTTTGCGGAGGCTCCTTGGAGAGCCTCTGGGGGCCTCACCAAAGTTCTCAGGCTTTCTTAAAGCCTTCTGGAGGCCTCCCGGGCGTGTTCTGGGGGCCTCTGGGGCTTCCTAAGGCCAACCTGCCTCTTACCGCGGTCTCTCTGAACGCCCCGGTCACCATTTGGAATGCTTCGGAGGGTGTCTTGGGGCCATCTTGGGCCACCATGGGGCTCTCTTAGGGCCATTTTGGACCCCTGTTGAGCCGTTTTGGGGTTCTCTTGGACTGCCTGGAAACCCTTTCGGATGGTTGTGGGGCGATTTTGGAGCCTCCCAGGCGACTTCGGACGCCCAGAAGACCGCTGTCTTGGAGCGTCGGGAAGCCGAAAAGAGGAGAACCCGAAATTCACCAAAAACCTATTTAAATCAATTATTTTTCCCTCTTGGGGCCTTCTTGGGGGTGCTCTTGGAGGCCTCTTGGTACGTTTTGGAGCGATCTTTCGGGGTATGACGGCTTCTTTCTTGTGCTGTCTTGGGGTTCTCTGGGACGTCTCCGATGACCCCCCTGATCGCCCTAGGTGTGCTGCGAAGGCTTGGCAAAACGCCCTGCGAGGCCCTGGGGGCCGCTTCTAGGCCCGTCCGAAGAGTCCCAAAGCCCCAGATCCCGGGAGTCCGTTTTTTTTTTGGGGGGGGGGGACGGGTTTTCCCCCCGCCCGGGCTTGTAAAAATATAGGAAGAGGAATCTGCATGCATGTACATACATACATATGTATGCATGTATGCATGCATGCATTTCATCGGTGATAGGTATAAACATACATGTGCATCTATATACATATTCATATCATGTGCCAATTTTCCCCAAACAGGGCTTACAGTTAGGGGCTTTGAGTTAGTCGAAAAGGAGATGGACATAGGTTACTCCATGTAGCTTGCGCCACAACGCTCGCACACGTTGATCGCATCGCCTAGTATGCTAGACATGAATGTTTGTGGCCCACGCTGGCTCACACACATGCATACATACATACACACATGCATGCATGCATGCATGCTTACATACGTACATGCACGCATGGGTACATACCGTGGAAGATGGCGCAGGCGTGGCCAGGGGCAACCCAGTGTGCGCTGCCCTTACAGCGCACGCGTCTGTGGGGGGCATCCCGAGTTGCAGTGTGGGCTCTGTCCGCCAAGTGGTGGGTCTAGCAGACTGGCCCTATGGTATGTCCATCCCTTCAGCCGCTTTGCTGTGCCTTGGGCGTTGTGACCGTTGTTGTCAGGCCCAGAGAATGTTTGCACCTGCATTTCTTCGCCTGCCCTTCCCGACCAGCGCCTCCACACGACAGCCTCCGAGCGAGGTCCACGCGGAAGACCGCGGATGGCGGGCTTTGGCTGTGAGCACCCCGCACGGGGCAGGATTCCCTGCACTTGTCTCCCTTGTCCGTTGCGCTTCTACGCGCGCGCGTTGTCGCGGTACCCGCGTTCATGTGGGAGCGGCATCGCCAGACCTTGCCCTCGACTGGCAAAGCGGGCTGCGCAGGCGAGCAGGTGAGGCCGCGGCCTGTTCGTGTGAATCCGAGGTCCAGGCAGATCTCGGTCACAGCAGTCGTGTCCGCCTGGTTTCTCCGGTGCGCCCAGGTGTAGGTTTCCCCAATCGTGAAGAGCAGCCCTTTCTGGGCGGGGGCCATGATCCTTCCTCATGATTTGTGTTGTGGAAGAAAGTTGGCGTTGGCTGTGATTCACTTCTTGGAATAGCGCTGCTCGAACAGCGTCCAAAAGTCAGGTTGCTCTTCTTGTTTTTCTTCTCGCTGCGGGTGATCGGGCGGGGATGTCTCTCATCGGGTTGGCCCTTCGCCCTCCCTTTCGGGGGGGTCGCAGCCCCGCAAACTAGCGCCTCTCACCGCGGTGCATAGAAATGCGCGTTCGGGGAGGCCAGGGCCAGACCCCGTTCGAGAAGGGCGGCCCATCTTGGGCGGGGCCAGCGCGCCACTTGTCGTGGAGAGAAGCCCGCTGTGGGCGGGTGCCATGCCTCCCAAATCGTGATGAGCACGCCATTTCGGGCGGGGTGGTGCTAATATTCCATGTTGTCTCGCGTCGGGGGGGAAGCAGTGCTCTCGGCGTTCCAAGTTCCAGTCATGGCAGCTGGGCCCTGAGGGCCCCGGCGGTCGAGTTCAGATCGTCTACGTCGTTCCCGCTCATCGGCCCGTGCTTGCGCTTCTCGGGCCGACTGGGAAGAGTTCCGCGTCCCCGCTGGCGCGCGTCGACGTGCTGTTTCTATCGTGCATCTTCGTAGTCCTGTTTTCTTCCTCGGTCGTTGTCGTCGGGGGTGTAGCGAGCTCTTCTCCCGCACGTGTTGGCCGCCCGCGATCTGCGACCGCCTCTCTTCGAATGCTCTCGCTGTGACGTTGCTTGTGCCCTTCGCCCCTGCCAGGTCCTGTCGGCGCTCGGCCCTCGGGCGCCCCTCTGGGCAGTTGGGCCTTGTAGGCGCCCGTCGTCGAGTTCGCGTCTTCTGTTTACTCCAGCCGCGCGTTCCCTGTGTCACGCATGGTGGCGCGTGCCAGGCCTGTGGCGGTGCCCGCGCCTGTCAATCTTTCGCCTCGCTGTGCGCTGCTCTTGAAGCGCGCGTGTCTCTGGGGGTCGCCCCGATTTGCAGTGCGGGCTCTGTCCCCCCGGGGGGGGGGCGCAGCAAAGTGGCCCTACGGTTCGTCCATCCTTCTCGCGCGTGCGCAGATGCAATAATCCATCCATCCAGATATCCACATATATATATATACGTAACAATATGCATATACGCGTATATCTACGTCTCTATGCGTGCATACTTTTTGTGTGGGTATACATGCATACGGTTGTATACATGCGCGTGTCTGTATTATATATTTGTGATGCTCGTATGTATATTTGTATTGTTTTGTTGTATGCTGACGTATCTGTGTATGCGTGCGTATCTGCACATTCATAGGTGTTCGTGTGCATTTTTTAATTACTGTTATTGTATATGTTTACGTATATTTTCATACATGTTTATGTCGTATGTTGACATCAACTCGTCTGTATGTACGTATGTATGCATGTTTGTTTGCATGCATGCATGCATGCGTGTGTGTTTGTGTGCACGTGTGTATATGCGCATGTATGAACGTACTATGTATGCATGATTGTGTCTGTGTGTATATATATACATGTATTTATACGCATATGTCCATGCAGATTCGAATTTGTATGCCGATGATACTATGTATTTGTGCATGTTATTGTATATGTATATTATCATACATTTATACATGTTTAGTTATGTTTGTGTAATTGAGTATGTTCATGTGCGTGTGTCCATGTTTACATATACATGTGTATGTCCACGTGTATGTAGATGTAGTTATGCTTGTATGTGTATCTCTATTGGTACATGTAAATTGTACGTGTATATGTGTATGCCTATATTTGTATGTATGTACACTTATATGTTTATGTATATGTATTTGTATGCACACACACATATATATATATATATATATATATATACACATAATTCATACATATATATACATATTTATGTATGTTTACGCACATGTCTATGGTTATACATGCATATACCTGTACAGCTGTCTTTGCGTATGCACATGAATGTGTCTTCATTTTTTGGGCCATCTTGGAACTCTCTCTGGCCTTCTTCGAGCCCTCTTGGCGACGTCTTGTCTTGGGCTGCCTTGGGGAGGTCCTGGGAGCTTCTTGAGCAGCCTTTTGGAGCGTCGGAAAACCGAAAATGCGAGAACCAAGAACTCCTTCAATAACCCTTTTGTACCATCGGCGATGTTGGCCTTGTGAGCCTCTCGGGAGTCCTCTTGGAGCGCTCTTGGGGCCTCTCGGGGCCGTGTTTGCCAATCTTGGAACCATGTTCGGGCGCCTTGGGGCATTCTTCTTTGCTTCGGCAATACGAACGCGGCGTAATTTGCGAGGGTTTATGTCCACGTGGACGCGACCATTGAATTTACCTCGGGGACGCAAGAATTTACAAATTTGCGACAGTTGGGGCTTCGGGAACGCGAGTATTGTATATTTTACAGCGGATCATGATTCCGGGGTCGCGACCATTGAGCAATGTGCAAGGGTTTGTGGCCTCGGTGACGCGAGTCTTGTGTAGTTTGCGAGGCAGTTTGGTTTCGGGGATTCGAGAGGTGTATATTTTAGGATTGGTTGTTGCTTCGGGGGCGCAGAAAGAACTGGAGTGAATTACAAGTGTTGGTTGCCTCGGGGACGCAAGAATTGCATATTTGGCGAGGGTGAGCGGCCTCGAGGACGAGAGCATTGCGTGGTTGGAGGGCTGGCTCCTTCGGAAACGCAAGAATCTTTAAATTTGCAAGGGTTGCTGGCCTCGGGGAAGCAAGCATCTGGTAATTTACGAAGGATCGTGGCCTCGGGGGCACAACGGTGGGGTGATTTTACGGGGGCTCGTGCCCCAAAGGCGCGAATGTAGTTAAATTTGTAGGAGATCGTGGCTCGCGGGCGCGAGTACAATGTATTTTACGCGGGATCGTGGTTTCGGGGACGCGAATGTGGTGCAATTTATAAGGGATTGTGGCCTCGGGGACGCGAATAGAGTGTAAATGTACGATTGATTACTGCATCGGGAGCGCGAACACGGCCCAACAGGAATTCAGACAATGCGATTCCGTGATGGTAACCGGGTCCTTTTCGGCTCCCCCCCCTTGCGCGGATTTCAAAAATCTATTGTAGGAAGCAGAAATCAGGACTAACATTGGAAGCTCGAAACTGGAACTGGTGCAGCCTGATGGCCCCACAAGGGGGCCGGCGGATATGTGTGTATGTCTCGATGTATATTTCAATCAATGCACATGTGTTTGAACGTTTCCGTGCGTTTCTGAGGTCTCCTGGGGCGTCCGTCGTCACAGCAGGATGCGCCTCGAAATTCTGGCTGGATTTAGCCGTAGGAGAGTCCTGGGGGCTCGACGGCAGGCTGGCCGATCCCCGAACGGGCTCCGTCCTTCCAAATCCGTCGACGACGACGACGGTGGCGCCGCGCAGCGTACATCTCAATCCGATGCCGGTTTGAGATCGAGTTTGGCCAGCACGATGCGATCCGATTCCGATGTTTCTGCAAAGTTTGCCATGGGGGAGAAACGGTTCCTTTCTAGACGGGTCCTGAGGTTATTCGCCGTTTTCGGATTGTCGGGACCTTCCAAGGGCCGTGGGACTGTCAGAAAAAAACTCATGATGAAGACCTCGTCATGGGGGAAGGCAGCAGGGTCCAGCACCCATTTCCCTCAGGTCCCGCTTCCCCAATGTCGAAAAATTCAGGCGATGCGATGCGGCCAGATGCTTGCATGACGCTGCTGGGCATCCTGGCGCGGCCAATCCGATCTGATTTAGGCCCCGTGCCGATGCGGCCCGATCCGGCGCACATGCCAAGTCGATCCGAGTGCCCGATTCCCCTCCCGCGGTTTGGCCCCCCCCTCCCCCGATTTCTTGATTCGAACTGATCCTTCCCTTAGGCGTGTTATGCGTGAGAGTCATTTTAAGCATGAGTTGTTATCTTCCCCAGCGATTCGCGTATGTTACTGCTGTTTATTGGTCGCTACAGGGCGCTAGTAGACGCTAGTAGGCACTAATATACGCCAGGTGGCGCTAATATGCGCTACTCGGCTCTCATAGGGACACTGATATACACTAATAGGCACTAATCGGTCGGAACCAGTCGCAAAAACATTCGCACATAATGTTATGACTCTCCCCTCCAGATTTCGCCCCCTCCCCCCTCTTTTCCGAACCCCCTTCCAATTCGGCGGACGAGCGCCTCAGAATGCTCCCCAGGGCACCCGAGGCGACGACGTCGGATGCCCGTTCCGATCCGATGTTTTCGAGGGCAACGTTAAGGGTTGGGCTCTGGGTGGGATAGGGTCCATGCTCGAGGTTTTCCGGAGGTTTCGTCGGATCTCGGTCGTTTGGGGTGGGATAGGCTCAGGGGGGGATGCATCGACCTTCCATCCCCCCCTGATCGCCGATAGGGGGCCGATAGCCCCCATCCCTGGACCGTGCGGATTCGCTATTGACGGCGGATCGCCGATCTATGGGCGATGTCTCGCCGATTACAGGGCGATGTTTCCCACCCTGAGCTGGTCTCCCTAGCGTTTCCCCTCATGAGAAGGACGGAGGAGGTCGGCTGAGGACAGACGAGGACGGATGAGGGCGATAAGGAGGTGGAGGTTCCCGCTCACCGATGCGGAGGAGGAGGAGGAGGAGGAGGAGGAGGAGGAGCAGGAGGTGGAGGAGGAGGAGGAGGAGTAGGAGAAGGAGGAGGAGGAGGAGGAGAAGGACGGAGAGCAGGAGGATGAGGATGAGGATGAGGATGAGGAGGAGAAGGATGATGATGATGATGATGATGATGATGATGATGATGATGATGATGATGATGATGATGAGGATGATGATGATGGTGCTGATGCTAACGATGGTTATGTTGCTGCTGCTGATGATGGTGGTGGTGGTGATGGTGGTAGTGGTGGTGGTGGTGATGACAATGATGATGATGCTAATGATGCTGATTGTGGTGTTGGCGGTGTTGGTGATGACGATGACGATGATGGTGATGCTGATGATGATTATGATTCTTCTGCTGCTGATGATGATGCTTATGCTGCCGCTGATGATGATGATGATGATGATGCTGCTGCTGAACATGATGTTGTTGATGATAATGAAGAATAGGAATATGAAGATGATGATGACATTGATGATGATGCAGATGCTGATGATGCTGATGATGTTGATGATTATGATGATGCTGATGGTTCTGATGATGCTGCTGATGATGATGATGCTGATGACGATGATGATGCTGCTGATGAGGAGGATGATGATTATGATGATGATGACGATGATGATGCTGACGATGATAATGCTGATCATGATGATGATGCTAATGATGATGCTGATGACGATGCTGCTGCTGATGTTGATGATGCTGATGATAATGATGACAATGACGATGATGATGCTGGTGCTGATGATGATGATGATGATGATGATGATGATGATGATGATGCTGATGCTGCTGTTGATGATAATGGTGCTAATGATGATGTTGATGATGCTGCTGATGATGATGATTCTGATGCTGATGATGATGATGATGATGCTGGTGATGATGATGACGATGATGTTTTTGATGATGATGATGATGATGATGACGATGATGATGCTGCTGCTGCTGCGGGAGCTGATGCTGATGATGACGATGACGATGCTGATGATGAT
>CAUYUJ010005769.1:435293-458156 GCA_963575745.1 Prorocentrum cordatum | reverse complement strand
GAGGAGGAGGAGCAGGAGAAGGAGGAGGAGGATGCGTATGAGGAGCAGGAGCAGGAGCAGGATCAGGAGGAGGAGGATGAGGACGATGATGGTGACGAGGAGGAGGATGATGAGGATGAGGCGGATGATTAGATGAGGAGCAGATGAGGAGCAGAGGCGGATGATGAGGAGGATGATGAGGAGGAGGAGCAGGAAGAGGAAGAGGAGGAAGAGTACGATGAGGAGGAGAAAGAGGAGGATGAGGAGGCGGCGGACCAGGAGGAACAGGAGTAGGAGGAGGAGTAGGAGGAGGAGGAGGAGGAGGAGGAGGAGGAGGAGGAGGAGGAGGAGAGGAGGAGGACAAGGAGGAGCAGGAGGAGCATGAGGAGGATATGAGGAGGAGGAGGAGGAGGATGATGAGCAGAGGAGGAGGAGGAGGAGAGGAGGAGGAGGGGAGGAGGAGGAGGAGAGAGGAGGAGGAGGAGGGAGATGGGAGGAGGAGAGGAGAGCAGGAGGAGGAGGAGGAGGAGGAGGAGGGGAGGAGCGGAGAAGGACCAGGAGGAGGAGGAGGGAGGAGGAGGAGGAGGAGGAGAGGAGGAGTAGGAGGAGGAGGAGGATGAGGATGAGGAGGAGGAGGAGGAGCAGGAGGAGCAGGAGGATGAGGATGAGGAGGCGGAGGAGGAGGAGGAGGTGGAGGAGAGGAGGAGCAGAGGAGGAGGGGGAGGAGGAGGAGGAGGAGGGGCGCAGGAGGAGGAGGAGGAGGAGGAGGAGGGAGGAGGAGGAGGAGGAGGAGGAGGAAGTGGAGGAGGGTGGGGAGCAGAGGAGCAGGAGGAGGAGGAGGAGGAGGAGGAGGAGGAAAGGAGGAGGAGGAGGAGGAGGAGCAGGAGGAGGAGGAGGAGGAGGAGTTGGAGGAGGAGCGGAGAGAGGAGGGGGGAGGTGGAGGAGGAGGAGGAGGACGAGGAGGGGGAGGTGGAGGAGCGTGCGGGTCCGCTAGCGGGGGCCGACCCGCCTCGACCGCCGACCCGCGGAGCGGCAGGCCCTCGCCGACCGCCTCGAGCACGCCGTGGGCGCCGAGTGGGCGCGCGTGCTCGGCCTCCCCGCGGGCGCCGTGCGCCCAGAGGAGACGGCCGCGCTCTCCGTGCCCCGCGCCGCCTTCCGACGGCGGCGGCGGCGATGGTCTCGCCCAGCTGGGCACGACCTTCACGCGGATCGCGCCCCATGCTGAGCCCAGTGGCGATGTCTGCATGCGGGTACACGCCGTCGTGGTCGTCGTCATCGTGGAGGGCTGCAGAGACTTCTCCCCCGTGACAAATCGTCATGACAAATCGCCGCTTAGCATGGTGGATATTGACTCCATGATCGGTCTTTGCCTCATCGTGATGCACGCTGGCTTCTTCAGGGTCCATTTCGAGGATTTTCGAGGCTCGCGGTGCGAGGTTTCAGACGTTCTCGTTGGTTCTCGGCGATTCCAGCAAAGGCGTCTCGCCGTTCGATGGGTTCAGAATCGCTCCGAGTGGCCGTCGGAGATCCGAGTGATAGTTCGAAAGTCAGACGATGACGGACGACGACGACGAAGAACGACGACGATGACGACGGCGACGACATACGATGGACGACGGACGGCGGACGACCGACGACGACCGACGACGGACGACCGACGACCGACGACGGACTACCGACGACCGACGACGACCGACGACCACCGACGACTACAGACGACGACGACGCCGACGACGACGACGACGGACGGACTATCGAGGATCCGTTGTTTTGGTCGTTTTGGGGCAGTTGTTTGGCCTCCTGGGGCGTTCACGTCGCCACGGCTAGATCCTCTCCGAAGTTTTAGCTGGGATGCGCTGCATGAGGGGTTTGGGGGGCTCAAGCGAAGTCGGGTACGACTGCGGCGACGAGGACGACGACCAGCAGCGACCACCCACCTCCTCCCGTCGTGAAAAGTTCGCGGCGGGCGGCTTCTGGCGGTTTTCGGCCTCCAGGGTCCTTCTCCTGGTCCCGGACCAGCCGGTCCCAGAGAAGGGGTCCAGAACCCCGGGGGTTCACACATCGAACACATGGGAACGCTGGACGTTTCGGGTCCGGCGATCCGATGCGGCTAAGTTCGGCCCGACCCCCCTTCTTCTCCCGTCCTCCTCTTCCGCATCGCCATGCCCCCCAGCGTGAAGCGGAGTTCGTAGCCATATTTGCTCAAGCCATTCTGGCTCGAGCCATTTTGGCTCACATTTACACCTGCCGTCCTCCGCGATGGCTGCCGCGCGAGGCGAGCTAGAGGGGCCCTCCCGACGTGTGACGGCGCCGCCCTCGCTCTCGTTCCGCTGCTGGTGCACTCTTCGCGCCGCCTCCGCCGCGCAGCTGCGCCTCCTCTTCTTCAACCCGGAGGCAGTGCGTCGCCGCGGGCACAGGGACATCCAGAGGAGGACCCGTCGGGCTCGCAACTGCGTGGGCCGCGGCTGCACTTTTCTGCGCTCGCCCGGTGGGATTCTCCGCTGGCTCGCGCCGGTGGAGAGGCGCGCCAACGACGCAGCAGTAGAACTCTAGCTTGCGCCCAGCGGCAGCGCCTGGGACGACCAGCGCGCGCGTCGCCGGGACGCCTTCGGGGCGACCGGCTCGGGAGCCTTGAGACGGGGGTCAACGCAAACGGGGGTCAGCCAGAGCGCCCCGACCTTGCAGGATCCTGCAGGGCCAGGGTCGCATTGACCCGGGTTTGGGTGCAGGATCCTGCAGGATCTTGCAGGATCCTTCGCATTGACCCGGGTTTGGGTGCAGGATTTTGCGGGATTCTGGAAGGCCTGACTGCGGGTCTCGATTGACCCGGGTCAGAGGACCCCCGACCGGCGCGCGTCGCGGGGACTCCACGCTGCGCTCCGCGCGGCACCGCTCGTGCGGCCACGCTTTGCCCAGCTGCCAGCGCCTGCCCCGCTGCCAGTCAGGCAGCTGGCTGTCTCTGCTCCGCGCAGCGGACGACCCGCGCGCGTCGCCTGGACCCCTGCGGGGGTGGAAAGACATCTTGGCATCGCTCGGACGTGTGTATTTTCCCTTCGGCGAGGACCATCGAGGAGCATCCTTGATCATTTGGCGAAAAAAACCACGCACGAAACCGAAAAAAGCACAGGGGATGGACGTCCGAGCGATGGCCAGACATGAGCTGGGGGAAGATGGAGGCAAAAAGCGGCCGCGCGCGAGGCTCGGGCCACCGCGGGCAGCGTTGGTCAGGGCGCCAGCGCGCCACGGAAACACGGAAACAAAGAGAGAGGATAAGGAGCCGGGAAGGACAATGGAGACAAAACGGCCGCGCACGGGGCTCGGGCCACCGCGCGCCCCCCTCTTCCGTCTTGCATCCTTCGCGGTAGTCGCAGCTGCTCGTGGTTGGATCCTTCGTCGGGCATTTTCTGCTTTGCGTCCAGCATCCGCCTGCAGGGGGACATGCCCGACCGAACCCTAGAACTCAGGAGGGAGAAAAACACACAGACACAATTATTTGTCGATTTCCAGGAAAATATGGGGAAATATGGGAAGTGGGGGGGGAAGACAAAAACCCAGAAAATATAGGAAAGTATGGGGCATCTTTTTATTTGTGTGTATTTATTTGTGTGTCCCAGTTTCCCTTCAAGAACTCTCGACTTCGTCGCAGGGGCGGGCTCTTCGGCGCCGGGACGTGTGGTCTTGATGGCCCCCGACGCCCGAGGCGGAACAAATGGGGCGCCCGCCTCGCTTGCGGCGGGCTGGGCCCAAACAGCGGGTCGGGCCCACGGCGGGACGCGCTCGTGGCCCTGCCATTGCGGCGGTGGCGCTTCCCAGAAAGGGGAAACCGACAGGCGTCGGCGACGTCGTCGTCGTCGTCGTCGTCGTCGTCGTCGTCGTCGTCGTCTTTCGTCTTTCGTCGTCGTCGTCGTCGTCGTCGTCGTCGTCTTTCGTCGTCGTCGTCGTCGTCGTCGTCGTCGTCGTCGTCGTCGTCGTCGTCGTCGTCTTTCGTCGTCGTCGTCGTCGTCGTCGTCGTCGTCGTCGGCCTCGGCCTCGGCGTCGGCGTCGGCGTCGGCGTCGGCGTCGGCTGCCGGCGGGCCGCCGGTGCGGCCCGAGGACGGCTTCGCGGCCCTCGGCGGGGAGTCGCTGCTGGCCCTGCGGGCCTGCGCGGCGGTGGCCTATCTGCTGGGCGCCGCGGCGGAGCCGGCGCCGGACAAGCGGGGTGCGCAAGGTCAGCGCCACTACCGTCGGGGCGCTGAGGAAGGAACCCTTTTCGTTGGGGAGGGGCTCGGTGTTCCTTAGTTGTTTTGCAGTTCGCCTTTGGTTTTGCTTAGGGTTTCGATGGGAAATCGAAGTTCAACTTATTGGAAAAAGGGGCCTCGTTCCTTATTCAGGGTTCCTTAGGTCAACGCCCCGACTGTAGTGCGTGGCCAGGGTCGTCCCGCCAGTATGTCCTCGGCATTCCGCGCTTCGAGCGAGCCAGCGCGCGCTAGCGTCTGGTAGTCGACGAGCAAGCGCCTATTCAGCATCGATTTGGCGTCGATTGGCGTCCGTCGGCGTCGATGAGCGTCGGCCAGCGTCGATTCGCAAGAGGCAGCAAGATGGTATGGGAGGGTCCTATGAGTTGCCACCGACCCGTGCCTGGCTCGAGCCGTCCTTTCTGCATCGTTTACCTGGATCTATGCCTCCCAGATGGGGTCCGAGCAGATGGGGTCGGTGGATCGCGCCGCACCGCCGATGCATTGGGGATGCAGCTCGATGCAGAGCCCGAATTTCTCCACGCCAGTGTTGCCGATGCATCGTGGATGCATCCCGGATGCATCGGCGATGCGGCGCGATCCTCCGACCCCATGTACTCGGACCCCATTTGCTATGCCTCGAGTTTAACTTGTCCCCATCCCCACGAGGCCACGGTATTTCAGCCCCACCACCCCACCATCCCGCCGCAACAGTTGGGGATAGGTAGGCCACTCGAAACCCAAAGGGAACAGCCTACATCCCCATCTTGGGGGGTAAATCGGCCATTTGGGCCCAGGCCACGCCAGTCGGGATAGGGATCGGCTAAAGGATGCTCATCATCGGAGGCCAAAAAAATTGCACCAACACCAAGACAGGGGGAGTCTCCTCCAGGGGAGTATGATCCTAGATGCTGGTGTTAGTGGTAATTTTGCGGCCACCTCGGAGGCCCGAGTATTCCCGCCATCACCGAGATCGGGATCATGACCCTCGTTGGAGGCAGCCGCCGCTATAGGTGTTGGTGTCAGCCTCTGAGCCCTTCACATCCTGTAACCCAGGATTGAGGTTCGAGTTTCGAGGTTTTCCGACGTATTCGTCGGCTCTCGGCGGTTCTTCAGCCTCGGGGCGCTCTTCAGCCGCTTCGCCGAGGGCGTTCCAGGGGTGCCAGAATTGTCCCGAAATGCCGCCGGAGACCCGAGTTGTGACCCGAAGGCAGGACGATCAGGTGTCATCGAGTAATCCCCACCCCAGTGTAGATAAAGGGTTTCGCCTGTCGGGGTGCTTATTATAAGGGTGGTTCTTTTGCTTTCTGTTCTGGTCGGACGACGACGACGACGACGACGACGACGACGACGACGACGACGACGACGACGACGACGACGACGACGACGACGACGACGACGACGACGACGGCGGGAGCACGATTCGGAACGAGCGGTAGCCCGAAAATGAGGTCAGCGCTTTGGCGAGAGCATCATTTTGAAAAACAATTCAGCGCGGAAGCGCGGAAATGAGGACGCGTAGCCTGACATAGGATGGCGTGGCGACGCCGCTTCTGCGGCCCAGAAATTCAACGAATCGACACCGAATGTGTACACACTTCCGATAAATTTTTCGGGGGGGCATTTTTTAGATTTTGGGGCCTATTTGGGAGGACCGAAAAACATGCCGTGGCATGGCGCTGGAAAGAATTGACGCCAGCACTGCAGCGGGAACACGATTCGGAACGAGCAGGAGCGCGGAAATGAGGCCAGCGCCGCAGCGGGAGCACGATTCGAAACGAGCGGTAGCCCGAAAATGAGGCCAGCGCTTCAGCGAGAGCAGCATTTTGAATAAAAATCCAAGCGAAAACCCAACTCTGGGGAATCCTGTGTGTAAAAAGCCAGGACGCGAAGGGGGGCCGGACATTCCCCGGACGCCACCAGGGGAGAGAGGAGAGTAGTATTCATATTGTGCACTTGTGAAGGCTTCTCAGAAGCGCCGTTGTTTCTCAGAAGGCGCTGGCCTTGTCTGTCGTTGTAAGACCAGCGCCTTCTAAGACGTAGCCTCCTCAGATCGGCGGCGAGCGAGGGGGGGAAGAGAGAAGGAGAAGGCCTTCTCAGAAGGCGGCGGGACTCCTCAGAAGCCCTTGCGCCTTCTGAGGAGCTTGCTGTGTCTTCAGGGGAAGGCTCAGAACACTTCTCAGGAGGCTGGGGAACATCCGAGCCTTCGGAGAAGGCCCGCCCCTTCTCACTCCCCCCCCCGCGCTCGCCGTCGATGAGAAGTCGGCGTCACCCCAACATACCAATACTACGAGTGCGTCGCCCCCCTGGGGCGACGCGCGCACCGAGAAATCTCATAGCACATGCGTTGCGGCGGGCGCTTTCTGGCCACGCCGCTCGGGGAACGATATACTACGACTGGTCCCAATACATGATCGGGTCGGGCGCGCGCCTCCAAGGAGGGCGTATCGTACTGGTGTGTCTCTGTGCGTCCCAGGAAGCCTTGCCTCCTCCTCCTCCTCCTCCTCCTCCTGCCCCTCCTGCCCCTCCTCCTCCCTCCTCCTCCTCCTCCTCCTCCTCCCTCCTCCTCCTCATCCTCCTCCTCCTCCTCCCCCTCCCCCTCCCCCTCCTCCCCCTCCTCCTGCCCCCCCTCTGCGAGCGCCGCCGTGCCGACGCCGATGGCGAGGCCCCCCCCCCTCGGCCGCGCCCTCCTCGGGCGCCTTCCCCCGCCGCCGCGCTTCCTTTTGGCCGCCTCCGGGCCCCGCGGCTCGGTCACCGCACGGTCCGTCCCCGCACCGTCTCGAGACCCCTACTCTTCGGGGGCCCAAGAATGTACACCACCACCACCTCCCTCCCCCCTCCCTCTCGCTGGAAGGAGTAGAGATCGGGGGTGGACAGAACCCCCAACAGAGACACGCCGATTAGTGAATTGTCGGCTTTCGGTTCTCGAGAGGGCCGCCGCGGCCGTTCTTTTCCAGGCTTGCGCCCGCCAGGTTTGGGCCTCGGGTCGTTTTCACTAAGCCACGTTTTACTCAAGGGGGGTCTGTCCATCCCCGATCTGAGCTCGAGGAAGCGGGCGAGCGAACGCCGGGCCGCCCACGATCCGATTCGACGCGGTCCGCTTCGCCAGCTGGGGCCGCGAGTCCAAGGCGATGCGATCGGGCCCCGTTCCCCGGGCATCGGCCAGCAGCCAGCCGGAAGCGGGGCGCGGCGAGCCGATGCCGAGCGGATTCGGGGCGATTCGCTGTCGATTCGATCCGCTCTCGATCCGATGCGATTTCGCGATCCGATCCAGCGCAGACCTGGCGAACGAGCTCGGCGCGGGTCGGGTGGGGCGGGCGGGGCATGAGATGCACGCTGCTCGCCTGCTCGCTCGCTCGCTCGCTCACCCGCTCGAGCAAGCGTGCAAGCGAGCGAGCGAGCAATCGTCATCGTCGTCGTCGTCGTCGTCGTCGTCGTCGTCGTCGTCGGTGGCAGGGGTCCAGCGAGCTGCGGTGTCAGCATACCCAGGAAGGCCCAGAGCCCGCCGGGTGAGCCAGCGGGCCGGGGGCAACGTTAGGGAGGAGGGGGGACAGGGTCGGGGCTCGAGGCTTCCTGGAGTGTTTTTGTCGGATCTCGGCGGTGTTCCCGCCTCGGGACATTCGCACACGGTGCCATCCCTCCCCCCCCCAGATTTCGCCCCCCCCCTCCCCCCTCTTTTCCGAACGCCCTTCCCAGTCGGCGGGCGAGCGCCTCAGAACGCTCCCCGGGGCACCCGAGGCGACGACGTCGGATGCACGCTCCGACCCGCTGTTTTCGGGGGCACCGTGGAAGGATGGGCTCAGGGTGGGATGGGGTCCGCGCTCGAGGTTTTCCCAGAGTCTTCGTCGGATCTCGGTCGTTTTCCCGTCTCGTGGTGCTCTCCAGCAGCTGCCCCTCGCCGAGGGCGTCCTGCGGGTGCCCGAAGTCGCCCCCAGCGGCCGCCGGAGACCCGAGCCATGACCCGGAAGCCAAGCCTCCTCGCGCCATGAGCGAGTTAGCGTCGAGGCCACCGCACGGTCCGTCCCCGCACCGTCTCGAGACCCCTACTCCTCGGGGGCCCAAAAATGTATACCACCACCACCTCCCTCCCCCCTCCCTCTCGCTGGAAAGAGTAGCGAGGAGGAATCGACGTGGTGGTGCTGGTGTATGTTCTTTGGGCCCCCATACTTCCTTCGTGGACCAACGGCGCAGCATCCATGCATACGCAACTTCTGGAGGCCCGCGCGGAGCGGCCGGGTCGGCGCCGGGCCCGCCCGCCCCTGGCTCACGGGGCGCTGCTGGGGGGGTTCAGCGCCGATCAGGAGGAGAAAACACACACACAGACACAATTCATCGTCGATTCCCCAGGAAATATTGGAAAATATGGGAAGTGGGGGGGGGAAGACAAAACCCACAAAATATAGGAAAATATGGGGAATCCTGTCACCTGTGTGCATTTCTTCGTGTGTCCCAGGGCCCCTTCAGCTGACCCAAGAAAATCCGCGCGGGCCTCCGATGCTTACTGCTCATGCCCTTTTTGCTCCGTCCATCATGAACAACTCCTCAGGACGTGCGTCAGCGCAGCGCGCGTTTTCCCCGTTTTTTCTCCACCGACAGCGCGCAGTCGTGCCAGCCCCTGCTGCACAGCCTTCGCTGTCTCGAAGAGTGTCGGTGCGCCAGCACGCGTTGGCGCTGACACACCCTCCGAGGACGATCGACCCATCCAGCTGGCCTCGACGCTGGCCCAGATGGGCTCAGTCGGGCCGTGGCAAATTGCCAGCGGCGCTCGTCGCGCGCGCGACGTGGTCCGTGCGTCAGGCAGGCCTAGGATGAAGATCAGACTCTCCAAACCAGTCCAGAAGGCTCTCCGAGCGCTCTTCCCTTAGGGCTTGTCGACTTTTCGCCAATCGACTTGTGAGAATCGAGCCAGATAAACCCAGGGAAATGCAGATAAATCGAGGTAAATCCAGGTAAATCTAGATAAATCTTGGTAAATCCAGAGATCTCCAGGGAAAGTTCGAGCACTTCGCGGCCGCTCCAGCGCGAGTCGAAGGACGGCAGAAGTCGTTAAGCCTTTAACGAGCTCTGGCAGAGGCGCCCGGTACATCCTCCAGAGCCACGAGCTCTCAGAGATCACCGATTTGGCTTCGTCTCCTGTCCGACGACTGCCCCCCACCCCCCCAGGACGAGCCGCAGTTCGGCACCCTGGAGGGCGCCTTCGCGGTGCCGGCGCTGCTGGAGGCTCGAGCCCTGGGCAAGACTCGGGATCCCGCAAAGGGATTGTGTGCCCCAGTGTGTGTGTGTGTGTGTGTGTGTGTGTGAGAGATAGGGCGACGAGATCTGTGCATATCCACTGCTCCTGGCCAGGCCAATCCTGGGCTCAGGAGCGGTGTATACGCCCTCCTGGCCTGGCCAGGGAGGCATAGACACAGCTCCTGGGCCCAGGATGGGCCTGGCCAGGAGCAGTGGATATGTATAGATCTCGTCGCCCTAGAAAGAGAGAGAGAGAGAGAGAGTTCGATTGGTTTTTGCACCGAACTGGCCCAAACAGACGCCCCCCAGCCGCTGGCAGCGCCCGACAGTCGCCGAAGGGAGGGGCATGCGGGGGGCATCTGCCTGCGGCAGTCTGGTGCACCAGCGGGTCGGACTCGTGCCCCCCCTCCTGGTCCCCCCCCCCCTTTGACGGATCCCGGAAGACGTCGGTCAGGAGGGGAAAAAACACACAGACACAATTAATCGTCGATTCCAAGGAAAATATGGGAAAATATGGGAAGTGGTGCGAAGACAAAAACCCAGAAAATATGGGAAAATATGCGGAATCCTTTTATGTGTGTGTATTTATTAGTGTCCCAGGGCCCCTTCAGTCGGATCCGAAGGATCTGCCTTCACAGATCCTGCATTCTGGGGTCGGCAGCGCCCAGGCACGCCGTGTGAGCGTGCCGCGGCATTGCATTCCGGAGGCGACGCGCGCTCAGAGGCATCTTGCACTGAGTGCTCGGCGGCGGGCGCTTCCTGGCCGTTCCGCCTGTGTAACGATATATGTACATATCTATATATGTATTATATTCACCTTATTATATGTGGGTTTGTATATATATATATATACACATAGGTTTTCATTTCATGTGCATACCAGTTCAATATCATACTATGGATGTAGAGATAATCTAGGAGGTTGGCACTGCGCGTTCGGTTCGGACGTGCGCCTCCGAGGGAGCGCATACCACTAGTATGTCCTTCTGCGTCCCGTGGGGTGCCACTCGGTCATACATCGGGGCTGCCATGCCTCAACACCCACCAAACCACTCCAACCCAACCCGAAGGCCTCAATTTGCCCTCCATTTCCCGTTGGGGGGCGTCGGGGAACATTGAAAAAACACATAAGGAACCCGTACCCCCCCCAACCCGAAATTGGGGTCTTCGGGTTGGGTTGGGGTGGTCTGGTAGGTAGTCAATGCCGAACAGCTTGTTTGGGATGGGCAGCGCTTCCCAGGATCCAGAACGGCCGACCTCTGCGTTGCAGCTTCGGGGTGCGCACGCCATCTGCCCTGCAAGGGGCGATCCTTTCCTGGTGTCCGACACGTGTCGATGCGGATTCGACGTCAATTGGACGCGGATTTGTGTGGATTCATAGATTTCGAGACGGGCTCGAAGCGGCTGAGTTGCGATGGGATAGACGAGCCCCCCCGAAGACGCAACATGGCGACCCCTCGAATCGGATCTCGTTGGGGACTCATCGGGTACGCTGGAGAGGATGGTCAGGAAGAGGTGGGTTAGACCATCATTGCCCGAGGCATGTGCGCGGATGAGGGCGGGCCAGGAAACGAATTCAAAGAATGAGATTCGTAATGATGAGAAGAAGATTAATAATAAGGAAAAAGTGCAAATAATCAGAATAATAATAATAATAAGAAGAAGAAGAAGAAGAAGAAGAAGAAGAAGAAGAAGAAGAAGAAGAAGAAGAAGAAGAAGAACAATGGGCCGTGAACTCTGGGAGATTGCATGGCCCCCGCCGAATTATTCGCCCACCCTGGTCTTGACCCCCTCTTCGACGCCTGATGGCTTTCGGGGCATAGCACTCGGTCCACAGGGGGCCGTTTGGGACGATCTGGGCATCCCCAGAGAGCATCCCGGTGCGGGAGAAACTTGAAGCCATTCCCAACGCTCCCGTCGCCTGTTTTTGCCGCGCCGCCATCACCCTCCAGCTGAGGGTTGGCAGCGCCACGTATCACAACAACATTGACAGTTATACACTTTGCAGCTGTTTGTTCTCAGTATAGAAGGTTCTCGCGCGCGCGCGGCCGGCGTCCCTCCCGTCGGCCAGCTATATCATTCACTTTTACTGTGGTACACTTGCTTACCAGATTAGTTAGCCATGTCCTCGCGTTCCACACCATCGACGCAATTTCCTGGTACGTATGAAGAAGAAGAGCCTCATAAACCATTGCTTAGGAATTACATTCGTGCTGATATGGGAATTATTTGGCCAAATGTGGGTTATCAACCGAAGTGCTCACCGCGAGGTCTCGCGACTGTGTTGCAAGCCTCGGGGATATAGGGAACAATCATATACGGAACGATGACGGACCCGAACATGATCTTCATTGATGGACAGGCTACCAGGCCCGTACCTAGCGTACAAAGGCATGTATAAGGACATGGTGAACTGCACCTGGGTAAGATGACTCTCGCGGCGCGGCGGCGTCGAGTGACCTCTGTCGCTGTCGCGGCCGCGAGGCCTCCGGATGAGCTCAGCGAGCCAGATTCCGCAAGCCGCGCGGGCTCAACCTCGAGCCACGGCGCGGGCCGTCCAGATGCCCCGCGGGATGGCCATTTTGCGGAAGAGGCTGAGATGGAGTGGCATGGGAGTCGGGTGATTCCGCGGTCCTCCTTGCCGGCGTCGGTCAACCAGGCCAACGTCACGAACTCCCAGTCATCCGATGTCGTTGTCTTCGTGTCGTGCGAGGCCGATTCTGATATCAGTAGGCGAGCCCTGCATTGACCGCGGCTGCAGCTTTTGCTGGAAAGCAGGCGGAGTTCCAGATCTACTACTGCTTGGTGGAATTAGGCAGGATTTCACCGTGGACGGGAATGTCCCCTACCTCACCATGGAAGGCAGATGGAAGGCAGAGGGGCTTCGGGTCGGGTAGACGGGGCAGCTTCCGCCATCCCGAGAGGGTTCGGGCAGTGGGCCTGCGTGGTGACCAACGCGAAGTCTTTCCTCGTCAAGCCTGAGGAAGTGGAGGTCCACCATTCCAGGCGGTGTGGTGCCGCGCGACTCTCGAGCTGCACTCATGCACGTCGTGCTGGAGGACTCCCGCGTCAGTGCTGACGGCAGCTGTGCCCACGATGCATCAACATTGCGTGGGCATCGCGCGATCACGTATTTCCACTGCGAGCCTTGATAAGCTGCGAGCTTGGGCTGGACTTGGAGCAGGTAAGGGTCTGTTGATATTGTCGACGACGACAGGCCCGACGAGCCGGACGAGCAGGATCTGCCTGGGGACGCCGCGAAGTTTGAACGCCTCAAGCGTGAGGCTCTCTCCTGGCATCGCTTGCTGGCGCATTTGCCCATGAACCCGTGTTGCCCCGCGTGTGTCAGTGGGCAAAGGCGTTGCAGGCGCAGCAGGCGAAAATGACAAACAAGGCATTCCAACAATTTAGGTCGTGCGCCGAGCCAACGAAGTTCGGGGGTCTGTGCGCCATGGGCCGCTGGTTTGCGGTTTGCGGCCGATGAGACGTCGATCGGGCTCGATGGGGGAACATCGTGCGTGACATTGCACGCCCAGTTCATTTTTTTCTTGGCTGGCCAGGGCGTTCGTGACAAGCTTGCGGAGCATGTGGTCGACCTTTTGTTTTGGTCAATCTCCGCGCACCTGCTGAGATCATTGCGTGCGTGTGTAGAGATGCAGCGCCTGGGCTCGAGCGGGCGTGCCAGTCCCTGCGCGTCGACTGAACGAGTCAGTGACTGCCTGGGACTCCACTCAACCAGCCAACGAGACATAATTCAGTGGCAGGGGGGGCGATCGGCATCATCCAGGACTGTGCGTGGGCGCTCATGGTGACGGCTGGACTGCCGACCTCCAACTGGATCTACGCCGTGCCGTATTTCTGCCTCTGTCACAACGCGCATCAGGGAGGCGCAGACGAATCGCCTTGGAAGTGGAGGTTCGATGAACGTTTCGCGTCTCGTCTTGTTCCTTTTGGGTCTAAACTGCGATGCGCGCCGTCGCCCGAATCGCGGGTCGAACAGCTCGAGATTGGCCTTGTCGTAAGGATTGGCCCTTACTTGGGCTATATGCGTCATGCGGTGGGGCGGGTTTGACCCGATCATTGCTGTTTGCCGTTGGGGCATCTCGACGGGATCATCTTCGAGACCGGCGTGGATGCAGCAGGGTATGGGCTGACGTTGGGCTGCGCAGGAGGACCTGCTAGGTATGCAAGACTGACGACCTTCAGGGGCGATTGTTGTTTATCCCGTGCGCAGGGTGTGCGACTTGGCGTCAATTGCCGTGCCTTCCATCGATCTGGGTGATCTTCTCTTGGGTGATTGTCTCGCAGGCAGCGAACCGCCTCCCCCCGGGGCTGGCGGCGCGTCGTCCTGGGGGCGTCTGCGTCGTCGAGCGGCGAGCCGGGCGTGGCGACGCAGACAAAAGAACCGCCGTTTCGCGCCCGCGATGCAGGGGCAGGAGAGGGGGCGAGGGCGGAGGCAGACGGGGGCCCGATTGAGGCTGAAGACCCTTCAGGTTCTCCTTCGGCTCCTCCACCGCCTGCGAGTGCCGGGCGCCGAGCTATCGGATCCAAAGACAGATCCAAAGAGTGCTGCGGGTGGTTAGATGGCTGATGAGGTCGTCATCGCGAGACATTTCTTAGCTGCCCCCGAAAGGGGGGGCCCAGATTTGACCGCTCTCAGAAGCCGCCGACGGTGGAGTACTACGAGCGCGAGGTGGTCTCTGGGGGAGAGACCCGTGAAGTGCAGGGTCAGCCGCTGCATCTAACCCGCAGGGCGAGGCATGCACCGAACACGAGTCGTCCTTTACTGCGTCCAGCGGTGTGTGTGACCACGAATGCTGGCGAGATTTGCGGCCCCTAAATGGGTCAGCTCGGCTCGAGAGGCCACGGGGGGACTCGGCGAACCGGGGCATCCATCCAGAGCGGCTGTGACAGATGGGCGGGCCGGCTAGACGCCGGGCTATCGAGGAGTTTATGGCGGAGGGCGCAGGATTATTCGGCCTGGAGGACCGTGGCCCGAACATTACCCTCCGTGAAGAAATCGGTATTGAAATTCCTCGGCCGCCGACTCAATGCGTCATGTCTGCGGCAGCTGAGTACTTCGCGGTGTCGCTGTCACTCGTGTTGTCAGTGACTCTGTCACTGATGCCGGGGGGATGTTTCCGCCGTTGAGTGACTGTCACTCGCGGCGTTTGTCAGGGGGAATTCTGCGCCTGGGACCTGGGGAGCGAGACGGGCGCCGGGAATGATGGGTGCGGTGCCGTCGCGGCTGCGGACTCAGGCCGCCCCCCAACATTTCCGATGATTCTAAAGAGAACGAGCGCGAGGAAAGCCCCACCAGCGACGACTTGAGTGAAAAATCGAGCGCGGATCTCAGCGGTGACGAGCAGAAGTCAGATAGGCCGCGGGCGTCTTGTGGCGGTGTCACGGGCGCCCCCGCGCCTGAACCCGCGAAGGCTCCTGGGAGTGGCCCGCTGGGCGCGGGGATGCAGCTCCTAGAGCCGAAAGCCAAGCGTCTGCGGGGGGCGGCAATGAGGAAGAGACCGCCCCTCAGTCAAATCCAGCAGCCAAGGTCAAGGGACCAGAGATCGCCCCCTCGTAGTCGGGCGTGGGTGGGGGCGTGGGCGAGGATTGGCGAGAGAACGCGGCCTGGGGCGCCGATGTCGCCGGGCAGGGGCCCCTGTATATGGAAGTGGATGCGTCGAAGAAGGAGTGGGATTAATAAAGGACCGAAGGCGATGAGACCGACGGTGTCGACAGGCTTCAGGAAGAACAGGAAAATGAAGATGCCGAGGGCAACGCCGATGGCGACTACTACACTCCCCCAGCCCAGATCCAGCTCGACTCCATCCAGAAGCGCATCCCATGTGACGCGCCTCCGTTGTACTTCGGACTCGGGGTGCCGCGGCGACCTTCCACTGTCGCGCAGCTTCTGCTGGGCAAGGTTTTATCAATGGTGGGCGACCGAGCAGAGACTTTGAACATGCCGAAGTGCATGTGGTCGGTGAATTGCCAGACGAGGATGAGGACATCAACGCGCTCCTGAAGCGGATGGGCGTGTAGCTCGCCCGCTGGCAGGACATCGCGCGCGGCTCCGGCCCCGTCTCGCGCTCGGCCAGCGCGCTCCGTGGGCGCGCCGGCGGGGCATGTCCGGCTACGGCGGGGACTTCATCCGAGACGCGCTTCTCGAGATCTTCAGGAGGCCCACGTGGGGCGAGGGGTCTGGCCGACTTCTGCCTGCTTCATCGGCGCCGCGCGGCCGAGCCGGAGAATCTCCCCAGGGGCGCTCGTCGAATCGCCCCCGTCTTCCCCGAGATGGAGTGCGCTCCATTCGAGGTGTTCAACGGGGTGACCGCGCTGGAGGCTTCAAAGTAGGCGGCTTTGTCGTGGGTCTCCTATGGCGCAACTCGTCGCGCGTTGCCATCTCCGGCGGTTGTTTCGGTGTCGACGCGTTGGTCATTGAGATCCATTGGATTCGACCGGGCCTGGGCTCAGTTTATGCGTGCGATGGCCACGCTGCCCAAGAAGACCGCGAAGTTTCTGGGCGTCGAGATGAGTGGCGACGAGGGTGGTCCTGCGTCTAAACCAAAGAGGTGGGGCGACACGTGCGATCGTGGGCGCGCAGGTGGCAGCCATGTTGCCGGAGTGGTCGAGGACGCGCCGCCTGCGATGAGGCCGCCCCATGTCACGGCCTGCAACCGACGAGGCAATGCATTCGGTGCGAAGCGAGCTGCAACAGTATGCTCGCTTCGTTCGTGATGCACTGATCGATGGGCAGTCCTTCATTCAGGCGATGTGGGGTGCCTTCGTTCTCCCCTGGCACGGCCTGGAGGGTGGCCCGCTGTGCCGGTGCTTCAACTTCTTTGCCGCTGGGCGCGCCGAGTGCCCGCTTGACGACCACCGCGTGGACGGAGCCGACGAGGTCAGTGACGGCGTGGGCGAAGAGGTGGTCCTGGCGCGCAGGCACGACGATGGCGTTTTCATCGAGGACTTCCGGGGCCTCCCCCAGTGGTTGCGCCCGAACAGATGGGTTTGAGACGTCCCCGGAGGCCACTTGGACCCAGAGGTGTTCGACAGAGCAGGCCCGATCAAGCTCAATTGGTGGATCGTGGTTGCCTTCGCGGCCCGTGTCTTTGAGGGCCGCGGTTTTTGAGTGATGCGCGACGGGGCAAGCTGCGTTGGCCTGCGTCAACTACATCAAGTGTAACCAGAAGTTGGGGAACATCAGGGAAGACGCCGAGGGCGGGATATCCTCGGCGGAGCTCGCGAACAAGATGACCAGTCTCGCGCCGTGGACCGACGACGGCTACTTGGCATTCAGTACAGTTTGCCGAAACATATTCGGTTTCATATGATGTCTCTACTGCCGTCAGCCGATTGCCAATGGTAGCAAAGCGGCCCCGCCGTGCTCCGTCGGGGTGCTGCAGGATTGGGGGGGCCTTGGTCAGAGAATAGAAGACACCAACCAAGGGTCTGACGACTATGTCGTTCAGCTGGTAGCGCGCGGGCCCAGCAGTGATGGTCAGCGCGCAGATGCCACCGTGACGATGGCGACCGAGACATGACAACAATATGCCCGATATGGTGCGATGCTCGGGCGGAATTTGGCACTGGAAGACAAGTCCGCGTCCCAGACCAGTGCCGTGACGCACTTGGCCTGGGCGCCCGCATTCGCCGGCGATCTGTGCCCATCCCACCGCGATCTGGCCGCGCTGGCTTTGGCGAAGAAGCTGGCGTTGAGGTGGTTCTAGTATCGGGCGCACCTGGGCGATTGGCCTTCACGTCAAAGTCCGACGGTGCCAGTGGCAACCTGTTGGCCGTGCGTCAGCCGCGGGGTCCAGATCGATGGCCGGCAGTGTGGATTCGCCACCTCGGAGGCTTTCTCGTGGGCTCTGGGGCATTATGCGGGCTTCGGCAGCGATGCCCCAAGCATCGGCGGGGAGGCTTGGAACAGAGACCGCGACGTGCTATCTGTTCTCCCGCTCAATGCCCTCGCCCAGCAGATGCAAGGCGATATCCGCGAGCATTGGCGGAGCGAGGACAGACCACCTGTGGCGGGAGAAGGAAGCGGCGCGGCGCGACTCCGCCCAGCCCGGGCCGCCCGCCGTGTGCCTGGCGCTGACGTCGGCGGCGCCCGCGGAGCAAGGTTTCGGTCGTGGGCCTTCGCGTCGCCGTGTCCGCAGTGCTGCCTCTGCTGGAAGGCAAGGGCTCGATCCTCAGGATCATGCAGTGGCCACGGCTGCCGCGAAGGTCCCTCGCGAACATCGTCAGCCAGACATGGGGCCCTAGCTGTCCGTGGTCGAGGCCCTGAACAGGGTGAAGCTCCCGTGGGGGGGCCCTCCGCCTCCTTCGACATGCGACCCGCTCCACGTGATGGTGGGCTCCTGGTGGGCCGCGCAGCCGTTCCGCGCTTCGATTGAGTTTGCCAGGGGCCGCCAATGGCTGAGGGTCGAGTTCCTGACGGACGATCGCCGCGCGAGCGTCAAGCACGTCGAAGACGCGCGTCCAGGAGCGGCTCAAAATCGTGGGGGCACACGAGGAGGCGGTCATCAGGATCCACGAATGCGTCGAGGACATGCCTGGCGAGGCCAGGAGGATGATGCTGGACAACGTCGAGATTGTGGAGTGTCGCCTCCAGTACATGTGACAGCACAGTGGCGATCGTAGCGTCGGAGCCGCGAGCCTCTTCCTCATGCCGGGCAGCTCCGCCCTCCGTAGTACGGGGCTCCGTCGCGTCGAGGACAGCTGCGTGGGCGTGGCACTCGTCGTCCCCAACCTGCGGTTCTCGTCGGAGCTCACCTGTCAACGCTCCCGAGGCTTGCGTCGAGGGGCTTTCCAGCGTCTCGAGGTTATGTCTCGAGCGCTGGTTTGGGGCCCGATCCGCCGCGGGGGCGCGGGGCTGGGAAGCGGGCGAGGTCCAGCCAGCCACCGAACCGCCCCCGCTCGGCGCGCATGATGTCGGCGGGCAAGGGCAGTGGGGCGCGGCAGAGGGGCCTCTCCTGTCGGCGCTGGCAAAAAGGAGATCGCGACGTGGAGAGACGAGGGGGCCAGGGGCCCGGGGACAGACCGCCGCCGACCCGCCGCCGCGAACCGTCATTGTGGGAGAAGGGCATGCGCGCGGCCTCATCGTCATCGGCGGCCCCTCCTCTGGTTCTTACGCTGGCGTGCAGCGCCGCGACGGATTGCGGGGCCATCGCCGTCGCCATGAAGGAGGGCGAGAACCCCTGTTGGGGCCAGGAGGGGGGCGCCTCGTGGTCGTCGTGGAGGGGCTCGTGGTGGGGCTGCGGCAGCTGGTGGAACGGGGGTGGCTGGGGCAACCGCTGTGGCTAGTGTGAAGACTGGCGTGACTCTTGGCGTTGAAGGGGGTGGCCCGTCACTATGTGACGAGCGCCCAGTTCACTGTGTGATCAGCGTTCTGGAAAGCGCGTGCGGCGCGAAGGTAATTTTTCAGGGGGGGGGGGTGCGTTGATCGGCTTCAGCTACTCCTGCGACAATGTCGGGAGTAACTTTGCCCCTCCGACGGGCGCCGTAACATGTTTTTATGTTTGGCGCCGTGGGGGCCAATGTGCCGTGGGGTGGAGTGACGTCAGACATCCATGGGGCCACCTGAAGCAGCTGAACTTTCTCCTCGCGTTATTCGCTATTGCGCCCTGGGCAGCGTGCCCAGGGCGCTGAACGTTAGCCGAGGTGCTGGCGTCCGTCTTTGCGCGGAGGCCCCGCGCATTGACGGCCGCGGGGGGAATCATTCCTAACGCCCCCCTCGCCTTCTCTTGCCGCGCTGCCAGTAACCTCCGACAAGTTTGGCGGCGCCATGTATCGCAGCAACATTGACATTTATGTATTTTGCAGCTGTGTGTGCCTAGTATCAGGGTGGTCGCGCGCACGCGGCCAGCTTCTCTCCCTTCGGCCGGGTGTATCATATACATGTGTTTAATTGTATTTTCCGGACAAGCTAGCCATGCCCACACGGTCCACATCGTGAAGGCTTAACATGGAACCAATTTTCAACGATATTTTGGTACAGTGTGCACAACGAGAACCCATGACCCATTGCTTGCCAATTCTATTATTGCTGACAGGGTGACTATTTGACAAAATGCTCTTCAACAAATGACAGTTGTGTTTTTTTGGTTCCTGTGTCCAGTTTCCAGTTTCTTTGTCCGCACCGTTTTTTTCCCAACCATCGTGTGATGTTGGGTGTTCGTTTTGCATAAACGCCGCCCCGAGTTCTTTCCTTATTGTTCTTCCCTTCCCCCTCCATCTTCCATTTTCGCTTCTGCCTTCCTTATGCCGTCATGTCATGACCATGAAACGTCTCCGCGCCCGATGCGGCACACCCCTGACATGCTCGGTAACCGCATAAGCAGCGGCAGGGCCCGCATGGCGGCGCCGCCCCATTTTGGCGCACCCATCGCACGGTTCGTAGCCCCACAAAGATTCCCACCGAGGGCCCCTGTAGTAGGGCCCACATGGCGGCGCCGCCCCATTTTAGAGCACTCCTCACAGGGCTCGTGGCCTCTCGTAGGGAGCTCCACCGAAGGCATCGCTGGCAGGGCCCACAGGGCGGCGCCGCCCCGTGTTGGCGCACCAAGGGTCAACATGCCGGCGCCGCCCCGTTTTGGCGCACCCGCGGCCTGTGCCCCTCGAGGAGCTCCTCCGGAGGCCCTGCGTAGCGGGGCCCCCGTGGCGGCGCCGCGGCGCACCCCTCGCACGGTTCGTCGTGGCCCCCCAGGGAGCTCCGCCGAAGGCCCCAGTGGCAGGGTCCGTCCTCACGGCGGCACCGCCCCATGTTGGCGCACCCAGGGTCCATAGGCGGCACCTTCCGATATTGGCGCACCCGTCATGCGGTTCGTGGCCCCGAGAGGAGCTCCACCGGAGGCCCCAGCGGTAGGGTGCCGCCGCTTCTTGGGGCAGCCCTCGCACGGTTCGTGGCCCCATGGGGAGCTCCACCGAAGCCCATGCCACAACACGGAGCTCACCACTGTATATGGTCGGGTCGTTCGCCAGGATATTTTTTTTGGACGGTCCTGTGGCTTGGCAAGTGCCCACGGGGGCTGAAACATCGCAAAAACGCCCATCGTAAGTAATGCGAGAGGTGGCCCGGGGGTCCCGACCCCTTCATGGGGGTACTTTGTTGTCCTGGATTCGTGGTTGAGGCTCCCCGAGCCCGAAAACGGCCCCCGGAGGCCGAGATCGAGGAAAAACGCGGGGGTTGAAAAAAACAGATTGTCGGAGTTTTTGCAAGGAAACATAGGGCTTGCACAATCAAATGGCACGAAAAGCCAAGGTACGGTGGGAACTTAAACGCAGGAATGGCCCTCGTCAGGACACCTCCACGATTCGGCAAGTCTGCGGCCGACTCAGACTTGGGGTGTGCAGACATGGTCTATGACATCCGATGGATCGATACTGTACCGGACCGGGCGTCGGAGCAGGGATCGGCGGAGAAGGCGTCGGAGAGTAGAAAGTGGACCGCAGAGGGCGTGGGAGACACAAACAACACAATCATAGCAGCTGGAGGTCTGAGCCTCCTCCTCCTCCTCCTCCTCCTCCTCCTCCTCCTCTGTGCCTCCTCCTCCTCCTCCTCCTTCTCCGAGTCTCCACCTCCGCCTCCGAGTATCCTCCTCCTCCTCCTTTCTCCTCCTCCTCCGCTGAGCCTCCTCGTCTTCCCCCTCCCCCGAGCCTCCTCCTCTTCCTGGACCTCCCTCTGGACGCCCCCCCACCAGACCTCGAGAGGCGCCCTTCCTGCGCCGCTACTGCGCGCACCTCTGGAAGAGGAGGCTCAGAGGAAGAGGACGAGGAGGCTCAGCGGAGGAGGAGGAGGAGGAGGAGGAGGAGGAGGAGGAGGAGGAGGAGGAGGAGGAGGAGGAGGAGGAGGAGGAGGAGGAGGAGGCGGAGGAGGAGGAGGAGGCTCAGACCTCGAGAGGCGCCCTCCCTGCGCCGCTACTGCGCCCACCTCCGGCGGCACGGCCACCGCGCCCCGGCGGCCGGCGCCGCGGGCGCGGCGGCCAAGGCCGTGGCGGCAGAGGGCGCGGCGGCCGAGGCCAGCGCCGGGGCGGCCGCCCAGGGCGCTGAGGCGCCGTGGGCGGAGAGGGCATCTCTCTCTCGAGCGGCCAAGATCTAGGCCTCCCAGAGGAGGGGGAGGAGGGAGGAGGGAGGAGGGCCTCCTACAGAGGGGGGAGGAGGGAGGAGGGAGGAGGGCCTCCTAGAGGAGGGTGGGGAGGGAGGAGGGAGGAGGGCCTCCTAGAGGAGGGGGGGGAGGGAGGAGGGAGGAGGGAGGACGACGACGACGCCGCCGACGGGTCGGAGCAGACGGGGTCGGAGGATGGCGTCGCATCGCCGATGCATCGGCGATGCGGCTCGATGCGGAGCCCGGTTTTCTCAACTCTGGCGTCGCCGATGCACCGCCGACGTCGCCGACGCATCGCCGACGCATCGCCGACGCATCGCCGATGCATGGCCGATGCATGGGCGATGTATCGATGACGTGGTATCATCCTCCGACCCCATCTGCTCCGACCCCATCTGGGAAGGTGGTCGGACGGGGCTAGGACGAGGATATATTTGTTCTAGAGTGTTTTAGAACGCTTGTAGAGCGTTTCGGAACGCTTTGAGAAGGCCGCGGCGCCCCAGACGTCCTCCAGCGCCGCTGGATCTCAGAGATTCTCGATATATCCTTATCCGATTTTGTCCTCGTCTTGGCCGCGTCTTGTATCTCCCGCGAGCTGCCATGAGGGGGTGATTAGGGGGGGTGGATCGCACGGCCGGGGCCACGATGTCTCCCCAGATCTCGTGGCGCTTCTTCTTATGGTTCAATGCACGCCAGTCGTTGAAGGCATGTATTTCCCACGTTCTCGGTTGTTTTCTTTGCACATCCCCCGCGCAGGATCTCCTCGTCTGCAGGTGGGGGAGGGAGGGCGCGTGACAGTGGGGAGGCAGGAAGGACGGCGCAGTCGACGCAGAAGCCCCAGACGACGTCGAAGGCCCAGTCGTCGCAGAGGCCGATGCCGAGGTGGAAGACCCAGACGCTGCGATGCGCTGGCGGCCACCGGACGCGCCTTCAAGGCTCCCACGAGCACGCGACTCGACACTGCCGAGAGGGCCCCCGCAGCCTCCAGTCCACGCAGGTCCTGGACGGCTGACCTGTCGCCTGGCCGACCACTCCACTGCTGCTGGATGCCGACGCCGTCGTGATGGAGTCCAGCAGAACGCGGCAGCGAAGTTGCCGTCCTGCGCCGCTTTGCGAACGAGGAGGGGCCTTCGCCCAGCCGCTTGGCTGCCTGGCGGAGCTCGCGGAGCTCGTCCTCGTCCATCGCCACCGCCGCGTTCATGGCCTCCAGGAAGGCCTTGATCACCTCTGGGTCGTCGACCCCTGTGGGGGGCCAGCCTCGGGGCCAGCCTCGGGGCCAGCCTCGGCCCCGCCGCCAGCCCCAGGAGGAGCGCCTCCAGCAGCAGCACC
>CAUYUJ010005769.1:424390-430193 GCA_963575745.1 Prorocentrum cordatum | reverse complement strand
GTAGTCGTTAGTAGTAGTAGTAGTAGTAGTAGTAGTAGTAGTAGTAGTAGTAGCAGTAGTAGTAGTAGTAGTAGTCATCGTGGTAGTCGTAGTCGTAGTCGTAGTCGTAGTCGTAGTCGTAGTCGTAGTCGTAGTCGTAGTCGTAGTCGTAGTCGTAGTCGTAGTCGTAGTAGTAGTAGTAGTAGTAGTAGTAGTAGTAGTAGTAGTAGTAGTAGTAGTAGTAGTAGTATTAGTTGTAGTAGTAGTAGTAGTAGTAGTAGTAGTAGTAGTAGTAGTAGTAGTAGTAGTAGTAGTAGTAGTAGTAGTAGTAGTAGTAGTAGTAGTAGTAGTAGTAGTAGTAGTAGTAGCAGTAGTAGTAGTTAGTAGTAGTAGTTGTAATAGTAGTAGTAGTAGTAATAGTAGTGGTAGTAGTAGTAGTTAGTTGTAGTAGTAGTAGTAGTGGTAGTGGTTGTGGTAGTGGTTAGTGGTAGTGGTAGTGGGTAGTGGTAGTGGTAGTGGTAGTGGTTAGTGGGTTGTGGTAGTGGTAGTGGTAGTGGTAGTGGTAGTGGTGTCGGTAGTGGTAGTGGTAGTAGGTTAGTGGTAATGGTAGTAGTAGTAGTTAGTAGTAGTAGTAGTAGTTGTTAGTAGTGGTGGTGGTGGTGGTTAGTGGTGGTTTGGAGTCGTAGTAGTCGTCTAGGAGTAGTAGTTGTAGTAGTTGTAGTAGTAGTTAGTAGTAGTAGGAGGAGGAGGAGGAAGGCGGAGGCGGAGGAGGAGGAGGAGAGGAGGAGGAGGTGGAGGAGGAGGGAGGAAGACTGGGAGGGAGGAGGAGGGAGGTGGAGGAGGAGCAGGAGGGTGGAGGGAGGAGGAGGAGGAGGAGGAGGAGGAGGAGGAGGTCGAACGGTTGTTCGCCGCGCGCGCTTCGGCCGTGCTGACCGGCGGCCTGGCGCACGTCTGGTGCGGCACCGGGGGCCGCGGCTCCGCCGCGGCCCCGCCGCGCTTCACGGCGCTGCACGCCGCCGCGCAGGCCGGCGCCGAAGGGTGCTCAGGGGCAACGATACGGAGGAGCTGCGTCGACCCTCTTCGCGAACAGCACGCGCTCAGACAGCTGGAGCGGCGCGACGCGCGAAGCCTTGCCCGTGCGCTGCAGCGCTGCCCGATCGCGCGAGGAGCTTGCCTTGGCGCAGCGGCAACGTAGGGGGGGATACGTCGGCCCCCAATCGCCCACTGATCGCCGGTAGGCGCCCAACCGCCCCAGGCTGCCCAGGACGGTGCGGAAGCACCATCGGGGGCCTGTCGCCGATCTATCGGCGACGCATCGCCGATTCCAGGTCGATGTTGCCCCCAGACGTTGCTGTTCGCGCGGTGCCCGCGCGCTGGGAGGAGGAGGAGGAGGAGGAGGAGGAGGAGGAGGAGGAGGGAGGGAGGAGGAGGAGGAGGAGGAGGAGGAGGAGGAGGAGGAGGAGGAGGAGGAGGAGGAGGAGGAGGGGGAGGAGCAGAGCGTTGCCCCTCAGGTGCCTGGCGCTGCTGCTGGAGCGCCGCGCGCGGCCGACCGCCACGGAGGGCGGCGCCTCGATGCGAAGGGCGAGCGTCGGCACGGGCATACTTTTCGGTCGGGCGCGCTCCTCGCCAGGAGGAGTATCGAAAAACAGTCAGGACACGATTTTTCGACTATTTTTGACTCTTCTTGCGTTTTTGGTTTGGTTGTTGTGAGTATGTTTCGGTTTTCTCCCGACCTGTAGGAGTACATGCCCGACCTGAGCATAACTTGGTGGGACCTTCGGGTTCGAGGTTCGACGGTTTCGGGCGTCGTCGTCGGTTCCCGGCGTTGCTCCAGGCTCGGGGTGCCTTCCACCAGCCGCGCCTCGCCGAGGGCTCTCCGGGGCTGCCTGGATCTTCCCAGACGGCCGCCAGAGGCGCGAGTTGGGGGCGGAAAACCACCAGGCTTCGGTTCGAAGAGCAAGCATCGGCACATCTTCTCTTCGAGGAACCGCAAGCATGGGTTGAGGCGCGTGGATTAGCGTTCAGTCGGGCGTGTCCCTCTACAGGAGGACATTTCAAAAATAGTAGAAAAATAGTATGGGGACGATTCTTGATCATTTCGTATATTTTTGAGCACTTTTGTCATCTTTTATTTTTCTTCCAAAATCCGCCTGTAGGAGGACACGCCCGACCTAAGATTTGCGGCGGGTCCCGCTTCCGTGCGAGACCAACGCGCTCCGTCGTTACATCGGGCGGCCCTCGCCTCACGTTTCGGAGGGTAATCTCCCCGATCCGTGTTGGTAGGTGCTTCAACGTGAAGGCCTGGGGGTCCGTGCGGATTTCTTGGATCGGTGCTGGGCACGGACATAAACCTGAGAGGTTTGTTTCGGGAACCTCCCTGGGGCCCACCCAACGGATCTGTTCGGCTCTAGCTCCAGTCTAGTTCGATTCCAGTTCGGCTCCAGCTCGACTCGAGCTCGCCTCGAGTTCGACTCAACTCGACGGACGTTCGACGCAGCATCGGCCCATGAGTGGAGCGAGGGGCGGCAGGAAGGTTTCAGAACGAGCTGATAAACCTCCCGAGTTCTGCGCGGATTTCTTGGACCGGCGCTGGACCCCAAGGCGGCGCCTCTGGCGCCGCCCCTGGCGCGCTCCGCGCGCCCAGGGAACGGGGCCCAGCGCCGATCCAGGAACATCCGCGCGGACATCCTCTGAGATCCGACCGACGTTACGACCTACTTCCAGCACCGTGGGGAAGCGCGACCTGAGCCCTGGACCCCATCTGGCTGCCGCATTTGTTTCGCGCCCCATCGACCCGTGAGAGTCTCGGGTCCTGGAGTCCGGTGGGAACGCCTGGGGTGGAGACAGTGCAGTGCCCAGACCTCAGGGCCCGAGAGCGCATGTCTATCGGGGAAACAAGAGGAGAACGAGCGCGCTCGTGGCACCTTCCTCGCTAAAAGGGGGGCCCCAGCTTGAAGCTACCCCCCCCCCGTCTGCCTGGGAAAGGGGGGGCTTCTGAAGCCCCCCCCTCCCCCTCCCTTCCTTCTGCGGGCATTTCGGAGCCACGGGGGCCCTAGCTAAAGCAGGGGGTCTTCCAAGCTATCCCCCCTCCCCTTCGTTTCCAAAGCCCAGGGTTAGCCCGGGCTCCCCTTTCAAAGGGGGGGCGGCTTCTGAAGCTCCCCCTCCCTTCCTTTTGTTTGGATTTTGCAGCTGAGGAGGGGCGCTTGGAAGCTAACCCCCCCTCCCCTCCTTTTGGAGCCTAGGGTAAGCCCGGCCCCCCCTTTCCAAACGGGGCGGGGGCTTCCGAAGCTACCACCCCCTCCCTTCTTTCTGTTGGTTTTTCTAGCTGGAGGGCCCTGGCTGAAGGGGTGCTTCGAAGCTACTTTTCTTCTTTCGTTTTCTACGCCCCATTGGTTTTCCGCGTACTCATGGTTTCAGCATCTTTTTGGTTTTCGGCGGCTTTTTGGTTTTCGGCGGCTCTTTGGTTTTCGGCGCTCCTGTGATTTTCGGCGCTCCTGTGATTTTCGGAGCATCGTTGGTTTTCGGCGCTCTCTTGGGTTCTGGCGCCCCTTGGGTTTTCGGTGTTCCCTTGGTTTTCGGCGTCCTTTTGGTTTTCGGCGCCCCTTGAATTTTCAGCGTTCTTTTGGTTTTTGGCGCTTTTTAGTTTTCGGCTCCCCTTTGGTTTTCGGCACGTTTCGGCTTTCGGCGCGCCTTTGGTTTTCGGCGCCCTTTTGTTTTCGATGCCCTCTTGGGTATCGGCCACCCTTGATTTTTTGGCGTCCCTATTGGTTTTCGGTGCATCGTTGGTTTTCGGCGCTCCTTTGGTGTTCGGCGCCCCTTTGGTTTTTGGTGCCCCTTTGGTTTTCGGCGCCCCGCTGGTTTTCGGCGCCCTTTTGGTTTTCGGCGCCCTGTCCGTCTTCTGAGCTTCTGTTGTTTTCGACCCCCCTTTCGGTTTCGGCGCCTTTTTGCTGATGCGCCCTGTTGGTTTTCGGCGCATCGTTGGTTTTCGGCGCCCCTTTGGTTTTCGGCGCCCTCTTGGTTTTCGGCGCTCCTTGGGTGTTCGGTGCCCCTTTGGTTTTCGGCGCCCCTTTGGTTCTCGGCGCCCTTGTGTTTTTTTTCGGCGCCTCTTTGGTGTTCGGCGCTCCTTCGGTTTTCGGTGCCGTTCTGGTTTTCGACTCCCTTTTGGTTTTTGGTGCCGTTTTGGTTTCCGTCACCGTTGTAGTTCTCGGTTATTTTTTGGGTGTTTTTTTTGGTGTTTGGCGTCTCTTTACGTGTCGGCGCCATCTTGGTTTTCGGCGCCCTTGTGGTTTCCAGCGTCCTTATCAAGTCGGTGACCCTTTGGTTTTTGGCGCCCTCTTGATTTTCGGCGCATCGTTAGCTTTTGGCGCGGAAAGGGAGGGCGGTAGCTTCCAGAGCGCGAAAGGAGGGGGAGGTAGCTTTCGAGGGGCGGGCCAAAAGGGAAGGGGGGGGGGGCTTCCAGCAGGGGAGGTTCACGGGGGGGGGGGAGCTAAGGGGGGGGACCCCCCTCCCTTTGGAGGTGCGCCACGGGCGCGCTCTCTCTCGAACAAAAAAGGGTGGCGATGCGGCTGCTCCCTGGACCTCAACAGGGGGGCACTCTGCCCAAGACTGCGAGGCGAATCCAGCTCTCGAGACGCGGGCTCTCCAGGCGCTGTTGGAAACTGGTCCTCCTCTGATATATATATATATATATATATATATTTGTATATATATATATATATCTATACATATGTTGTTTTTCGCCGACTGTGTGCATGCCCGTACCGCCTGGCAGCGCCCGAGGTTGTGAACCCCGGGCGCGAGTTCTACTCCTCCACGGATGTCCACGTCTCCGCGGTGCACGCTGGTGCTCCAGCAGACACGTACGAGATTTTCCTGTCTGAGCGTGCTCCTCTCCCTTGACGCTCGCCCAGTGCCCTCATGCGCCTGTTTGGGCCCAGGTTGGCCCCGCAGTATCCTTCGGCTGCCTTCAAAGCGGTGTAGGTCCTCGCCGCTGCGAGCAAAACATGTATGCCCGTGCTGACTCTTGCTCTTCTGCCGATGACGCCCGCGCACTTCGCAGCGATGGCGTCCCCAGGCTGCCTGCGGCTGCTGCTGGACGCGCGCGCGCCCCTGACGGTCCGGGACGCCAGGCGGGGCCGCCCACGATGCGGCTCGATGCCGTCCGATTCGCCGGCCGGGGCCGGGATTTCGATGCGCCAGGATCGGGACGGACGATGCCCAACAGCAGTGCCCGTTCACGTGGAAGAAAGACTGCAGTCCGCCTCGGCCCATCAGACAGCAAGTCTGGTCGTTTCGGCAGCAGTTTTGGTCCATCTGACAGCGTCCTGCCGCTCCAGCGGGCAGGACCTGCTGTCACCATGCCAGGAACTGCTGCCAGAGGGGCCCCGAAGGGCAGCAGCTCTTGCCCCACACAGACACATGCGCTGCTGTTGGGCATGGCACCCATCCTTTCCGTCCCCGTTCCGGTCGTGCAGCACGACTCCCAGGCGTGCTCGCGTCGTGAAACAAAGCTCGACGGAGGTGGTCCGCGGGCTCCGGCCTCCAGAGGGGCCCTCGCTGGCCGGACCGTAGGATCCGACCGGGGAGGGGACGCCTGGCCCTTGCGAGAGGGTCTGGGCCTCTTCCGGGGACCCCGCGGTCAAGAAGTGAAGCCGTCGGGTCTCTGGGCGCCGCGGGACGTCGGCTCTCTCTGGACGTCTGGACTTCCTGGGGCCGGCGTGCGGAGCAGGCCGAGACGTCGCGTGCCCGGGTGCGGTCCGGCCCGGCTCGATGCGCCTGCACGTCGGCCCGGGCTGGCCCGGGGCAGCTGGGCGCGGCGGTCCGC
>CAUYUJ010005769.1:401890-421890 GCA_963575745.1 Prorocentrum cordatum | reverse complement strand
GTTGTGGTTGTGGTTGTGGTTGTGGTTGTGGTTGTGGTTGTTGTTGTTGTGGTTGTCGTTGTGGTTGTGGTTGTTGTTGTTGTTGTTGTTGTTGTTGTTGTTGTTGTTGTTGTTGTTGTGGTTGTTGTTGTGGTTGTTGTTGTTGTGGTTGTGGTTGTTGTTGTTGTTTCCCCACCCCCGCCGTGCCTCGTGGCACATCGGACACGCGCAGAGGGTTCGGGTGAAGGGCCTGTTCCTCTACAGGAGGCAAGTTCCAGAACAGTCAAAAACGGTCTGGGGTCGATTTTTCGACGTTCGACAATTTTCGAGCATTTTTTGACTATTCTGCATTTTCCGTCCAAGATCCGCCTGTAGGGGGACATGCCCGACCTAAGGTTAGGGGGAGGCGCGGGAGGCTTCTGAGTTGGAGGCTGCGGTCTGCGCACCAGGGAGGGGGGTCTGGCGCCGTTCTAGGCGTCTGCGCGGACCTCCCAAAGTTTACGTTTGAACCGCATGCCAACGGTAATACAGAATCTCCGCCCCCTAAGCCCCGTATCTCTTATTATCCTTGGGCTCCATATGGTTCAAATTGGCACGACAGGCGGGGGGGCGAACTTTATTATAACCCCCAAAGTTCGCATCGTAGCTCTGATTTTTGATCTTCATATTGTTCATACCACCATGAGTCATCCTTCTTATCATCGATACCTCCAGGGAAGGCATGCGTATACTTCCTGGACCCTGGACTACATCATCCCTGCGGGGTTATTATCGCCAGCACAGGGTTGTGTACTTTGTTGCCAGAGGTGCGAGGCCTTTGAGAACCCGCCGGCGTCTGAGAAGGCTTGCCCCCTCTTACTTCCCGCCTGGGCTCGCTGCCGATGGATCAGAGGAGGAGAGAGGTCCCGATTCGGTTCCTCGTTCTAGCAAGCTCTCGGCACCAGGGCCGAACTCGCCTCGATTCCAGTCGGAGTGCCGCCCTTTGGAGAGGTCTGGGGAGTGGCGAGACTGGTACCCTTGACAGACCCAAGACTCCGGACCCGCGGATCTGGGCGTGGCAGCGTTTCCACGCACACACACACACCAGGCGTTTTCGCCGCATTCCCGGACCTGGGACCCTCACAGGTCGATCTGGGCTCGAACCGTGCCGCAGAGAAATTGGGTCTGGGGCTCCAGTCGTGATTTTTTTTTTTGGGTGCTGCAGTTTTCTTTTTCGCCACGTCGGGCCTCAGGGCTCCCTGGGCCTCCTGGAGGTCAGGCCGCAGCTCCCTGGCAGGCTGCCTGCAGCCTCGGCGCTGGCGCACCCGTGGCCGAAGACCAGCCCGAGCCAGCATACTCCCGCGCAGTCCCGCGGGATTCCCATTTGATCCGGCTCAGTCGGGCTGAATCCTGGCTTCAGTCTGCCGGAGGTGGATAGACCTCCTACCCTGACACGTCGATTAAGGAATTGGCCGTTTTCGGTTCGCGAGAGGGCGTCGCGGCCGTCATTTTTGCGGGTCCAGGTCCGTCGGTTTCGGTCTCAGGCCGTTTTCATTAAGGGGAGGTTTACTAAAGGGAGGTTTGTCCATCGCCGAGTCTGGATTAATCTGGCTCAAGGGTCGGGTGTTGCCAGAAGTGCCCCTGGCCCAAGGTGCCCCCAGGGCTTCCGAGGGGGCCCCCCACGGCCTCCAGAGCACCCCTCACGAAGCTCAGAGGGCCCCGAGGGGGTCCAAAGTGGAGCGGCAAGCTGGGGGCACCTTGGGCCAGGGGCACCTCTAGCAACCCCCGAGATGGCCCCGCCATCATCAGGAGGGGAAGAAGCACACACAGACACAATCAACCGTCGACTCCCAGGAAAGTGTGGGAAAAGATGGGAAGTGGGGGGGAAGACGAAAACCCAGGAAATATGAGAAAGTATGGGGAATCCTTTGATTTGTGTGTGCGTCCAGCTGTGCGTCGCAGGGCCCCTTCACGTCAGGCTCCCCAGGAGCCTCCCAGGAGCTGCCTCCGCAGGGAGGCCCCCCGTCGCCACGGCCGGCGGCGCCTGGGAAGCGCGGCTCCGCGGACTTCTCGGGGCCCGGCGGGAGGTCCGCCTCCGAAGGAGGCCCGGGAGGCGCGAAGAGCGCAGGGGAAGGAGGAGGAGGAGGAGGAGGAGGAGGAGGAGGAGGAGGAGGAGGAGGAGGAGGAGGAGGAGGAGGAGAGGAGGAGGAGGAGGAGGCGTAGGTGGCGGAGCGGAGGGGAGGAGGAGGAGGAGGAGGAGGAGGAGGGAGGAGGCGGAGGAGGCGGAGGAGGCGGAGGAGGCGGAGGAGGCGGAGGAGCGAGGAGGCGGAGGCGGAGGAGGCGGAGGCGGAGGAGGAGGAGGAGGAGGAGGAGGAGGAGGAGGAGGAGGAGGAGGAGGAGGAGGAGGAGGCGGAGGCGTAGGAGGCCGAGGAGGAGGCGGAGGAGATGGAGGAGTTGGAGGAGGAGGAGGAGGACGATGGGCCGCCGTGGTCTCGGCGGGCCTCCTCCGGCCAGGGCGCTGCAGAACGGCGGGGGCTCCCGGGGCCTTCTCGAGTGGACCGACCGCTGGGCGAGGACGGCGGTGCACTGGGCCGCTCTCAACGGCCACGCGGCGGCCCTCTGCACGCTGCTGGAGCACGGGGCCACTCACGAGCCCCCGCCCATCGCCCGAAGAGGGGAAGGCGGCACGAGCAGGCACTTTCGGAGGTCCCGCGCGGATCTCCGAAAGCCTCTGCCCGAGCACGCCGCTGTCTCGTCTTCGGGCCATCACCGAGCACCAGATGGGCAAGCGCACGCACCTCAAGCAGGAGACGCCCCTGCAGGCCGCTGGCACGGCGGCCGATGGCCCGATCGCTCTTCTCGGCGATCACCGCCGCAGCCGCTACCGAAGTCGCCACCGCCCGTCGCCATCGTCGCCGCCTGCCGTCGCCGCCGCCGCCGCCGCCGTGCACGCCCCTGCAGGCCGCGACCCGCGTGCACGGCGCGGGGAGCGACGTCGCTGCGCGCCTCGCCGCCGCGGCGGAGGCCGCAGGGCGCGGCGGGCAGCGCGCCGCGGCCGAGGGGCGCGGCGGCGGCGGCGGCGGGCGGCACGGCGCGGGGGGCCCGCGCTACCTAGTCACCATGGTGGCGGCGCGCACGAGGGGGGGCGGCGCGTCGTGGGGGAACCGCGGCGGGGTGATCCTGGCAGTGTTTTTCGATGGTCCTCGGGGCTTGTTCTCGTCGGAAGCTGGAGCGTGCACACTGTGCAAGGGGCGGGGGCTGTTTTCCGATCCCTGGATTCTTTGAGGTGTCGGGGACGACGTCGGGGTGGTGTGGTGTATGTTCCCCAGTCAGAGCTTGCCTCGGTAGGGGTGCTGGCGGATTCATATGGTTAGGTGAGGTGGGGCGCCGATTTCGGCGGCACGCCCTGGTGCCCAGGTGCCCGGGTGCCTGGGTGCCCAGGTGCCCAGGTGCCCGTGTGCCCGGTAGCCCTATAGCCCTACAACCCTATAGCTTTATAGCCAGATAGCCCTATAGCTTTATAGTCCTATAACCCTATAGCCCTATAGCCCTACAGCGCGGTAGGCCTATAGCACCAGAGCCTTGTAGCCCTATAGCCCTGTAGCCCCATAGCCCCATAGCCCTATAGGCCCAATCATATTCTGATTGGGCATCATTTGCTTCCCCAGATTCCCCAGGAAACAACGAAACATGTATACACCAGGATCCCGTATACACCAGGATCCGCTTTCCTGTGCGAATCTCCGTGCAGGACCGGCAAAAACGTTGGTGTATCGAGTTCGGCTCCTTACCTGGCAGCGTTGTTCGATGATCCTCGGGGCGTGTTTCAGCCCAGCGTGTGCTTGCCCCGTCCAGTTCCGTCGAGAGCACGCAGCGTGTTTCAGCCCAGCGTGTGCTTGCCCCGTCCAGTTCCGTCGAGAGCACGCAGCCCGTGTTGGCCCTCATTGGCTACGCCGCCTGCGTCGCTAGGGAGGGCTTCGGTAGACACACGCACGTCTGCTGGACACACGTTCTGAGGATCATCGAGCTCTGGAGACAGCGGCGGCCCTCCCTGGTGCTCTCTCGTTCTTCTTGGGGTCCCCCTGGCGGCGCCTCCGGCGGCGCCCGAGGGGGACGGCGGGTCGGCGCTGCACCCCCCTGCCAACGGCGCGCGGAGCGCGCCGGGGGCGTTGCCGGAGCCCCCGAAATTTGACGCTCATGCGAATGTGCTTTCAGGAGGGAAAAAACACAGACACAATTAACCGCCGATTCCCCAGAAAATATGGGGAAATATGGGCAGTGGGGGGGAAGACAGAAGCCCAGAAACTATAGGAAAACATGGGGAATCTTTTTATCTGTGTGTATTTCTTTGTGTGTCCTGGGGCCCCTTCATTCTTGGATCGGCGGCGGGATCGGCAATTTCGAGTCATGTTGACAGGTGCTGTCGGTTTTCTGTACTTAACTCGAGCGGTAGGGGAGCTACAGAGCTGGTACGCACAGAAACCGATCGAGAATCATCAGCGGCGTTCATCTGGAGCATCAAGAGGTCTCAACTTAGTCTGCTACTCGAGCTAGGTCCGCGAACCTGTTCGTATTCAACCGATTTTGTTGACAGATGCTGTCGATTTTCGGTGCATAACTCGAGCTCTACGAGAGCTAAAGAGCTGATAGGCACACGTACTCGATTCAGAATCACCAGGCGCGTTCGTCTTAAGCATCTAGAGGTCTGCATTCGGGGGGGCCCCGCGTCGGCCCAGGACTTCCGCGCGCGGGCCTCTTCTCGAGGGCTTGCGCGTCTGCCCTTTTTTTGTTTTGCTGCTTCGGTTCTGGCGGTCTCTGGCGTCGGGGACCCGTACACCTTAGGCGATGCTTAAGAAAACTTAAGTTTTCGGCCAGAGTCTCGATTATTCTTAACGTTTCAATGTAAATCTTAAGATTTTAAAAGAAATGTTGGATTTTTGTTCAAGTTCTGAGACTGTGAATTTCTTAACCCATGATTTCTTAAGCATTTCGCAGGGTGTAGGGGGCCACAGGCGAACCCTACCCCTAATTTCCCCTACCCCCCACGATTTCTGATCTCTGGGCACCGCGGGGCGTCGGCTCTCTGGGCATCTGGACTTCCTGGGGCCGCGTGCGGAGCAAGCCAAGACATCGCGTGCCCGGGTGCGGTCCGGCTCGACTCGATGCACCTGGACGTAGGCCTGGGCTGGCCCGGGGCAGCTGGGCGCGGCGGTCCGCTCTCGATCCGATATTATTACGGGAAGGATCCCTGGCGATGCGATCCGTTTCTGGTCCGACCTGACCTGTAGGGGGTCACATGCGAACCCTACCCCTAATTTCCCCACGATTTCTGAGCGGGAGGGTGGGGTTCACTTCGTTCGGGAGCTCCCGAGCAAAGTGAGCCCCCCCCCCCCAGAAATCGTGGGGGGTAGGGGTAGGGTTCGCATGTGGCCCCCTAACCCGTGCCAGGGCCTGGGGGCCGTCAGGAAACGGCCCAGGATTAGGTCGGGCATGTCCTCCTACAGGCGAATTTTTGGGAGACAAGCTATAATTAAATTAGTCAAGAAGTATTTGCCAAACATAGATGAAACATCGTCTCCAGACCGAGTTTTGAACTATTCTTGAGCATTCCTCCTGTAGAGGGACGTGCCCGACTTAAGCCCAGGATGAGAGGCCCGTCCCAGGGAAAGGGGTCGAGACCGCGGGGTCGACGCCGTGAACAGCGCACGACGTCGGGGGCCTGGGACAAGAGCGTGGCGCGGGGGGGGGGCGGCCTTCGGAGAAGGCAGGGGGGGCCTCTGAGAGGGCGTGGGTGCCTCTCAGAGGCCCTCCCAGCCTCTCAGAAGCCCTCTCGGAAGCCCCCTCGGCCCTTCGCGAGGGTCCCCGTCTTCAGCGAGAAGGCCCGCCCCCCCCCCCCCCCCCCCCGATCGAGCCGTCCCCCTCGCGCGCGCCGGCAGCCGTCGCCGAGCCGAGCCTGGAGAAGCTGGCGCTCTGGGAGCTCCGCGAGCGCCTGGGCGCGGCCGTGCAGCGGGAGCAGTGCCGCATCTCGGGACACAGCTCCTGGGAGGTCTCGGAGGTGGATACACCTTAGGCGATGCTTAAGAAAACCCAAGTTTTCGTCCAGAGTCTCGATTATTCTTAACGTTTCAATGTAAATCCCAAGATTTGTTGATGGAAGTTCTGGGTTTTTATTCCACTTCTGAGACTCTGAATTTCTTAACCCATGGTTTCTTAAGCATTTCGCAGGGTATAGGCCTCCTACCCTGACACGTCGATTCAGGAATTGGCCGTTTTCGCTTCGCGAGAGGGCGTCGCGGCCGTCCTTTTTGCGGGTCCGGGTCCGTCGGTTTCGGTCCCAGGCCGTTTTCATTGAGGGGATGTTTTTTAAAGGGAGGTTTGTCCACCGCCGAAGGTTGGGTTCAGCATCGGAGCTGGCACATTCGTGACTGCAAGCCGGCCTAATCTGGCATTGTGTCCCGTCCCGCCGAATCTGGCTCAGTCCCGCTCGAGTCCTGCTCAATCGGGCTGAAACGTGGGGCCTGAGCCTGGCTAAGTAGCCCTGCTCAGTGGCGGCGTGTCAGTGTGGCTCGGCAGCTCTTGACTGATCGCTCCGACGAAGACCTCACAGCAGCTGCTTCCTGACGCATCTTCTTCAGCTCCTCGGCGCCGCTGGGGCTGTTCCGCGGTCTGAAGTCCGCGGAGAAGATTCGGGGAACAGAAGATGGCACAAGCATAAACTTTTGGAGGTCCGCGCGGATGTCTCGCATGGGCGCTGGAAGCTCGCTCCCCGACGCGCGGAGCGCGCCAGGGAGGCATGGTGCACCGCCTCTGGGCCCAGGATCGACCAGGCCCGAGGCAGTTGATCTGTAAAGACTTCCTTGTCCCAAAGGGGGGGACCCCCAGCGCCGATCCAGAAACTCCGCGAGGACCTTCCCCTCCTCCTCCTTCTCCTCCTCCGCCTCCGCCTCCTCCTCCTCCTCCTCCTCCTCCTCCACCTCCTCCGCCTCGACCTCCACACCATTCTGTGCTTATGCCAGTGCCTTTGCTCCCCGAAAGCTCTGCGCGGTGGTGCTGCACGCGCAGGGCGCGCGGCTGGCCGAGCTGGCCGGCGCGTGCGAGGCCGCCGCCGCCGAGGAGGCGTGCCGCGCGGCCGCAGCCTGGGTGCTGAGCGCGGGCGACTGGCAGGCATCGAGGAGGAGGAGGGGGAGGAGGAGGAGGAGGAGGAGGAGGAGGAGGAGGCGGAGGAGGAGAAGGCGGAGGCAGAGGAGGAGGAGGCGGAGGAGGCGGAGGAGGAGGAGGAGGGAGGAGGAGGGGAGGAGGAGGAGGAGGAGGAAGGAGGGAGGAGGAGGCGCAGGCGGAGGAGAGGAGGGGAGGAGGGAGGAGGAGGTGAGGAAGGAGGAGGAGGAGGAGGAGGAGGAGGAGGAGGAGGAGGAGAAGGAGGAGGAGGAGGATTGATCAAGTCAACAGTATTAGTACTGTTAATCATGCTACACATTACAATACTGCTACTACGCATGGGATAGATACGGAGACAATCATAGCACTCGACGCAGAAGCGGACGAAGGTTCTGGATATCGCTACCCTTGCCACGCTTTCGCCTTTTTGGGTCTCCTGGGAAGCCCTCGTCGCCACGGCTGGATTCGCCTCGAATTTCTTGTCACAGTGTACCCTCGGTGAGGTCTGAGGAGGCGCGGTATCGGTACCTTGTTGTTTCCCTTAGTAGACATAAACTGTCGGAGGTCCGCGCGGATTGCTTGGACCGGCATCTGGCCCCCCTCCGTGGCTCGCGGAGCGCGCTAGGGGAGGCGCCGGAGGCGCCGCCAGGAGGTCCAACGCCCATCCAAGAGATGAGGGTGAACCTTCGAAAGTTTGAGAACGACGATCTCTCTCTCTCTCACTCTCTCTCTCTCTCTCTCTCTTTGCATATACATACACATCATATACATGCATACGCCTTTATATATCTACATCGATCTTTATATACATACATTTGTATCGATATATATATATATATATACACACTCATATTTATATACATATGTATATCCAAGGCCCCTGGCTTGGCCCATCCTGGGCCCAGGAGCGCTGTATATCCGCACCTGGACCCAGGACTGGCCACCACGCTTGCGGCTTTTTTCCTGTCAGGCAGCCGTGGACCTGTGGCGGCGCTTCCAAGGGCTGGCCCCAGACGAGCCCGCCGCCCCTCTGACCTTTAAGGTCACCTGCCGACGGAAGGGCGCGCGCTTTGCGCGCGTCTCCTCGCAGGCGCTCGCCGTGACGCTGGCCTCGTGGTTGGCCAGGCAGATGGGCTGGAGCGCCAAGGTGAGAGCGCCGGACCTCGAGGTTCGAGGAGGACAGACCTGCATGAGCAAAAACCGTCGGAGGTCCGCACGGGTTTCTTTGGATCCGCGCTGAGGCCCCTTGGCGGGGTTCGCCCTGGTCGCCGCCATGGTCCAGCTTCTGGTGCACCATCGTATATCGAAGAAAATTCGGGGGCCCCTCCTCCTCCTCCTCCTCCTCCTCCTCCTCCTCCTCCTCCTCCTCCTCCTCCTCCTCCTCCTCCTCCTCCTCCTCCTCCTCCGCGCGGTTTTGAGACTCGAGTCGTTCTCCGAGGACGCCTCCTCGAGCGGCGGGGGCCTCCGGCGGCCCCAGAGCTGTGCGGTGACGGGCCGTGCGGTGAGGCCTCCGGGGATCTCGAGGTCACCCCGCGGGGTCTCTCGCCACACGGACTTGCCAGCAAGACATTCGCGCGGACCTCCGAGAGGCCCTGTTGATGCAGGGCTCTCTTCTACCGGAGGTGCGGGTGCTGCTGGGGGACACGGACCTGCTCGTCGACCTGCCGCTGCTCTACCAGGCCGCCGTGCGGGTGGGCGGCGGCGAGATCGTGGAAGCGGGGATGTCTCAGCACGTCGCGTGGGCGCTCGCGAGGAGCGCGGAGCTGATGCCTGGGGAGCTGGTGCTCCGCGGAGGGTACCTGTTCATCCACGCGCAGAGGGGGGTGGGGGGAGGGGCTTCTTAGAAGCACCCCTGCCTCTTAGCAGGCGCGGGCTTTCTCTATAGATTTGAGGCCGGCGCCTTCTGAGAAGCAGGCTCCTTCTAAGAAGCCCTCCCCCCTCCCTCCACCCCCTTGTGCGCGCCGCCAGCCTGTCCATCACCTCCTCTTGCCAGGGCCGGCCTGGCCCCCGGGATGGTGTGCATTCGTGCGCGGCCTGTGTGCACCACACCGCGTCGGCGTCTCCCGAGGCGTCGTCGATCTTCGTGCCAGGAAGTGAGCGGTTGAGGGCGGGGAGGAGGAGGAGGAGGAGGAGGAGGAGGAGGAGGAGGACCAGTGTAAACCCAAGAGGCATCAACGTTGTTGGAGTGAAGCCTCCCTCCAAGCTCCCTCTTCATAGTCCCCTACAACAATTGCTTTCAATGGAGGGAACTTCCTCGTTGGAAGACAACCGTTCGAAGACCCTGAAGTACGCCAAAACATTGTTCTCGGAATTCCAACGCCACGGATCAACCTGACGTTTGCGTCCTGACGATCCTGAATCGTGCCAGAAGGCCATTCCTGGGACTTCAACACCGCGAATCAACGTAAATGTTGCGCCCTCATAGTCCTGAATCCTTCGAAAACCATTCTGGTACGTTGATCATGGTATCCGTGAAATTCTTGCACTCTTTACAAGCGAATGTGCGCGGCGCTAATGCGAGAGCCACATTTTGAAGAGGAGCTGCCCTCAGTCTGTGAAACTCTTGCATTGCATATGTTTAAACGAATGTGCGCGGCGCGAAGGCGAGAGCCACATATTGAAAAACATTTGCCTTCACCCCGTGAAACTCTTGAAACTTTTTAAGCAAATGTGCGCGGCGCTAAGGCGAGAGCCACATTTTGCAAACGACCCACCCTTCATCTGTGAATCTGCTGCCAAATTTTCAGCTTCAGAGTCATACATGGTGAGGAAGTCTCAGGCAAAACGCCCCGCCCGCCCTAAAACTGGCCTCGGGGTGCGACAGGGACGAGTTTTTCAGAAGGAACAGGAATGGAGGAGGAGGAGGAGGAGGAGGAGGAGGAGGAGGAGGAGGAGGAGGAGGAGGAGGAGGAGGAGAGGGAGGAGGGAGGAGGAGGAGGAGGAAACAGGAGGGGAACAGGAGGGAACACGAGAGGAGGAGGAGGAAGGAGGAGGAGGAGGAGGAGGAAGAGGAGGCGGGGGGAGGCGGTAGGCGGAGGGGAGGCGGATGCGGAGGCGGAGATGGAGGAGGAGGGGGAGGGGGAGGAGGGGAGGAGGAGGAGGAGGAGGAGGAGGAGGAGGAACATGAGGAACCGGAGGGGGAGGAAACAGGAGGAACAGGAGGAACAGGGGAACAGGAGGAGGGAGGAGGAGGAGGAGGAGGAGGGAGAATGAGGAGGAGGAGGAGGAGGAGGAGGAGGAGGAGGAGGAGGAGGAGGAGGAACAGGAGGGGGAGGAGGAGGGAGGAGGAGGAGGAGGAGGGAGGAGTGAGGAGGAGGAGGAGGAGGAGGAGGAGGAGGACAGGAGGAGGAGGAAAAAAAACCATGAGGAGGAAGGAGGAGGAGGAGGGAGGAGGCAGGAGGAGGAGGGAGGAGGAGGAGGAGGAGGAGGAGGAGGAGGAGGAGGAGGAGGAGGAGGAGGAGGGAGAGGGGGGGCGAGATGAGCAGGAGGAGGAGGCGGGGCGCCAGGAGGAGGCGGGGCGGCAGGAGGAGGGGTTGGAGGAGGCCTGCGGTGTCCTCGAGCCGGAGCGGCTTGAGCGGGGCCTGCCGGAAATCCGAGCATGGTGCTGCGCATGGGCACTGCTCTCGCAGTGCAGGCCCCCCAGCCTCAGCTAGGTGGTGGCCCTGGCCGGTTCGGGGCTCAAGCCTCGACCCTCTGGGCCCGTGCAGGGGTGCGCCTGGGCCAGGGTTTCGGGGGGGACCTGGCCCTGGCGAGGAGGAAGCCTCCAGGAGAGGCCCAAGCAGGGCGACCTCGATCCTCGACGCGCAGATGCCCCCCCTGCACAGGTGCTGGACCCGATGTGCGGCAGGGGCGTGACCCTGGTGGAGGCCGCGCTGAGCTGGCCCTCCTGCCGGCACTCGAGGACGAGAAAACGACATGCTCCGCGCGGTCTTCCTGGATCGGCGCTGCACCCCCGTCCCTGGCGCGCTCCGCGCGCCGGGGGCCAGCGGCAGGGGGGTTCAGCGCCGATCCAAGAGCCAGACCTGTAGAAGCATGAGCTTTCGGGGTCTCCAGCGCCGCCCCTGTCGCGCTCCGCGCGCCCGGGCGGGGGGCTCGGCGCCGACGTGCCAGATGCGCGCGGAGCTCCGAAAGTTTGGTGCCTGTGCAGTTTTCCTGCTGCTCCTCCAGGTACGTGGGCGTGGACAACGACGCAGAACAGCTGCAGGCCGGGGGGGAGGGGGAGGCGGAGGGTGCTCGCAGGCGAATCTCTCGCCCTCGAGTCAGGATCCATTTCGAGGATTTTAGAGGTTCGGGGTGCGAGGTTTCCAGACTTCATCGGGCAGTGGGGTCTCCGCTGGTTCAGGCAGGCGGCCAGGTGGGGGTGGTACCGGTGGCCGTGTCTCGGGGTGGCATCTCGAGGCACCTCGCAACGGCGGCGCAGATGAGACGCCTGGGGCGTGTCTGTGCTGCCATTCATGTTGCGAGGTCCGACTTCATGTGAATTCATGCAGGCACCTCGGACACCTTCCTTCGGGTTGGGTGCGTTGCCAATGCCAAAAAAACGAGATTTCCAGACGTTCTCGTCGGTCCTCGGCGGTTCCAGCAGCTGCGCCCCGCCGAGGGCGTGCGGGGGGGCTTCCAGAATCGTCCCGAGCGGCTACCAGAGTCCCGAAGCAGGATGCGGAGGGCGGACGTCGTCGTCGTCGTCGTCGTCGTCGTCGTCGTCGACAACGTCGACGACGATGGCGACAACGACGGCGATGACGACGAGGCGTCATCGAGTTGTCCTCCTGCCCCCAGGGTCCACATCGATCCCGTCGATCCGATCCGACGTCGACTCTGGCCGGCCCGATCCGACCAGTGTCGGGTGCTCGGGCGATCCGACGCGGCCCGTTGCTTGCATGGCGCTGTTGTGCATCGTGGCGCAGCCGATCCGATTCGATTCCAACTCCGTGACGATTCGGCCCGATCCGATGCACATCTCGGTTCGGTTCGATTTTCCAGTTCGGTTCCGACGGATCCTGCCCCCCAGCCGAGCCTACCCCAAAGTTGGCCGCTCAGAAGAGGCGTGTAACTCAGGGATACACCAGCGGGGGGCTGCCCAGACGCACCCACGTTCGAGGATGGACGCGCCCCCCCATCGTGCACCCCCGAGTGTGTCAAACTGTTCGTCGTCCAGTCGAAGACCCCACAAAATCTGGGGTGGAGGTCGCCATTGCCCCTGTTAGTAGGTGCGTCGCCTCCAGCTCACTTTTCAGAGCTCCGGAGGAGTACGAGCGGGTGCTCCAAAGAAGGACTCCTGGGAGGTACCAGGGGGTCTCCACTCCTCCTCCTCCTCCTCCTCCTCCTCCTCCTCCTCCTCCTCCTCCTCCTCTTTTCGGGAATCCAAGCCCGGGTTGCCCCGGGCCCGAGTTACCCCAGATATCTCAGGCGCTCCCGAACGATCTGCGCTGCAGAGGAGACCCATGCCAAGAAACACCCCGCTTGCTTCCAGGGTGCCCTCCGACGGTTCTGCTATGGAAAGCGTGACGGTCCCATACCAGAGACCAATGGTGGCCCTGGGGTCGCAGGGTTGGGTTTCTGAGGGAAGGTTTCTCTTGTGGTCGGGCCCCTACTGCCTCGGAAACCCGCAGGCTAAACGATCCAGGAAGCTCCAGAGACCAACGTCTGCGTCGACACGACGCGAACCTGCAGCAGCCCACTCGAGGCGTTCCAGAAAGAGCCGTGCCTGAAAGGGTGGGAGGAGTTGCCGTCTCTTCCTCGGCGGAAGGCGGCGGAGGGTCGCGGAAGCAGAACGAGGCCGCATCCGCCGGCGGAAGCCGGCGGAAGCCGGCGGAAGCCGGCGGACGGGCGGCGGAAGGCGGCGGCAGTAAGCTATGCGCCCCCAAGAGATGAAGACGCTTTTGGGTTCTGGAGGAGGAGGAGGAGGAGGAGGAGGAGGAGGAGGAGGAGGAGGAGGAGGAGGAGGGCTTCCGCAACCGCCCACTCGGCAAGGCGCGGGGTTGCGCCCAGGCAGCCCCCCAGAGGCCGGAAGCAGAACGAGGCCGCATCCGCCGGCGGAAGCCGGCGGAAGCCGGCGGAAGCCGGCGGACGGGCGGCGGAAGGCGGCGGCAGTAAGCTATGCGCCCCCAAGAGATGAAGACGCTTTTGGGTTCTGGAGGAGGAGGAGGAGGAGGAGGAGGAGGAGGAGGAGGAGGAGGAGGAGGAGGAGGGCTTCCGCAACCGCCCACTCGGCAAGGCGCGGGGTTGCGCCCAGGCAGCCCCCCAGAGGCCGCCCCGCCCGCGGCGCCCCGCCCCGCAGGGCTCGGGGTGCCCAGGCCGCCCCCGGGACTCCTCCGCGGGGGCCCCCTTGTGGAGGCCGGGCGGCTCCACCTCGGGGGGCCGCCCGCGCGCAGCTCCGAGCCCTGGCGAGGAGCCCGTGCCTCGCCTCCGGCCGAGCGCGCCCCCGGAGGTTGCGCCCGCGTGGCGTCGCGGCACGCCGCACGCTGTCGCTGCCGCCCTCGGAGGGCACCAACTATACACCAACACCGATCCTGGCCAGGATCACCCTGGGCCCAGGATCGGTGTATATGCCTTCTTGCGCAGGGCAGGAGGGCGTATACACCGATCCTGGGCCCAGGGTGATCCTGGCCAGGATCGGTGTTGGTGTATAGTTGGTGCCTTCCTACGCCCCCCCCGCGCACCACGTCATCCGCTGGCCTCGCGGGCCGTCCCGGAAGGCAGGCGTCACGACACAGGACGCCTCGGCCGCAAGGAGGGTAGCAGAAGTCCCAGCCCTCACGCGTTGAGCTGGGGCCCCGCTTTGAGTCAGCAGCGCGCGCATCTCTTCCTCCGTTCGGCTGGCCTCCACCTCCAGCCGCCGCCCCGACGCACGTCTGTGCTCTCCGATGCGTGTCCGTGTCTTCGTGCGTGCCCCCACCCGGTCGTAGTTAGGCCCAGACACTTGTCCGCTGAGGTGCTTCGTTCGTTCGCGCGGCCACGCGCAGATGGGGGCAGGGGGAGGGGGGAAGGCTTCTTCAGAAGGACGCTGCTTCTCTCAGAGGGCGCGGGCTCTGTCCAGTTAGATGTGAGGCCAGCGCCTTCCAGGAAGCAGCCTCCTTCTGAGAAGCCTTCCACCCTCCCCAATGCCCCCCCCCTCAGGCTCGCCGCCGGCCCAGCCTGCACGCCCCCCGCCCCCCCGCGGCCTCCGCGGCCTCCGCGGCCACCGTCGACCTCGGCGGAGGTCCCGGGAGGCCGCCGCCGCCGTGCCTGCCTGCCGGCAGGCCGGTCCCGGCCGCCGCCGCAGGGAGCCCCGCGCTCCGCCCCAGGCGGGACTGAGGGCGTGCAGGGGGGAGGGAGGCGAGGCTGATTTTTTGGAGCTCCACGCCCACCGCCTCCAGATGCCTGACGACTGCAGGCCAGCACAGCTGCCACGGAGAGAGGCGCAACTGGTAGAGAAGAAGCCATGCATCAGACTCTTCACTCTGGCTGCCGGCGCCAGTGGGAGGCGTCAGCGGCCAAGAAGCGAGGCGGAGGGGCAGGAGGAGGGATGTGGAGGGGGAGGAGGGGGGGGGGAAGGAGGAGAGGGGAGGAGGAGGAGGAGGAGGAGGAGGAGGAGGAGGAGGAGGCGGGGAGGAGGAGGAGGAGGAGGAGGAAGAAGAGGTCAGGAGGAGGAGGAGGGGGGGAGAGGGGAGGCCGCGCCGCGCCGCGGCCCGAGCCCGCCCCGCCCCCCCCCTCCCCTCCGCCGGGGCGCTCTTCGGGCCGCGGCGCTGCGGCCCGATCGCGGGCCGCCGGGCGCCGCCCGCCCTCTGCCCCGCGGGGCGGCATGGCCGCGGCGCCGAGGCACGGGCGCAGGGATGCCCACGATCAGAGATCGCCGGCGAGCGAGGGGGGGAGGGGGTAGGAACTCGAACAGTGGACGTGTGAAGTCCTCGTTGATAGGACGGGGACGCACCGTCGGGCAGCTCGGCGGGCCGCGGCCAGCGGCGGCTGATCCAGCACCCTCTAAGGATTCTTATGCTCGCCGCCGTGCGCGGCTGTATGGGCCTTCGTGCCCGGGCGTTCCATAGCCCAGATTTCATTTGAAATAGAATCTTGCGAGGGTCGCCATAGTTCAGCGAGGGCTATCCATGAGGCCCGCTCATAGGCGAAGACCGTCTGGTAGAGGCAGCCCTCTGGAGGCACAAGCAGGGAAGAGCCATTTCACCAGGAATCGTAGGGAAAAGTCCGAGTCTGGCTGTATTGCTCTTTGTATGATCAGGGGCACACCCGTGGCGTGCCCGCCTCAGATTCGGAGCATGGGGGCTGCCTCGAGGAGAAGGCTCGTGCCCTCCCGGGTGTTCTCTCTGCACTCCGCCCCGACCGCCGAGCGCCTGGGGCCGGCGGCGAGCGAGGGGGGAAGTGAGGAGGAGAAGGCCTTCTCGGAAGGTTTGGAAGTCCCCCAGCCTTTGAGACGTTCTCTAAGCCTTTCCCGGAGACGCAAAGAGCTTCTCGGGAGGCGCGGGGGCTTCTGAGAAGTCCCGCCGCCTTTGGGAGTGCCTTCTCCTTCTCATTTCCCCCCCTCGCTCGCCGCCGAAGAGAGTCCAGATTGTGCCAGGCACTGTCCGCAGCTGGACCCTCCCCCCCCCTCTCGAACGAAGGCCTGACGTGTCTGCTGTGGCCGCGGCCAGATCTCCCCCCCCGCCCTTGCGTCGTGGAAGTAAGCGGGAGGGACGTCAGGTAGCCGTTGTCGGCCTCCGGGGGCCCTGGCCGGGTGGTGTGGTCCTTCACGGGAGCCGCGGCGGGTCCCCGGGGCTCCTGGCGGGCTCGGGGAGCTCGCCTGGGTTTCGCCGGATGTGGTGGACATTTGGACGCTCTCTGCACTGAAAGGGTGAAGAGGGGGGGTCGGAGTTTGGGCGAGCTCCAGTCGAAAGCACGTGTATGATAGGGCCGCGGAGGTCCACAGATGCTCCCAGGAAGGCTCGCCCAACCCACGAGCAGAAAGGCCGAGGGGCGCCAGGGATTGGCCCCCCCCCCCCCCCCAAACCTTGGCGGGCGGCTGCTTCTTTCGGGGCTGGCGATCACCCGGGTTGGCGGGCCCGCCCGCTCAACCCCCCCGGGGATGGCCTGACCGTGTCCGTGTCGTGGGGGTCCGATGGGGGTGCGCAGTGTCGGGGCACACGTGGGGCTGCCCCAGGCGAAAAGGTTGGGTTCGCCGCTGGAACCTCCCCCTCCCCCCCTCCTCCCCCCAAATAGGATAACCGGGGTTCTCACGGAAAAATTGCCCGAGGCGAGCCCGACCCTTTCTCCACGCAAGGCGACTATCCTTATGCACGCCCCACGCAAAAGAGCACGGTGCCAGTCAGACATGCAGCACTCGGAATTTTGCCGCCTGACATTGTCGGGCCATGCGCGTCGCGTACCTGCGCATGAATGGGCCGCTGAGGACAATGCCATGCGCCACGTGACGTTCTGGCGCTCTGCGCCCTGTGATGCAACAACGTGGCGCGCTAAGAAACGGGACGGCGCCACGCGCCATGTGGTCACGCGCCCTATGGACGCTCTGCACTCCGACGTGCCTCCCAGGAGCCCACGAAAGTGGCGACGATTGCTCAGTTTGCAGCCCCCGTGGGTGCCGCGATGTGTCAACTGATCTGTGCTGCCGTCACTTCCGCCGTGCTTCCCAGGAGTCCACGAAATTATGGTCAGGTTCCCCAGGGACCGCGAGGTCTCAAAGTGATCTGCGCTGCCCTCACCTCTGCCGTGCCGCCCACGAGCCCATGGACGTGGCGACAGTTTCGCTGTTCGCAGCCCCCCAACGGGCCGCTTGGTCTCGAGGTGATGTGCGCTGCCCTTCGCTCCGCTGGACTTCCTGGGAACCCACGCGAGGGGCGACAGTTGCGCATTTCGCAGTGCCAGGGGGCCGCGAGGTCCCATCTGGATGCTCGTATATGCGCGTGCACGTCCACCCGGGTGGAATTCCCAGGCGCCCACGAAAGTGGCGACAGTTGCGCAGTTCGCAGCCACCCAGGGAGCAGCGAGGTCTCATCTGGATGCGCGTGCACTTCCATTCCGCAAGACATCCCAGTAACCCACGAAAGTGGCGACAAGTTCGCAGTTCGCAGGCACCCCCGGGGCCGCGGGGCTTCGTCTGGATGCGCGTACACCTCCATTGTGGTGGTCTTCCCGGGAGCCTGCGAAAGTGGCGACAGCTGCGCAGTTCGCAAGTTTCCTGGGGATCGCGAGGTCTTTTCTGGATGCGCGTACACCTCTACCCCAGAGGACGTCTCAGAGCACACGGGAGTGGCGTCACTTGCGCTGTTCGCAGCCCCTCCCCAAGGGGGCCGCGAGGTTTCGTCCGGATGCGCACGCACCTGACTTCCCAAGAGCGCGAAAAATGCGACACCTGCGCAGTTCGCAGCCACCCAGGGAACAGCGAGGTCTCATTTGGATGCGAGTACACCTCCAATCCGCTGGCTCCCAGGAACCCACGACAGTAGCGACAGTTGCGCAGTTCGCAGCCACCGAGGGAACTGCGATGTCGCGTCTGGATACGCGTGCATCTGCACCCCGTTGCATTCCCAGGAGCCCACGCATGGCGCGACAATTGTGCAGTTCGCAATCACCCAGGGAACAATGAGGTCTCATCTGGATTCGCGTACACCTCCACTCCGCTGGGCCTCCCAGGAGCCCACGAAGGTGGCGACAATTGCGCAGTTCGCAGCCACGGAAGGAATCGCGGGTTCTCGTTTGGATGCGCGTGCGTTTTCATGCACCCCGTTGGACTTCCCACGGGCCCGCGAAAGTTGGCGACAGTTGCGCAATTCGCAGCTACCCAGGGAGCAGCGAGGTCTCATCTGGATGTGCGTGCAACTCCACTCCGCTCGACTCCCTAGCAGCCCGCGCACGTTGGAAAATTGCGCAGTTCGCAACCAACCAGGGAACAGCGATGTTTCGGCTGGGTCCGCTTGGCCCCCCCGCTAGACCTCCCAAGAGCGTACGAAAGTAGCGCCAATTTCGCAGTTCGCAGCCACCCAGGGAGCAGCGAGGTCTCTTCTGGATGAGCGTACACCTCCATTCCGTTGGACCTCCCAGGAACCCACGAAAGTGTCGACAGTTGCGCAGTTCGCAGCCACCGAAAGAGCCGCGATGTCTCGTCTGGATGCGCGTGCGCCTGCACCCCATCACGAAAGTGCGCCAGTGGATTCCCTGAATTCACTAAAGGGGGAAAGGGGGGGGGGGGTCGGACCCCTCCCTCCCCCCCTTCAAATGGGGGAAGCGGGGGGTTCCGACCCCCCCCCTCCCCCCTCACCCGTCCCCCTTAAGGGGGGAGGGGGTTCCTTCCCACCCCCCCCTTCCCCCCCTCCCTTGAGGGGGGGGGGCGTCCGGACCCCCCCCCCCTTCCCCCCTGGCGCTGGAAAGGGGGGAAGGGGTCGGACCCCCCCCCTTTGCGCCAGAAAGGGAGCTGGGGAGGGGGGGCCTCTCTCGCTTCTCCTTGTTGCGCCGGGGAAGGTGTGTAGGGAGTCCGGAGTTGGGAGTAGGGAGTGGTGAGTCGTGAGTAGCGAGTTAATGCGTAGTGAGTAGTGAGTATTGGGTAGTGAATAGTGGGTAGTGAGTGACGAGTAGGGATTAGGGAATAGGGAGTAGGGAGTGGGGAGTAGTGAGTAGTGAATAGTGAGTAGTGTGTACTGATAAGTAAGTAGTGAGTGGCGAATAGTGAGTAGTGAATAGTGAGTAGCGAGAAGCGAGTAGTGAGTACTGAGTAGGGAATAGGGAGTAATGGTAGTGGGTAGTGAGTAGTGGGTAGTGAGTAGTGGGTGGCGGTTAGTGATTAGGCAGTAGTGAGTAGTGGGTACTGCGTTGTGCGTAGTGAGTAGTGGGTCGTGAGTAGTGAGTAATTAGTGAGTAGTGAGTAGTGAGTAGTGAGTAGTGAGTAGCGAGTAGTGAGTAGTGAGTAGTTAGTAGTGAGTAGTGAGTACTGAATAGTACGTAGTGCGTAGTGAGTAGTGAGTAGTGATGAATAGAGAGTCGTGGGTAGTGGCAGTGGGTAGTGAGTAGTCAGTAGCGAGTAGGGAGTAGCGAGTAGTGAGTAGTGAGGAGCGAGCAGGGCGTAGTGAGTAGTGAGGAGTGAGTAGAAAGTAGTCAGTAGTGAGTAGAGGGTAGTGATGAGTGAGTAACGAGTAGGGAGTAGCGAGTAGTGAGTAGTGAGTAGGGAGTAGTGAGTGGGGAGTACGGAGTAGGGAGTAGTGAGCAGTGAGTAGTAAGAAGTGGGTAGCGAAAAGTGGGTAGTGAGTAGCGATTAGTGAGTAGTGAGTAGTGGGTAGTGAGTAGTGGCTATTGACTAGTGAGTAGTCAGTTGTCCCCAGTGACTAGAGAGTATGTAGTGACTAGTGAGTAGGGAGTAGTGAGTAGTGAGTAGTGAGTAGTGAGTAGTGAGTAGTGAGTAGTGAGTAGTGAGTAGTGCGTATGGAGTAGCGAGTATGGGAGTAGCGAGCAGTGAGTACTGAGTACTGTGTAGTCAGTATTGTGTAGGGAGTAGGGAGTAGCGAGTAGCGAGTAGTGGGTAGTGGGTAGTGATTTGTTGGCAATGAGTAGTGAGTCGTGGATAGTGGGTAGTGGGTAATGAGTAGTGACTAGTGAGTAGTGAGTAGGGAGTAGTGAGTAGTGCTTACTGATTAGTGAGTATTGAGTAGTGGGTAGTGAGGAGTGAGTAGGATTATGGGGGAGGGAGTAGTGAGTAGGGAGTAGTGAGTAGCGAGTAGTGGGTGGTGGGTAGTGAGTAGTGGATAGTGAGTAGTGAGTCGTGAGTAGTGAGTAGGGGTAGTGAGAAATGAGTGGCGAATAGCGCATAGTCAGTAGTGGGTAGTGAGTAATGAGTAGTGAATGCTCTTTGGGGCTGGGGTTAGTGGTTGGTGTTCAGATTAGGGGCTTGGGTTGGGGTGAGGACTGGG
>CAUYUJ010005769.1:365734-401790 GCA_963575745.1 Prorocentrum cordatum | reverse complement strand
CTCCTCCTCCTCCTCCTCCTCCTCCTCCTTTACCTCCTCCTCCTCCTCCCCCTCGGAAGGCTGTCCGTCGCGGGTCCTCCGCGATGCGCGGCGGTCTGGGAGGCAGTCCACAGACAATCCGTCCACATGCCTCTATCCCGGGGCGCCATCTGGAAGGATTTCGAGGGGAACTCATCCGCACACCAGCTGCCTCCTCTAGGAGCAGTCAAAGACACACCAGACTCGAAGGCGACGGCTGCGACAGTGATGCCGACGAAGAAGCAACAGCGCCGTAGGCCACCACCACAATGACGGCGGCGGCGGCGCGACGACGACAAAACAACGACGACGACAATGACGGCGGCGGCGGCGCGACGACGACAAAACAACGACGACGACCCCACTGGCCCTTCCGGCAGGGCGCGGCAGACCCTCGGCCTGTGCTGCGACGCGCTGGAGGAGCAGGTTGCGTTCGGTAGGAAATCACGGGAGCCTGTTGTGTCCTTGCAACACCCGGCTCTAGAGTTGTGGAAGTCGATTAATGGAGAGGAAGCATGCTGCCAAATAATTTCCAGATGTCTGAAACATGTTTCAAGCATGTTTTAAACATGTAAAAAACATGTTTGAAACATGTTTCAAACATGTTTTCACAAATTTTCAACCCATGTGTAATTCAATGATAGGATTGCGGGGTGTCCACTGTCATGGCATCCACAGCTCTGGAGTGCATCCGCGTCGGTTGGCGCCCGGCAGTCGGTGAGGCAGCGCCGGATCGGCGCCGATTTCGCGCCGTGTGGCGTCGATCGGCAACGGCTCGCAAAAGCCAGCGAGATTAGGGGAACAAGAAGTGGCATAAACATAAAAACTCGGAGGTCCGCGCGGATTTCTCGGATCGGCGCTGGGGCCCCCAAAGCGGCGCCTCCGGCGCCGCCCCTGGCGTGCTCCGCGCGCCAGGGGAGAGGGGGCCCCAGCGCCGATCCGAGACATCCGCGCGGACCTCGGAGTTTTTATGTGCATGCCACTTCTTGTTCCCCTAGCTCAGTCCCATCTGCTCTGGCTCAACCGCGGGCTCCATCCGGCCTGAGGAGAGGAGGAAGGAGAGGAGAGGAGAGGAGAGGAGAGGAGAGGAGAGGAGAGGAGAGGAGAGGAGAGGAGAGGAGAGGAGAGGAGAGGAGAGGAGAGGCCCTCGTGAAGGGCTGCCACAGCAGGTGGGGCGCGCGCGCGCCCTCCACGGGGCGCTGCGGGCCCTGCTGCCCGGGGAGCTGCCCGGGCCTCGGCGCGGCGGGCGCCACCCCGCGGGGAGCTGTGCTGGCCCGTCTGGGGCAGGCCTCGCTGCCCGCCGCCGGGCCCCCTCCCGTCGGGGAGCAGCGAAGGTTCAGAGGAGGAGAGGGTACCTATAGTAGGGGTCCTCCTCCTCCTCCTCCTCCTCCTCCTCCTCCTCCTCCTCCTCCTCCTACCCTCGAGGGTCGAGGTATGATACCTCTACCCTCGAGGGTAGGCAAACGAGGCGAGGGCAGAGGTGTGATGCCTCTACCCTCGCCTCGTTTGCCCCTTTTTAGGGGCCTCCTGCGCGGCCCTCGTGGCCACCGCCGGATTCGCCTCGAGATCCTGGTCAGAGCGCACCCCAGGAGAGGCTCGGGGAGCAGCGGCATCGGTACCTTTTGGCTTCCCCCAAGAGACGCAGCCTCCCGTCAGTTGCGGGTAATCGAGTGAGGGTGCGGCGGGGTCGTCGGCAGTCTGCGAGGCTCTGCAGAAGCCCGCCGCGGGCGCCGATGTTTTCCTCGAGTCAATCAATGTCGGCGGGCGCCACTTCTGCCACGCACCCAGGGGCAATGAATGACCGTGCGGCCCCCCTCACTCTTATCAGGAGGGGAAAAAACACACAGACACAAAATTAATCGTCGATCCCCAAGGAAACATAGGAACATATGGGCAGTGGGCGGGAAGACAGAAACCCAGAACATATGGCAAAACATGGGGGAACCCTTTTATTTGTGTGTACACCTTAGGCGATGCTTAAGAAAACCTAATTTTTCGGCCAGACTCTCGATTATTCTTAATGTTTCAATGTAAATCCTAAGATTTGAATGGATTTTGGGGGTTTTTATTCAAGTTCTGAGACTATGAATTTCTTAACCCATGATTTCTAAAGCATTTCGCAGGGTGTATTTAGTTGTGTGTCCTTGGGCCCCATTGACCTTATGCTGCTTCGAGCGATCCCCCCCCGAAGCCTTCGGCACCGGTTCTTCGGCGGTGCGCGGGCCTGCTGGAGCGAGGCGCGCGGGGCCCAGTGGCCTCGGCCAGCTTCGCGGTCGGGCCAGGTCGATGTGTCCTGCAATCTACTCCAGCTGTCGTAACAAGTGGCACGTGTGCCATAGCCCTTGCACAAAAAGGAAGGGGGAGGAGGAGGAGGAGGAGGAGGAGGAGGAGGAGGAGGAGGAGGAGGAGGAGGAGCGAGGAGGAGGAGCGAGGAGGAGGAGGAGGAGGAGGAGGAGCGAGGAGGAGGAGCGAGGAGGAGGAGCGAGGAGGAGGAGGAGGAGGAGGTCTACTCCAGATGTCGTAATAAATGGGAGGGGGTCTGGACCCTCCAAGACCGACCATTTCAGACCCCCCCCCCGTGGGAGAACCCTCCAAAACATCGTCCCCAAACCCCCCCAGGCCCTCCAAGACAGCCTGGAAGAGACCCCCCCCCCGAAATGAGACCCCCCTCCCTCTATTACGAAATCTGGAGTAGCGGCCCAGGTTGACGTGACAGGAAAGATTCAGGAGGGGAGGAAGCACACAGACACAATGAATCGTCGACTCCCAGGAAAATATGAGAACATGTGGGGAGTGGGGGGGAAGACGAAAAACAAGACGATATGGGCACATATGGGGAGTCCTGTTACTTGTGTGTATGTATTTGTGTGTCCCAGGGCCCCTTCAAAGATCCTGGGGAAAGAAGGTTTAATGTATGGATGTTGTCAGGGCCATATGTTCTCCCCTCCGCGTGACTTCGCGACGCCGGTCGTATTTGGTTCGTCGTCTAGTCAGTTGTTGCTGCGCCTGTGTGGTCTTGTGTCCAGCTTGACGACGGCGCGCACCTCGCGCTTGATCAGAAACCCTTGCATGAGATAATGCCGTCAGTCCGTCGCCGTTGTAATGTTTGAACGATGTTCTGTTCGGTTCGAGCCTGCCCCACTCTGTCGTGCCATGCTCTTGTTCTGTTACGTTGAGTTCTCGACGGGCCGTCGTAACGTCGCGACGCTTGTCGCGTTTGATACGTGGCCTGATCGGTCGTTGCGGCGCCTGTGTTTTCCCTGTGGCCAACCTCATTTCGGCCCGCATGTCGTGTGTTACAGGACGCAGGTAATCAATCGCTGTTGTATTCCGGTGCATTACGTTACATCCAGTATGTTAGATTCTGTTATATTCAAACATTGTTATGTTATGCTATGGTTGTTATGCTATGCCCTTGACGGGAGGGCGTGCCGTCGTGGCACATGCCACGTTTGATACGTCAGCGAACCCGTATAGTTGTTGCGCCTTTTTATTATTGCGGCCAGCTCAACGTCGGCACGCATACTGCGTTGGATACGACGCCGCGAATCGGTCGCTGCTGCTTACCTTTTCACATGCGAGAGCAGATTCGATTAAGTATGTTCGAGTTCAGTATAAGGTACAGTTGTAATGAATGTGTTGCTCTTTTAGAATACAGAATACATCATCGTCAAGGGTATGTGTATAGTTTGCTATTTGCTATGTGGTTCGGCTTGTTGCAAGGTGTTCTACGATACTTTAGTACGACATGATTTGTCATGCTATCGTTTCTTGTTGGGTTATACGATATGGCAACGGTTATCTCCATATTCATGTGAAGCGTTCCAGACAGGGCCTTGCCTTCGAGCATCGAAGGAATTATCATCTCTTTCGCGGCGGAAGGTCGGCGGTAGTAAAAGAGGCCGCCTCGACCAGCCGCAGCTGGCGGACGGATTGCGGGAGGGCGGCGGAAGTAAAAGATGCGCTCCCAAGAAATGAACACGTTTTTGTGTTCAGGGTTTCCGAATTCGCCCATGCATATGTAGTGTTAAGTTCTGTTCTAGGCGGGGGGCGGGATATGCGGGACACTGGGTGGACCTGGGACTTGGCGGCCGTGGGGCATGCTTCGAAACCTAACAACCCCAATTTGCCTGATGAGGAAGCATAACAGGAGGTTTATCGCTGTTCTCGGCCTCCAGGGGTCAAAAAATTATTCACTGCGTGGGGATCCCCATCTGTGCATCTCCTTGCTGGCGCTCCCTTGGTGGTGGGACTCGGTGAGGACGAATCTGGATTTAAGTGTGACTGAGCTGCCTCTCTCTCTGCTCTCTCTGCTCTCTCTGCTCTCTCTGTCTCTCCCTCTCTCTCTCTGCCCTCTCTCTGTCTCTGCCTCTCTTTCCCTGCCTCTCTCTCTCTCTCTCTCTGCCTCTCTCTCTGCCTCTGTCTCTCTGCCTCTCTCTCTCTCTCTGCCTCTCTCTCTGTGCCTCTCTCTCTCTGCCTCTATCTCTGCCTCTCTCTCTCTCTCTCTCTCTCTCTCTCTCTCTCTCTTCTCTCTATTCTCTCTCTGCTCTCTCCTCTCTCTCTCACTCTCCCTCTCTCTCTCTCTCGCTCTCTCTCTTCTCTTCTCTTCTCTTCTCTTCTCTTCTCTTCTCTCTCTCTCTATCTCTCTCTCTCTCTTTCTCTCTCTCTATCTCTCTCTCTCTCTCTCTTCTCTCTCTCTCTCTCTTTCGCTCTCTCGCTCTCTCTTGCTCTCTCTCGCTCTCTGTCGCTCTCTCTCGCTCTCTCTCTCTCTCTCTCGCTCTCACTCGCTCTCTCTCGCTCTCTCTCGCTCTCCCTCGCTCTCTCCCGCTCTCTCTCTCTCTCTGCTCTCTCTCTCTCTCTCTCGCTCTCTCCCGCTCTCTCTCTCTCTCTCTCTCTCTCTCTCTCTCTCTCTCTCTTCTCTCTCTCTCTCTCTCTCTGTCTCTCTCTCTCTCTCTCTCTAGTCTCGGCTGCTCTCTCTCTCTCTCTCTCTCTTCTCGCTCTCTCTCTCTCTCTCTCTCTCTCTCTCTCTCTCTCTCTCTCTCTCTCTCTCTCTCTCTCTCTCTCTTCTCTCTCTCTCTCTTCTCTCTCTCTCTCTCTCTCTCTCTTCTCTCTCTTCTCTCGCCTGTCTCCTCTCTCAACTCCCCCTCTCTCTCTCTCCGCTCTCTCTCTCTCTCTCTCTCTCTCCTCTCCCTCTCTCTCGCTTCCTCTCTCTCTCTCTCTCTTGCTCTCTCTCTCTCTCTCTCTCTCTCTGTCTCTCGTCACGGGCTCGTGAGATCAGCCAGGGTGGCTCCCCCTTGGGGCTCCCAAATGATGCCCCTGGCAGCGTTTTGTGACCATGAGGCTCTCAAGAGATACATGTTGGGGAGGCCAAACGGCAATTCTAGCTGAGGCGTCCCACCAAAATCGGCGCGAACGGGCTCGTGAGATCAGCCAGGGTGGCTCCCCCTTGGGGCTCCCAAATGATGCCCCTGGCAGCGTTTTGTGACCATGAGGCTCTCAAGAGATACATGTTGGGGAGGCCAAACGGCAATTCTAGCTGAGGCGTCCCACCAAAATCGGCGCGAACGGGCTCGTGAGATCAGCCAGGGTGGCTCCCCCTTGGGGCTCCCAAATGATGCCCCTGGCAGCGTTTTGCGACCATGAGGCTCTCAAGAGATACATGTTGGGGGCGCCAAACGGCAATTCTAGCTGAGACGTCCCACCAAAATCGGCGCGAACGGGCTCGTGAGATCAGCCAGGGTGGCTCCCCCTTGGGGCTCCCAAATGATGCCCCTGGCAGCGTTTTGTGACCATGAGGCTCTCAAGAGATACATGTTGGGGGCGCCAAACGGCGCGAACGGGCTCGTGAGATCAGCCAGGGTGGCTCCCCCTTGGGGCTCCCAAATGATGCCCCTGGCAGCGTTTTGTGACCATGAGGCTCTCAAGAGATACATGTTGGGGGCGCCAAACGGCAATTCTAGCTGAGACGTCCCACCAAAATCGGCGCGAACGGGCTCGTGAGATCAGCCAGGGTGGCTCCCCCTTGGGGCTCCCAAATGATGCCCCTGGCAGCGTTTTGTGATCATGAGAGAGTGTGAGCTTGAACTTAACTTATCTTATCTGATCTTGAAATCTCTTCTTATCATATCTTGTGCTATCTTATCTTATCTTGTAGTATCTTATCTTGTCTTGTCTTATCTGGTGATTATCATTGGGAGGAGGGAGGCGCGAGCGGGAGGAAAAAGGAGGAGGAGGAGGAGTGGGAGGCGTCAGAGTAATAACAAGAACCCCATTCCTTAGGATATGGGGAACAATCCTTCATGAAACACTGGTCTTTCAGATGGAGTGCAGATTTTCGGCGGTAAGCGTAATGGACAAATCACGACGTCGGGGTCTGCGTCTCGCCAACCGGGTTGCCCGTTTGTGGCGAGGAGTGCCCGCTCAGCGGCGGTCGTTGTGTCTGTTTGGGGCAGCTTGCTCTTTTCAGGCGTGGCCCCCACCTTTATCGTATCCATATTGCTCGACATCCATGTGCATTGCTTCCGAGGGCCCTGAACTAGGTTTAAATCGGGCCTGTCCCCCTACTGGGGACGTTTTTTTTGTTCTCTTCAATGTTTGAGTATTTCAGTGCACTTGTTTGACTATTTCCATTTTTCGTCTAAAATCCCCCTGTAGGGGGACAGGCCCGACTTAAAACTGGGTTCCCAAGGTGATGGGTACTCATGGAGACTGCCCTCGCACGCTCGCCCCCATGCCGCTCGGTTCCGCCCTCCTGCCGCATTTGTATTTGCGTGTGTTGCCCGTCGCCAGGCCCGCTGGGCCGTCGAGGCCCTCGACGCCGACGGACGAGCCGATCGGTCGAGGGAGGTGCCGATCGGTCGAAGGATCACCCCGAAGTGGCCGGTCGATCGAGGAAGGAGCCGATCGAGGGCCGCACGGTGCTGCCGTCCGTCGCCTCCGCACGACTATGCATCTGCAGTCCTCTTTCCCCTTCGTGCGATTTTTGAATGCGTGCGAGGCGGGGAGGGTCCGAGTGACACAGCCGGGATTCCGCCACTGGCCTCCCCGTTGGTCGTCGCTGTCTGCAGCCGTGTCGGAAGGAGGCCCCGCCCGGCTCGGCTCTGCCGAAGGAGGTCCTGCTAGGGGGCCCGGCACGTTGCCTTACACAGGCGCATCCAACCAACCATCATCGAGGATAAATGAACCTCGAACCAGACGAGCCTAGTGAAGACCTGGCCTCAATTAGGTTTCCGTCTTTGCATTAGGGACAATATATTTGGGTGGTCTGGCTTGGTACATCCGCAGAACAGACCCCATAGCCCTACTGTTTTTGGCCCTCCTAGCTTAGGTCCCCTCCCAAAGGATTAGGGGTCCTTTTTGTCCCTCATCACCCCCCGCTGGCGCGTCTTGGGTTTCTGCGTGTTCTCCTCCTCCTTCTCCTCCTCCTCGTCCTCCTCCTCGTCCTCATCATCCTCGTCCTGCTCCCTCTCCACCAGCTTCTCCTCATCCCGCTCCTCGTCCCGATCCTCTCTGCCCCCCCCCCCCCCCCCCTCCGCCCGTGGCCATCTTGGCTCCAGGCCCGCGCGGCGCCCTCCGAGGCGCCGCGGGGCCCTCCTCGGGCGGAGGCCCCGCGCGAGGCGACGGCTTTTCTCGACGCCCCCGGGGGGGGCGGGCCGCCCGGGAGCACTCTGCTCGAGGCCGCTCGCGGCCAGACTTGTGGGGACGTCTCAGGCGGTCGGCGCGCTGCGGTGCCCACGATTCCTTCGTCTTTGCAGTGCAGTGCCGTTTTTTTATGCATGCTCCGCGTGCGGAACAAGTATCAAGAATACAGGGATATATGAGTAGAAACAACGATGAGCTCATGCATACATTTATCCATCACTTCATCATGTATTCAAAATCGTATATGTTTAAAATCCTACGTAGCACCCCGCAATTGCGGATAAGAGTGAGGGGGCGGGCGCGGGCGACGCGGGCGTCGTCAAGCCGGCGGACCTCGTGGCCCCCACCTTCCCTGTCGATGGCGCTCTCCTCCTCCTCCTCCGCCTCCTCCTCCTCCTCCTCCTCCGCCTCCTCCTCCTCCTCCTCCTCTTCCTCGTCCTCGTCCTCGTCCTCATCGTCATCGTCGTCCTCCTCCTCCACCTCGTCCTCCTCCTCCTTCTCTTCTTCCGAGGCGTGGGCTCCTCCTCCTCTTCTTCCTCGTCCTCCCTCTCCCCCCCTCGTCCTTCCATCATCGTCCTCCCATGGTCGTCATGTTCCTCCTCGTCGTCCTCCTCCTCTTCCCCCACTCCCGATTCTCCCCCCTCCTCCTTTTCGTCGTCGTCGACGTCGTCGTCGTCGTTCCCTTCCTCCTCCTCCTCCTCCTCCTCCTCCTCCTCCTCCTCCTCCTCCTCCTCGTCCTCGTCCTCCTGCAAAAGCAGCCCGCCGCAGGCGCCGACGAATTTGGTTTGTACCCTGAACGTGGTTTGGGTCGCGGGTGGGCCGCGGGTTCTCCACTGGGAACGAATGCAAAAGATGCCGGCCGCAGGCGCCGAACAAATTTGTTTGTACCCTGAACGTGGTCGCGGGTGGGCCGCGGTCTCTCCACCTAGAACGTGGTGCTGGTGTATGTTCTTTGGGCCCCCATACTTCCTTCGTGGACCAACGGCGCAGCATCCATGCATACGCAACTTCTGGAGGCCCGCGCGGAGCGGCCGGGTCGGCGCCGGGCCCGCCCGCCCCTGGCTCACGGGGCGCTGCTGGGGGGGTTCAGCGCCGATCAGGAGGAGAAAACACACACACAGACACAATTCATCGTCGATTCCCCAGGAAATATTGGAAAATATGGGAAGTGGGGGGGGGAAGACAAAACCCACAAAATATAGGAAAATATGGGGAATCCTGTCACCTGTGTGCATTTCTTCGTGTGTCCCAGGGCCCCTTCAGCTGACCCAAGAAAATCCGCGCGGGCCTCCGATGCTTACTGCTCATGCCCTTTTTGCTCCGTCCATCATGAACAACTCCTCAGGACGTGCGTCAGCGCAGCGCGCGTTTTCCCCGTTTTTTCTCCACCGACAGCGCGCAGTCGTGCCAGCCCCTGCTGCACAGCCTTCGCTGTCTCGAAGAGTGTCGGTGCGCCAGCACGCGTTGGCGCTGACACACCCTCCGAGGACGATCGACCCATCCAGCTGGCCTCGACGCTGGCCCAGATGGGCTCAGTCGGGCCGTGGCAAATTGCCAGCGGCGCTCGTCGCGCGCGCGACGTGGTCCGTGCGTCAGGCAGGCCTAGGATGAAGATCAGACTCTCCAAACCAGTCCAGAAGGCTCTCCGAGCGCTCTTCCCTTAGGGCTTGTCGACTTTTCGCCAATCGACTTGTGAGAATCGAGCCAGATAAACCCAGGGAAATGCAGATAAATCGAGGTAAATCCAGGTAAATCTAGATAAATCTTGGTAAATCCAGGTAAATCCAGAGATCTCCAGGGAAAGTTCGAGCACTTCGCGGCCGCTCCAGCGCGAGTCGAAGGACGGCAGAAGTCGTTAAGCCTTTAACGAGCTCTGGCAGAGGCGCCCGGTACATCCTCCAGAGCCACGAGCTCTCAGAGATCACCGATTTGGCTTCGTCTCCTGTCCGACGACTGCCCCCCACCCCCCCAGGACGAGCCGCAGTTCGGCACCCTGGAGGGCGCCTTCGCGGTGCCGGCGCTGCTGGAGGCTCGAGCCCTGGGCAAGACTCGGGATCCCGCAAAGGGATTGTGTGCCCCAGTGTGTGTGTGTGTGTGTGTGTGTGTGTGAGAGATAGGGCGACGAGATCTGTGCATATCCACTGCTCCTGGCCAGGCCAATCCTGGGCTCAGGAGCGGTGTATACGCCCTCCTGGCCTGGCCAGGGAGGCATAGACACAGCTCCTGGGCCCAGGATGGGCCTGGCCAGGAGCAGTGGATATGTATAGATCTCGTCGCCCTAGAAAGAGAGAGAGAGAGAGAGAGTTCGATTGGTTTTTGCACCGAACTGGCCCAAACAGACGCCCCCCAGCCGCTGGCAGCGCCCGACAGTCGCCGAAGGGAGGGGCATGCGGGGGGCATCTGCCTGCGGCAGTCTGGTGCACCAGCGGGTCGGACTCGTGCCCCCCCTCCTGGTCCCCCCCCCCCTTTGACGGATCCCGGAAGACGTCGGTCAGGAGGGGAAAAAACACACAGACACAATTAATCGTCGATTCCAAGGAAAATATGGGAAAATATGGGAAGTGGTGCGAAGACAAAAACCCAGAAAATATGGGAAAATATGCGGAATCCTTTTATGTGTGTGTATTTATTAGTGTCCCAGGGCCCCTTCAGTCGGATCCGAAGGATCTGCCTTCACAGATCCTGCATTCTGGGGTCGGCAGCGCCCAGGCACGCCGTGTGAGCGTGCCGCGGCATTGCATTCCGGAGGCGACGCGCGCTCAGAGGCATCTTGCACTGAGTGCTCGGCGGCGGGCGCTTCCTGGCCGTTCCGCCTGTGTAACGATATATGTACATATCTATATATGTATTATATTCACCTTATTATATGTGGGTTTGTATATATATATATATACACATAGGTTTTCATTTCATGTGCATACCAGTTCAATATCATACTATGGATGTAGAGATAATCTAGGAGGTTGGCACTGCGCGTTCGGTTCGGACGTGCGCCTCCGAGGGAGCGCATACCACTAGTATGTCCTTCTGCGTCCCGTGGGGTGCCACTCGGTCATACATCGGGGCTGCCATGCCTCAACACCCACCAAACCACTCCAACCCAACCCGAAGGCCTCAATTTGCCCTCCATTTCCCGTTGGGGGGCGTCGGGGAACATTGAAAAAACACATAAGGAACCCGTACCCCCCCCAACCCGAAATTGGGGTCTTCGGGTTGGGTTGGGGTGGTCTGGTAGGTAGTCAATGCCGAACAGCTTGTTTGGGATGGGCAGCGCTTCCCAGGATCCAGAACGGCCGACCTCTGCGTTGCAGCTTCGGGGTGCGCACGCCATCTGCCCTGCAAGGGGCGATCCTTTCCTGGTGTCCGACACGTGTCGATGCGGATTCGACGTCAATTGGACGCGGATTTGTGTGGATTCATAGATTTCGAGACGGGCTCGAAGCGGCTGAGTTGCGATGGGATAGACGAGCCCCCCCGAAGACGCAACATGGCGACCCCTCGAATCGGATCTCGTTGGGGACTCATCGGGTACGCTGGAGAGGATGGTCAGGAAGAGGTGGGTTAGACCATCATTGCCCGAGGCATGTGCGCGGATGAGGGCGGGCCAGGAAACGAATTCAAAGAAGGAGATTCGTAATGATGAGAAGAAGATTAATAATAAGGAAAAAGTGCAAATAATCAGAATAATAATAATAATAATAATAATAAGAAGAAGAAGAAGAAGAAGAAGAAGAAGAAGAAGAAGAACAATGGGCCGTGAACTCTGGGAGATTGCATGGCCCCCGCCGAATTATTCGCCCACCCTGGTCTTGACCCCCTCTTCGACGCCTGATGGCTTTCGGGGCATAGCACTCGGTCCACAGGGGGCCGTTTGGGACGATCTGGGCATCCCCAGAGAGCATCCCGGTGCGGGAGAAACTTGAAGCCATTCCCAACGCTCCCGTCGCCTGTTTTTGCCGCGCCGCCATCACCCTCCAGCTGAGGGTTGGCAGCGCCACGTATCACAACAACATTGACAGTTATACACTTTGCAGCTGTTTGTTCTCAGTATAGAAGGTTCTCGCGCGCGCGCGGCCGGCGTCCCTCCCGTCGGCCAGCTATATCATTCACTTTTACTGTGGTACACTTGCTTACCAGATTAGTTAGCCATGTCCTCGCGTTCCACACCATCGACGCAATTTCCTGGTACGTATGAAGAAGAAGAGCCTCATAAACCATTGCTTAGGAATTACATTCGTGCTGATATGGGAATTATTTGGCCAAATGTGGGTTATCAACCGAAGTGCTCACCGCGAGGTCTCGCGACTGTGTTGCAAGCCTCGGGGATATAGGGAACAATCATATACGGAACGATGACGGACCCGAACATGATCTTCATTGATGGACAGGCTACCAGGCCCGTACCTAGCGTACAAAGGCATGTATAAGGACATGGTGAACTGCACCTGGGTAAGATGACTCTCGCGGCGCGGCGGCGTCGAGTGACCTCTGTCGCTGTCGCGGCCGCGAGGCCTCCGGATGAGCTCAGCGAGCCAGATTCCGCAAGCCGCGCGGGCTCAACCTCGAGCCACGGCGCGGGCCGTCCAGATGCCCCGCGGGATGGCCATTTTGCGGAAGAGGCTGAGATGGAGTGGCATGGGAGTCGGGTGATTCCGCGGTCCTCCTTGCCGGCGTCGGTCAACCAGGCCAACGTCACGAACTCCCAGTCATCCGATGTCGTTGTCTTCGTGTCGTGCGAGGCCGATTCTGATATCAGTAGGCGAGCCCTGCATTGACCGCGGCTGCAGCTTTTGCTGGAAAGCAGGCGGAGTTCCAGATCTACTACTGCTTGGTGGAATTAGGCAGGATTTCACCGTGGACGGGAATGTCCCCTACCTCACCATGGAAGGCAGATGGAAGGCAGAGGGGCTTCGGGTCGGGTAGACGGGGCAGCTTCCGCCATCCCGAGAGGGTTCGGGCAGTGGGCCTGCGTGGTGACCAACGCGAAGTCTTTCCTCGTCAAGCCTGAGGAAGTGGAGGTCCACCATTCCAGGCGGTGTGGTGCCGCGCGACTCTCGAGCTGCACTCATGCACGTCGTGCTGGAGGACTCCCGCGTCAGTGCTGACGGCAGCTGTGCCCACGATGCATCAACATTGCGTGGGCATCGCGCGATCACGTATTTCCACTGCGAGCCTTGATAAGCTGCGAGCTTGGGCTGGACTTGGAGCAGGTAAGGGTCTGTTGATATTGTCGACGACGACAGGCCCGACGAGCCGGACGAGCAGGATCTGCCTGGGGACGCCGCGAAGTTTGAACGCCTCAAGCGTGAGGCTCTCTCCTGGCATCGCTTGCTGGCGCATTTGCCCATGAACCCGTGTTGCCCCGCGTGTGTCAGTGGGCAAAGGCGTTGCAGGCGCAGCAGGCGAAAATGACAAACAAGGCATTCCAACAATTTAGGTCGTGCGCCGAGCCAACGAAGTTCGGGGGTCTGTGCGCCATGGGCCGCTGGTTTGCGGTTTGCGGCCGATGAGACGTCGATCGGGCTCGATGGGGGAACATCGTGCGTGACATTGCACGCCCAGTTCATTTTTTTCTTGGCTGGCCAGGGCGTTCGTGACAAGCTTGCGGAGCATGTGGTCGACCTTTTGTTTTGGTCAATCTCCGCGCACCTGCTGAGATCATTGCGTGCGTGTGTAGAGATGCAGCGCCTGGGCTCGAGCGGGCGTGCCAGTCCCTGCGCGTCGACTGAACGAGTCAGTGACTGCCTGGGACTCCACTCAACCAGCCAACGAGACATAATTCAGTGGCAGGGGGGGCGATCGGCATCATCCAGGACTGTGCGTGGGCGCTCATGGTGACGGCTGGACTGCCGACCTCCAACTGGATCTACGCCGTGCCGTATTTCTGCCTCTGTCACAACGCGCATCAGGGAGGCGCAGACGAATCGCCTTGGAAGTGGAGGTTCGATGAACGTTTCGCGTCTCGTCTTGTTCCTTTTGGGTCTAAACTGCGATGCGCGCCGTCGCCCGAATCGCGGGTCGAACAGCTCGAGATTGGCCTTGTCGTAAGGATTGGCCCTTACTTGGGCTATATGCGTCATGCGGTGGGGCGGGTTTGACCCGATCATTGCTGTTTGCCGTTGGGGCATCTCGACGGGATCATCTTCGAGACCGGCGTGGATGCAGCAGGGTATGGGCTGACGTTGGGCTGCGCAGGAGGACCTGCTAGGTATGCAAGACTGACGACCTTCAGGGGCGATTGTTGTTTATCCCGTGCGCAGGGTGTGCGACTTGGCGTCAATTGCCGTGCCTTCCATCGATCTGGGTGATCTTCTCTTGGGTGATTGTCTCACAGGCAGCGAACCGCCTCCCCCCGGGGCTGGCGGCGCGTCGTCCTGGGGGCGTCTGCGTCGTCGAGCGGCGAGCCGGGCGTGGCGACGCAGACAAAAGAACCGCCGTTTCGCGCCCGCGATGCAGGGGCAGGAGAGGGGGCGAGGGCGGAGGCAGACGGGGGCCCGATTGAGGCTGAAGACCCTTCAGGTTCTCCTTCGGCTCCTCCACCGCCTGCGAGTGCCGGGCGCCGAGCTATCGGATCCAAAGACAGATCCAAAGAGTGCTGCGGGTGGTTAGATGGCTGATGAGGTCGTCATCGCGAGACATGTCTTAGCTGCCCCCGAAAGGGGGGGCCCAGATTTGACCGCTCTCAGAAGCCGCCGACGGTGGAGTACTACGAGCGCGAGGTGGTCTCTGGGGGAGAGACCCGTGAAGTGCAGGGTCAGCCGCTGCATCTAACCCGCAGGGCGAGGCATGCACCGAACACGAGTCGTCCTTTACTGCGTCCAGCGGTGTGTGTGACCACGAATGCTGGCGAGATTTGCGGCCCCTAAATGGGTCAGCTCGGCTCGAGAGGCCACGGGGGGACTCGGCGAACCGGGGCATCCATCCAGAGCGGCTGTGACAGATGGGCGGGCCGGCTAGACGCCGGGCTATCGAGGAGTTTATGGCGGAGGGCGCAGGATTATTCGGCCTGGAGGACCGTGGCCCGAACATTACCCTCCGTGAAGAAATCGGTATTGAAATTCCTCGGCCGCCGACTCAATGCGTCATGTCTGCGGCAGCTGAGTACTTCGCGGTGTCGCTGTCACTCGTGTTGTCAGTGACTCTGTCACTGATGCCGGGGGGATGTTTCCGCCGTTGAGTGACTGTCACTCGCGGCGTTTGTCAGGGGGAATTCTGCGCCTGGGACCTGGGGAGCGAGACGGGCGCCGGGAATGATGGGTGCGGTGCCGTCGCGGCTGCGGACTCAGGCCGCCCCCCAACATTTCCGATGATTCTAAAGAGAACGAGCGCGAGGAAAGCCCCACCAGCGACGACTTGAGTGAAAAATCGAGCGCGGATCTCAGCGGTGACGAGCAGAAGTCAGATAGGCCGCGGGCGTCTTGTGGCGGTGTCACGGGCGCCCCCGCGCCTGAACCCGCGAAGGCTCCTGGGAGTGGCCCGCTGGGCGCGGGGATGCAGCTCCTAGAGCCGAAAGCCAAGCGTCTGCGGGGGGCGGCAATGAGGAAGAGACCGCCCCTCAGTCAAATCCAGCAGCCAAGGTCAAGGGACCAGAGATCGCCCCCTCGTAGTCGGGCGTGGGTGGGGGCGTGGGCGAGGATTGGCGAGAGAACGCGGCCTGGGGCGCCGATGTCGCCGGGCAGGGGCCCCTGTATATGGAAGTGGATGCGTCGAAGAAGGAGTGGGATTAATAAAGGACCGAAGGCGATGAGACCGACGGTGTCGACAGGCTTCAGGAAGAACAGGAAAATGAAGATGCCGAGGGCAACGCCGATGGCGACTACTACATTCCCCCAGCCCAGATCCAGCTCGACTCCATCCAGAAGCGCATCCCATGTGACGCACCTCCGTTGTACTTCGGACTCGGGGTGCCGCGGCGACCTTCCACTGTCGCGCAGCTTCTGCTGGGCAAGGTTTTATCAATGGTGGGCGACCGAGCAGAGACTTTGAACATGCCGAAGTGCATGTGGTCGGTGAATTGCCAGACGAGGATGAGGACATCAACGCGCTCCTGAAGCGGATGGGCGTGTAGCTCGCCCGCTGGCAGGACATCGCGCGCGGCTCCGGCCCCGTCTCGCGCTCGGCCAGCGCGCTCCGTGGGCGCGCCGGCGGGGCATGTCCGGCTACGGCGGGGACTTCATCCGAGACGCGCTTCTCGAGATCTTCAGGAGGCCCACGTGGGACGAGGGGTCTGGCCGACTTCTGCCTGCTTCATCGGCGCCGCGCGGCCGAGCCGGAGAATCTCCCCAGGGGCGCTCGTCGAATCGCCCCCGTCTTCCCCGAGATGGAGTGCGCTCCATTCGAGGTGTTCAACGGGGTGACCGCGCTGGAGGCTTCAAAGTAGGCGGCTTTGTCGTGGGTCTCCTATGGCGCAACTCGTCGCGCGTTGCCATCTCCGGCGGTTGTTTCGGTGTCGACGCGTTGGTCATTGAGATCCATTGGATTCGACCGGGCCTGGGCTCAGTTTATGCGTGCGATGGCCACGCTGCCCAAGAAGACCGCGAAGTTTCTGGGCGTCGAGATGAGTGGCGACGAGGGTGGTCCTGCGTCTAAACCAAAGAGGTGGGGCGACACGTGCGATCGTGGGCGCGCAGGTGGCAGCCATGTTGCCGGAGTGGTCGAGGACGCGCCGCCTGCGATGAGGCCGCCCCATGTCACGGCCTGCAACCGACGAGGCAATGCATTCGGTGCGAAGCGAGCTGCAACAGTATGCTCGCTTCGTTCGTGATGCACTGATCGATGGGCAGTCCTTCATTCAGGCGATGTGGGGTGCCTTCGTTCTCCCCTGGCACGGCCTGGAGGGTGGCCCGCTGTGCCGGTGCTTCAACTTCTTTGCCGCTGGGCGCGCCGAGTGCCCGCTTGACGACCACCGCGTGGACGGAGCCGACGAGGTCAGTGACGGCGTGGGCGAAGAGGTGGTCCTGGCGCGCAGGCACGACGATGGCGTTTTCATCGAGGACTTCCGGGGCCTCCCCCAGTGGTTGCGCCCGAACAGATGGGTTTGAGACGTCCCCGGAGGCCACTTGGACCCAGAGGTGTTCGACAGAGCAGGCCCGATCAAGCTCAATTGGTGGATCGTGGTTGCCTTCGCGGCCCGTGTCTTTGAGGGCCGCGGTTTTTGAGTGATGCGCGACGGGGCAAGCTGCGTTGGCCTGCGTCAACTACATCAAGTGTAACCAGAAGTTGGGGAACATCAGGGAAGACGCCGAGGGCGGGATATCCTCGGCGGAGCTCGCGAACAAGATGACCAGTCTCGCGCCGTGGACCGACGACGGCTACTTGGCATTCAGTACAGTTTGCCGAAACATATTCGGTTTCATATGATGTCTCTACTGCCGTCAGCCGATTGCCAATGGTAGCAAAGCGGCCCCGCCGTGCTCCGTCGGGGTGCTGCAGGATTGGGGGGGCCTTGGTCAGAGAATAGAAGACACCAACCAAGGGTCTGACGACTATGTCGTTCAGCTGGTAGCGCGCGGGCCCAGCAGTGATGGTCAGCGCGCAGATGCCACCGTGACGATGGCGACCGAGACATGACAACAATATGCCCGATATGGTGCGATGCTCGGGCGGAATTTGGCACTGGAAGACAAGTCCGCGTCCCAGACCAGTGCCGTGACGCACTTGGCCTGGGCGCCCGCATTCGCCGGCGATCTGTGCCCATCCCACCGCGATCTGGCCGCGCTGGCTTTGGCGAAGAAGCTGGCGTTGAGGTGGTTCTAGTATCGGGCGCACCTGGGCGATTGGCCTTCACGTCAAAGTCCGACGGTGCCAGTGGCAACCTGTTGGCCGTGCGTCAGCCGCGGGGTCCAGATCGATGGCCGGCAGTGTGGATTCGCCACCTAAGATGGCAAGGCCATAAAATTTTGTTGTGCTGGCGGTGCCTTTTTTCCAGCGTGGAGCGGCCGACTCGAGCTCTCCTCAGGCCGTGCCTCCGAGAGAGCGCGGCCTCGGGCTTGAGGTGGCAGCTTGCGCGGATTAAGGAGAGTAAGTGCCCGTCTGGCAAGGCAGGGCTGAAGGGCCTGTCCTTGAACCCCCCCGAGGGAGTGCCGCTCGCTGTCCTTGTGAGGCTGGCCTCTTTTTTGGCCCTGTAGATCCTGCCCCTGGCGCCTCGGCTCTGGACTTTTTGGGGGGGGGGGGGCTCGGGGGGCGAGTGCCTTTGGGGGGAGGGGGGGGGGGGAGGGGGGGGGGGGGGGGGGCGACGTCCCGAGCCGAGGTGCTGAGGGCCTTCGGCCTCCTGGAGGGGACCCTGCCAGCCATCCGCGCTGATGGGCCCCGCCGTCTTTGCAAGGAGGCCGAGGAGGGGCCCGAAGAGCCCCTGGACGGGGTTTTCGAGGAAGTCTCCCAAGATACGGAGGCCTCCGACGCCGAGCGATAGCTCGACCGCACTGGCTTTAGGCCGCTTGCTCATCTCATCACCTCCTCCTCCTCCTCCCTCCCTCCTCCTCCTCCTCCTCCTCCTCCTCCCTCCCTCCCTCCCTCCCTCCCCCCTCCCTCCCCCCCCTCCCCTCCCCTCCCCCCTCCCCTCCCCTCACCCTCCCCTCCCCCCCTCCCCTCCCCGCCCCTCCCCTCCCCTCCCCTCCCCTCCCCATCCCCTCCCCTCCCCCTCCCCTCACCCTCCCCTCCTCCTCCCTCCCTCCCTCCCTCCCTCCCTCCCTCCCTCCCTCCTCCTCCCTCCTCCTCCCTCCTCCTCCTCCTCCTCCTCCGTCCTCGTCCTCCTCCTCCTCCTCCTCCTCCTCCCTCACCTCCTCCTCCTCCTCCTCCTCCTCCTCCTCTCCTCCTCCTCCTCCCTCCACCTCCCCCCTCCTCCTCCTCTCCTCCCTCCCTCCCTCCCCTCCCCTCCCTCCCTCCCCTCCCTCCCCTCCCCTCCCTCCCTCCCTCCCTCCCCTCCCCTCCCTCCCCCTCCTCCATCCTCTCCCCCTCAGGCCCCCCCAGCCCCGGCAGGCTGTGTGTGCTGCCCCGCCTGCTCCCAGTGGAGCGCGTCACCTCCCGGCATGCCCACTGGCACGGGCTGCCGCTGGCGCTGCAGAACCAGGAGGACCTTGGTGGGAGAAGGAGGAGGAAGGAGGAAGGAGGAGGGAGGAAGGACGGAGGGAGGGAGGGAGGGAGGGAGGAAGAGGAGAAAGAAGAGGAGGAGGGAGGAGGAGGAGGAAAGAGGAGGAGGAAGAGGAGGAGGAGGAGGAGGAGGAGCAGAGGGAGGAGGAGGAGGAGGAGGAGGAGGAGGAGGAGGAGAGGGGAAGGAGGAGGATGAGGAGGATGAGATGAGGATGAGGATGAGGATGAGGATGAGATGATGATGATGATGATGATGATGATGATGATGATGATGATGATGATGATGATGATGATGATGATGATGATGATGATGATGATGATGATGATGATGATGATGATGATGATGATGATGATGATGATGATGATGATGATGATGATGATGATGATGATGATGATGATGATGATGATGATGATGATGATGATGATGATGATGATGATGATGATGAGGAGGAGGAGGAGGAGGAGGAGGAGGAGGAGGAGGAGGAGGATGGTTGAGGGGTAAAGATGTGGATGGATCCAGAAACGAGGGGGGACGAAAGACGGGGTGGTGGTGAGGAATATGAGTACTTTGTTGACTGGTATATTGGGTTATGGTGCAAAGAAGGTGGATGCGTTTGGACCCTCCTTTATATGCACGTCCTCTTTGGCCGAGTGTCCATAAAGGAGTCGTTGGCCCCCTCCACTGCCAATTGACGGCAGAATTGTTGAAGGTTGATTGGGTGGTGTCGGGAACGCAAGCAGTCCCATTGATGGAAGCTGAGAGAGGTGTGAGGCGTATTGACGGTCCTCACCAGCGAGGCCCAATGACGGTCCTCGCCGAGGGGAGGGGGTAGAGGGAGGGGTGGGCGTAGCGATGATGCCGTCCGCGATGCGTCCAGGTCCTGAGGCGCGGCGGAAATTTCTGAAAAGGGGGAACGAAGACACAAAAGCGGTATTCATAGTTTCGATTTCGAACTGAGTAGGCCCTGTGAACTCGGTATCCCACAGAGGCTTTGTCACCCTTGGCAGGAGGCGATACGCGCGCTGATGGACGGTGGCGACGCCAGGGAGGCGCTGTTGAGGAACAGGGACCTCATCTTGCAGCAGCCGAGGTCGTACCCTTCTTCAGACAACCAAGCCAGAGCATGACAACACGTCGATTTTTTTTTTCCGTCGATCTCACATGCATTGCTTAATTCATGGTGGGATGCTTCTGAGCCGAGCTGACCGCTGACGATGCGCATCCTCCCCCCCATCGGTCGGCCCATTCCTCCATCATTCTCTCCACTCTTGCCCTCCTGCTGTCTCCCTCCTTTCTTCTCCCTCCTTCTCCCTCCCTGCCTCCCTTCCCCCCCCCCTCTTCTCTCCTATCTCAAGCACTCCTCCCCCAGCCTCTTCTCCTTTCGTCCCTCCCTCCCTCCCTGCTTCCCTCTCTCCCTCCCTCCCTTCTCCCTCTCTCTCTCTCTCCAGGCAGCGAGCGATTCGTCGCCGACGCCTTCGGCGGAGAGCCAGATGCACTACGTCGGCGGGGGAGAGTGGGCCCGCCCGCCTCCGATCGCTGCGGGAGGCGGGCTGCGCCTTCTCCCCCGCGTGCACAGCACAGTATACGGTAGGTTCGTGTCGTGTCGACCGGCGGCGACCCCGCCAGCGGCGTTCAACTTGGAACGCCGCGGGCGACCCAGAATCGTTCGATGTGGAACGATTTGGACGTTTCGGAAACGGCCGATCGTTCGAGGTTGAACGATCCCCGCGGTGTCAGAAACCAACGCCGAAGTCGGCACGACACGGACCTGCCGTATACGTGTCTCCCCCTCTGGAGCGAATCGGGGTCGTGGGGGTCTTCTGAGAGTGCCGAGGGGGTTCTCGGGCTCCAAGACCAATCGTGGAGCTTCTAGAGGGTGGGCAGCGCCTGGCCCAAAAGACGCCCCGAGGGCGCTCCCTGGCGTTCCCGCTCGCGCGCAGCGCTGTTTGGCGCGCCCCGGAAGCGCTTCCGTGCAAGCCCGCCCGCACGCGGCGCTGTTTGGCGCGCCCCGAGGGCGCTCTCGTGCGTGCCCGCTCGCTCGCGGCGCACGCTGGCACACCCCGAGGGCGCTCTCGTGCGTGCCCGTTCGCACGCGGCAGTCACCGGTGTGCCCTGAGGGCGCTCCCGGGCGTGCCGGCTCGCGCGCGCAGCGCTTCGGCGCGCCCCGAAAGCGTTTCCGTGCGCGCTCGCTCGAATGCGGTGCTTTCTGTCGCGCCCTTGGGCGGTTCCGTGCGTTCCCGCTGCTCGCACGCGGCGCTGTCCGGCGCGTCTCGAGGGCGCTTTTGCGCGCCGCTCGCACGCGGCGCTCTCTGCTGACGTCTTCTCACGCAGCTCCCCCCACCCCGTGTGGTGTCTGCGTGGCGACTGCAGCTGACGTCTTCTCATGCGCCGACCTCCGCGCGAAACATGGGATTGGGGCCGCTCGCCGATTGCGGCGCATTGCATGTATTGTGTTTCAAGACTCAGCCGACGATGCGACGCGCGAGTGCCCCCTGCGCGCTCGAGCGCTAACCAGGACGCCAGCGAAGCTGCACGGCGGTGTCCGCCGACCCTCCTAGCGCGAACAACGCTGCTGCAGCTGACGCCTTTTCATGCAGCCCCCCTTTCCTCACCACCCACCAAACCACCCCAACCAAACCCGAAGGCTCAGATGGACCCTCGATTTCCAGTGGGGGGGGTCGGGAAACATCGAAAAAACACACGTGGAACCCTTACCCCCCCCAACCCGAAATTCGGGTCTTCGGGTTGGGTTGGGGTGGTCTGGTAGGCAGTCACTTCCCGCGTGGCGGCTGCGGAGCGACGTCTTGCATCTGCGGCGAGGCTGCGACGCCACCGCGGGGACGCCCGCGCGCACCTCGCACCGTCGCCCGCCGCGCAGCGAGGCGCCGATTCTGCTCGGCGCCGCGCGCCGCGCGCCGCGCGCACATCGCTTGCCGAGAACGCTTGCTGAAAGGGAGGAGGAGGAGGAGGAGGAGGAGGAGGAGGAGGAGAGAGGAGAACGCTACTACTTCCCTCTCCTCCTCCTCCTCCTCCTCCTCCTCCTCCTCCTCCTCCTCCTCCTCGCCGAGAACGTTTGCCGAGGACGCTGCAGACGCCGCGCGGCGAGGCATCCCGCGTGCGCTCGAGCGCTTGACGGTCGCGCGCGGCATGGGACCGGCGCCGCGCGCCGACCCCGGCGCGACACACTGCGCTCCGACACCGGGCTCCGCATGTTCCGCCGCGGAGGAGGAGGAGGAGGAGGAGGAGGAGGAGGAGGAGGGAGGAGGAGGAGGAGGAGGAGGAGGAGGAGGAGGAGGAGGAGGAGGAGGAGGAGGGGGAGGAGGAGGAGGAGGAGGAGGAGGAGGAGGAGGAGGAGGAGGAGGAGGAGGAGGAGTGGTGGATATGGATGTCTGCCCGCCCGCATGGGCGGCCGGACATCCATATCCGTCGCTCCTCGATTCCTTGGGGTACGAGCCCGCGGCAGTGGATATGGACATGTTCTGGCGGCGCGCACGTGGCGCATGCGTTTTTGCCGGCGCGCGCGAGCGCTATCTGGGCAAGCAGAGGAGCTGCTCGGCGCCCTGCGCCGACTCCAGCGCACACAAAATCGTCGCCGAACCAGTCGCCGACGCGGCGTCCCAGTAGTCTGCTGGGCGCCGCGCGCTGAGCCCTAAGCCGATCGCGAACCATTTCGTCGTCGAGGTTGCCCTACGGTGCACCGCGCATGGCGCGACGCGCGCTCGACGCATGGCCAATGAGTCTTCGATCTATACTTCATTCGCGGGGCGACGACGAAGATCGCGCGGATCCAAGTCGACCCTGTGTCAGACCTTGCCTCCCTTCCTCCGCACCTATCTGCTCTTGCTTCTGGTCCCGCCGACTGACCTTTCCGCTGCTGCTGCCAACAGTGCCCCCGGCTCTGCGCGCCATTTCGGAGCCCCTGGGGCCTTCGTGACGTTGGGGTGTGTGTTCTGGGTCTACCTGCGGACGCTGGAGTCACCTGGGGCCAGGGTCACCTCTGGCAGCGCCCGATCCCCCCTTGCTCTCTGCTCCCCTGCTTTTAGATGGGTTGCAATTCAAGTCAGGACGGGATCCTGTCTCCTTTGTGGCGTTATTCGTCAACTCACATTTGTGGGCCCGCGAGGCTATGTTTGGGAAGTTTCGGATGTGGATGATCCTGGGCAACGCTGTGGTGGACTTTCTGGCAGGGGCTGTGCTGCTGCGTGGGTTCAGAAAGGGACCCAGAGTCAAGACACAGAGCTGAGCAGTGGGAGCGCAAGGCGTATCTGTCAGGCTTCGCCTACCCCACGCAACGATGGATGCTCACGATCGAGAAGAGGAGCTGGAGCGCGAGGGGCGGACACCTCCCCTCCCTCTCCTGCTGCGCTTCCGGTTCAGGTTTCCACCACCATGTCTGATGAGTCTGATCGCGACTGCATTAGATGCTGTAGCTCAGCCACCCCAGCGAGGCAGTCTTAGTGGCGGGGTATCCCATTTGGTCACCCCGTCCATGTGAACGGTGAGGTGTTCGGGGTCCCGTCTGGAGTTAAGCTGCACTTGGCGGGGGTGGGTGGGTGCATCACACACACATTGCATGTGGTCACGCAGCACCCTTAAGCTCTGGTTCTGCATCGGTTATGGGGATTCTCTTGCAAGATTATCGAGGGCCTCGGGCAAAAATGCTGGAGGACAACGAATTCCAATCGAGAGCTGAATACTGTTCCAGGATAGCAGGAGGCCAGTGGCCGAAGGTCCTGAGCAAGGTTGAACAGGCTCGTCGGGACTCGTAATTCTTTACGCTTCGCGTATCCCCACCAGCCCATCTCACAACAGCAACTCTTGCGAAGCATGCCGACAGTCGTGTTTTTCAGGCGTGTGTCTGCTTGCCCCCGCATATCTCCCCTGTTCCTCCTTCCTCCCGCCTCCTTGTACATCCTCCTTGTGGGGGGAGCGGGAGAAGGACGAGGCGGAGGAGGAGGGAGAGAAAGCGGTGGGAGGCAAGAGGGACTTAGCGGAGACGACGACCACAGCGATGATCCTAACAACGACGACGCACCCGACGACGACGACGATATCGACCGCAACGACGACGACGACCACAACCGCGACGACGACGACGACGACGTCGACGACGACGACGACGAAGGCGGCGGCGACGACGACGACGACGACGACGACGACGACGACGACGACTGGTGGGAGTCGTTGGGGGCCCTCGTGGTGTGAGTCCGTCGGCCCCGTCGTCCTTGTGTGAGTCCTTCGGGCCCCTATTCCTGGTGTGAGTCGTTCGGGCTCCTCGTTGTGTGAGTCGTTCGGGCTCCTCGTCCTGGTGTGAGCCGTTCGGGCTTCTCGTGTTTCGAGTCGTTCGGGCCTCTCGTCCTGGTGTGAGTCTTTCGGGCCCTTCTTCCTGGTGTGAGTCGTTCGTGCTCTTCGTGGTGTGAGTCGTTCGGGCTCTTCGTCCTGGTGTGAGTCGTTCGGGCTTCTCGTGGTGTGAGTTGTTCGGGCCCCTCGTCCTGGTGTGAGTCGTTCGGGCCCCTCCTCCTGGTGTGACTCGTTCGGGCTCCTCGTGGTGTGAGTCGTTCGGGGCCCTCGTCGTGGTGTGAGTCGTTCGGGCTCCTCGTGGTGTGAGTCGTTCGGGCCTCTCGTCCTGGTGTGAGTCGTTCGGGCCCCTCCTCCTGGTGTGAGTCGTTCGGGCTCTTCGTGGTGTGAGTCGTTCGGGCCCCTCGTCCTGGTGTGAGTCGTTCGGGCTCCTCGTGGTGTGAGGCGTTCGGGCACCTCGTCCTGGTGCGAGTCGTTCGGGCCCCTCGTAGTAGGCCTCTTCGCGGCCCCAGGGGCTTGTAGGAGCGTCCTGGGTGCCTTGGGGGAGCCTCTTCGGGCCTCTTGGGAGCCTCTTGGAGGCCGTTTGGGGCGTCTTGGGGGCCTCTTGGCGGCTCCAGGGGCTTCCAGGAGCGTCTTGGGTGCCTCGGGGGAGCCTCTTGGGGCCTCTTGGGGGCCTCTTGGGGGCATCTTGGGGGCCTCTCGGAGGCCTCTTGGGGCCTCTTGGGGCTCTTTGGGAGGGGTCTGGGAGGACTCTTGGGGCCATCTGTCGGGCGATCGATCACAGTTGAGGCGAGCATTTTTCTGCCTCCCCCCGTCGGGGCCAGAATCCTCGTGAGGGGTGTCGAATTTTAGCCCTCCCAGGAGTCGAAAAAGACCCCTCCAACCACCCGCGGGGCGCCCTCTCCAGGCCCAGGGGGAGGGGGTAGGGGGAGGGGTAAACCCCTCCCCGAAAGGGGAAGAAGGGGGTTGAGAACAGAGCGGGCTCTCTAAACCACTCACGCCCAAAGGGCTGGTGGGATTAGGGAGCCTCTTGGAGGCCTCTTGGGGCGTCTTCGGCGCCTCTTGGGGCTTCTTGGGGGCCTCTTGGGGGCATCTTGGGAGCGTCTTGGAGGCCTCTTGGGGGCCTCCTGGGGGCCTCTTGGGGCCATCTTGGGGCCTCTTGGTGCCTCCTGGGCGCTTCTGGGGGCCATCTGGGAGGAAATCGATCAAAGAAGAGGGGAGCTTTAATTAGCGCTGCCCCCTCAGAAGGGCAAAATGGGGCCAACAACCTTCGTAAAATCAATGATTTTGCCTTGAAAGAAGAGGGGAGCTTTAATGAGCGCTGCCCCCTCAGAAGGCCAAAATGGGGCCAAAACCGTAGTAAAATCAATGATTTTGGCTTCAAAGAAGAGGAGAGCATTTTTTCTGCCTCCCCCCGTCGGGGCCAGAATCCTCGTGAGGGGTGTCGTTTTTTAGCCCTCCCAGGAGTCGAAAAAGACCCCTCCAACGACCCGCGAAAGGCCCTCTCCAGGCCCAGGGGGAGGGGGTAGGGGGAGGGGTAAACCCCTCCCCGAAGGGGAAGAAGGGGGTTGAGAACAGAGCGGGCTCTCTAAACCACTCACGCCCAAAGGGCTGGTGGGATTAGGGAGCCTCTTGGAGGCCTCTTGGGGCGTCTTCGGCGCCTCTGGGGCCTCTTGGGGGCTCCTGGGGGCATCTTGGGAGCGTCTTGGAGGCCTCTTGGGGGCCTCCTGGGGGCCTCTTGGGGCCATCTTGGGGGCCTCTTGGTGCCTCCTGGGCGCTTCTGGGGGCCATCTGGGAGGAAATCGATCAAAGAAGAGGGGAGCTTTAATTAGCGCTGCCCCCTCAGAAGGGCAAAATGGGGCCAAAACCTTCGTAAAATCAATGATTTTGCCTTGAAAGAAGAGGGGAGCTTTAATGAGCGCTGCCCCCTCAGAAGGCCAAAATGGGGCCAAAACCGTAGTAAAATCAATGATTTTGGCTTCAAAGAAGAGGAGAGCATTTTTTCTGCCTCCCCCCGTCGGGGCCAGAATCCTCGTGAGGGGTGTCGTTTTTTAGCCCTCCCAGGAGTCGAAAATGACCCCCCTGACGACCCGCGAAAGGACCTCTCCAGGCCCAGGGGGAGGGGGTAGGGGTAAACCCCTCCCCGAAGGGGAAGAAGGGGGTTGAGAACAGAGCGGGCTCTCTAAACCACTCACGCCCAAAGGGCTGGTGGGATTGAGAGGATTTCGCTTCGCGATTGGGTCGCTCACTCAGTTGCCCCTATTCTTCCGCTTCCTCCATGACGATTTTCTCCATTTCCTCCATTTGCACGTCCTCCCCTGCTCCTCTTCCTCCTCCTCCTCCTTCTCCTCTTCCTCCTCCTCCTCCTCCTCCTCCTCCTTGTCCTCTTCCTCCTCTTCCTCTTCCCGCCCTCTCTGAAGGCTGTTCGCGCCAGGCGTCCCCGCCGCGAGCACCCTGACGCAGAGGAAGGCGCCGGGTACCGCTGCCGCTGCCGCTGCTGCTGCTGCTGCTGCTCCTCCTCCCCCTCCTCCTCCGCCTCCTCCTCCTCCGCCTCCTCCTCCTCCTCCTCCTCCTCCTCCTGTGCGGTCGTTCATTGGAGTTTCAGAGGGTCCGACAATTCCTTGTCCTTCGGCGTCAGTTTCAGGTGACGGCAGTTCTGGTTAGCGGGATGGGGCGAGGGTTGCTGCCCCCATATGGTACACACCACTAAACCAGGCCGAACCACACCCGGTCCTGCCAACGCCCGACCAGGGTGCGCTAGCCACCGTTTGTGTTGTCTTTCATGGGAGCCTCAGAGGGTCCCAGGATTGCTTGCGGGTCAGGGGAGTTCGTCTTGGTCTCGTCGGAATTTGTCGACGTTTGGTCGCAACGTGGACGAGCTCTTGACGAACGGGTGAAGAGGGGTGGACCATCCAGAGACATCCGGTCGAGATCACGTTTACGACGCGGCCGCGGAGGTCCACAGAGACTCCCATGAAGGCTCACCCAACATGCGGAGGTCAGCGCGGAGTTCTTTTGGATCTGCGAGGGTCCTTCTGGTGGCGCCTCCAACGGTGCTCCTGGTTCGGTACGATCGAAATCGGTACGGTAAGGCTTCGGGTTGCGCACAGACAGCCACTCCAGGAGGTCCCCGCCGGCCTCAACAGGCCCCCCGAGCAGTCCTGGGCGCTCCCAACACACCGGCGCCCCGTGATGTTGAGGTCGCCTTGGACCACTCGGGGGGCCTGACGAGGCCAGCTGAAACTGCCTGGGGTGGCTGTCTGTGCGCAACCTGAAACCTTATCGGCGCTGCCCCTGATTCGGTAAGACCAGAATGTATACGGGAATAATGGAAGCGAATGGCAGCAGCTCCTGCTCTTCTCGAGCAGGACTCCTGCCCGCGGTGTCGCTGTGCCTGGGCGGACGATGTCGGGTTGGGACGAGAAGGTCGCCTGCGCAACAGCGGCCGCTGACGGTTTTGAGCAACGTTTGCTATTGGATATCGTGCCCATCTTGCCCATTTCGGGCTTGGCAGTGGGCGCGCTCCGCGCGCCAGGGAGTGGGGTTCAGCGCCGATTCAAAAACCTGCGCGGATCTTCGGGAGCTTATGCCTACCTGTTTGTTTAATTCTTCTGCTCGTGCTCCCCGTGCCCCTTCCTTTGTCACTCCCTTTCCTCGTTTCCCTCCTTTCCCTCCTTTCCCTTCTCCCTTCTCCCTTCTCCCTCCTCCCTACTCTCTCCTCCCTCCGCCCTCCTCCCTCTCTCCTCCCCTACTACCCCGTCCTCGTTTTGCCCCTCTCCCTCCGCTCTCTCCCTCCGCCCTCTTCCTCCGCCCCCTTCCTCCCGCACTCTACCCTCTGGACGTGCGCCCAGGGCCGCCTCGGCTGCGCCACGGCCCCCAGGTTCTTCCTCCCCGTTCCTTCCCCGGCCGCCGCCGGCGCCTCCGCGCCCGCGGGGAGGACCCGTCTCGCCCCGAGCCGTTCCTCCCCGCTCCTCGGCCGGGGGCTCGGGCTCGAGCCTCGGGCTCGCGCTCGGGCCCAGGCCAGGGGCTCGGGCCCAGGCCAGGGGCTCGGGCTCGCGCCCGCGCTCGGGCGGGTGCTCGGGCTCCCCAGGCTCTCCTCGGGCGCTGGGCCTCGGCCTCGGCCTCGAGCCTCGGGCTCGGGCTCGCGTGCAGGGCTCGGGCTCGGGCTCGGGCTCGGGTCGCTCGGGCTCGGCTCGCGCCTCGGGCGCGCACGCCCCTCGCCGCTCCCTGCGTGGTGCGGCGGGCGCTGGCGCACCGGGGGTTGGGGCCGGGGCGCGGGTGGGGCGCCGCTGGTGGGTGGCCTCAGTTGCCGCGCCCTGGGGCACAGTCGATGTGGAGTCACGAGGGGCGCGGGCAGGAGGAGGAGGAGGAGGAGGAGGAGGAGGAGGAGGAGGGGGAGGAGGAGGAGGAGGAGGAGGAGGTGGAGGAAGGAGGAGGAATGAGGGAGGAGGAGGAGGAGGCGGGGAGGATGGGAGGAGGAGGAGGAGGAGGAGGAGCGCCGGGGCTGCTGACCGTGGCGAGCCAAAGGGCAAGTACAGGCGCCCTGCGCCTGGATCCCAGGAAAGCTGGCCAGAGGGCAGAACCCCTACTCCGAGGGCGCCAACCAGATACCTACACCGATCCCGGCCAGGCCGATCCTGGGCCCAGGATCGGTGTATGTGAATTCCTGGCCAAGCCAGGAAGGCGTATGCACCGATCCTGGGCCCAGGATGAGCCTGGCCAGGACCGGTGCAGGTGTGGACTTGGCGTTCTCGTACCTGGCGGGCCTGCGTGGTTCTTGCTTCGGCGGCTTGGCTGTGCCTCTGCAGGGGGCCCATGCTCTCCCGGGAGTCGCGGTCCGTCTGCTGCTGCTGCGCCTGCCGCCTGCCGCCTGGCGCGGCGCCGGGGGCAGGCCGCGCGGGCCTCGGCGGCCCCAGTTGGGTGGGTGAGTGGGTCAGTTCGCTCACCGCGCCAGGGAGGCGTGCAAGGGGCGGCCCCGAGGCAGGCCATCTTCGGGGCCCGAGGGAGGAGGGGTCGTCGTCGTCGTCGTCGTCGTCGTCGTCGTCGTCGTCGTCGTCGTCGCCCCTGGCCTGGGCCGAGCCCGTCGGCTGCGCTGCCCTAACTTGTCTGCCGCGCGCAGGGCTTTCCCCCCGCCCGGCGGCGCGCCGAGCGGATGGAGGCCTCGCGGCTTGTGGGTGCGACCCCGGCCCGAGAGGTTGGGCCGTCTTGGAGGCCTCTTGGGAGCCTCTTGGGCCGTCTTGGGCCATCTTGAGGCCATCTTAGGCCGTCTTGGGTGCATCTCGGGCCGTCTTGGAGGCATCTGGGGGCCATCTTAGCCGTCTTGGAGGCCCTTTGGGCCGTCTTGGAGGCCACGTTGGGCCAGCTTCGCGATTTTTTGAGGATCTCCCCAGCGAAACGGCCGTTTTTGGGGCTTTGCAGCCACCTCTGGGCGGGCGTCCTGGGACCCCGGCGGGACGGGCCGAAGCCCCAGGGAGAGTTCTTCTGGAAAAAGAACCAAAACCGAAACCGTAATAGTCTAGCACGCCAGGCACCCCTTTGATGAATCGACAGGGGGCGACGGATCGAAGACGCCTACGGCGAATCACCGCCGCCCCCTGCCTTTTTGGAAGCGCCTATGTGGCCGAAGGTTGTGGCCAGAGGCCTGCCAAGCTATCGGACCATGTGTTCCCCGAATCGGTTTGGAAAGCCTTCGGGGAACATGTGGGCATCTTAAAGGTCACGTGGGCATCTTGAAGTTCATCTTGGCCGTCTGGAGGCCATTCTGACCCTTTCGGGCCTTCTTGGAGGACGTCTTGGAGGGCTCTTGGGCCGTCTTGGAGGCTATCTTGAGCGTCTTGGAGACCTTTTTATTTTCTTTTTTTTTTTTCTTTTTTTTCTTTTTTTTTTTTCTTTTTTTTTCTTTTCCCCCTTTTTTTTTTTTTTTTTCGTTTTTTTCCTTTTTTTTTTTTTTCTTTTTCTTATTTTTTTCTTGTTTCTTCTTTCTTTTTCTTTTTTCTCTGGGCCGTCTTGGGGGCCTCTCGGGGCCGTGTCTTGGGCCTCTTGGGCGATCTCTGTGGGCACTTGGGCCGTCTCGGGCCGTCGGAAGGCAGAAACAACAACACAAATGCCAGAATCCTTCAAAAACCCATGGCAAATCAATGATTTTGGCCTTTTCGGGCCTTCCTGGAGACCCTCTTGGAGGCCTCTTGGGCCGTCTTGGGCCATCTTAGGGCCATGTTCGGCCGTCTTGGTGGCTTCCTGGCACGTCTGACGCCGTCGGGAGCCGTCTTGGGGGGCCTCTGTGGGCCGACTTGGGGCCCTCTTGGGGCGCTTCGGGGCCGTCTTGGAGGCCATCTTGGGCGTCTTGGAGGCCATCTTGGGCGTGTTGGAGGCCTCTTGGGCCGTCTTGGTGCCCTCTTGGGGCCGTCTTGGAGGCCACGTGGGCCGTCATGGGGCCCTCTTGGGGGCCTCTTGGGCGATCTGGGGGCCTCTTGGGCCGTCTTGAGCCGTCGGATTGCCGAGACGAAGCACATCCCCAAATTCTTCAAAAACCTCAGGAAATCAATGATTTTGGCATCTTCGGGCCCTCCTGGAGGACCTCTTGGAGGCCTCTTGGGCCGTCTTGGAGGCCTCTGGGGGGCTTCTTGGGCCGTCTTGGGCCGTCTTGGACTCTCTTGGACCGTCTTGGAGGCTGTCTTGGACCATCTTGGGCGGACTTGGAGGCCATCTTGGACCAGCTTGGAGGCCATCTTGGGCCATCTTGACCATCTTGGACGCCATCTTGAGCCATCTTGGAGGATTTTTTGTGCACGTTGGGGTCCTGGGCAATCCTCCCGGGACCCCGGCGGGACGGGCCGAAGCGCCAGGGGGAGTTCTTTTGGAACAAGAACCAGAACCAAAACCGAGAGGTCTAGCACGCCAGGCACCCCTGCGATGAATCGACAGGGTGCGGCGGATCCCAGTGGCCTTCGGCCCATCCCGCTACCGTGCCTGGGTTGTGGGTCTGAGGCCTCTTGTATGTGTTGGGGTGTCGTGGGGAGCCTCTCGGGGGCCTGTTGGAAGCGGTTTGGGCGCCTCTTAGGGGGCCTCTTGGAGCCTCGTGGAGTATTTTTGGGCCTCTTGGAGGCCTCTTGGGCGCGTCTTGGGCGCCTCTTGGGGGCTTTTGGAGCCTCTTGGCGGCCCCTTGGGGTCTCCTGGAGGGCTTCCCGTGGCATAGATATCGAATGTTCGGTTCGTGGTCCCCTGCTTGGGCCCCTCTTGGAGCCGTCTTGGGGCCCTCTTGGGCCGTCTTGGGGCCCTCTTGGAGGCGTCTTGGGCTGCCTTGAAGCGGTCTTGGGAGCTTCTTGAGCTGTCCTGGAGAGTCGGAGAGCTGAAGATGCGACAAGGTCAAAATCCTTCCAAACTCCTTCGTAACATCTACGATGTTGGCCTCTCGGGGCTCTCTCGGGAAGCCTCTTGGAGCGCTCCTGGGGCCTCTTTGGGCCCTCTTGGGCCGTCTTGGAACCATCTTCGAGCGCTGTGGAGCAGTCGTGGCCTCGGCAATGTGAGCATGGTGTAATTTGCAAAGGTTTATGGCTTCGGGGAAGCGACTCGTTGCCTCGGGGGCGCGGGCATCGCGTAATCTACGAGGGATTATGGCATCGGGGGCGCGAACCTCATATGATATATTTCTACGTGTCCCACGCCCCCCCAGGGAATTCCCGTTTCTCCTTGCCCGCCTCCGTTTGGGAACTTGAGATTTGGGGTCTACGGTATCTGCTGCATGCATCCGCAGGGAAAAACACAGCCCAACGAGGTGATTCGTTGACCCCCTTTTGCTACCCCCTGTTCGTCCCACTCGATCCTTCCCCCCCTTCTCCCCTTGTTTCCGTGGCTCTTCTCACCCTCCTGCTTCCCTCTCTCCCTCCTTCCTCCCCTCCCGCTTGAGCTGCCTGCCCCCTCTCGTCTCTCTGCTCTCTTCTCCCTCTTCCTTCCTCCCTCCCCCCTTCCTGCGGCCTCCTCCTCCTTCCTCCTTCCTTCTTCCTCCTGCCTCCTTCTGCCTTCCTCCTTCCTCCTTCCTCCTTCGTCCTTCCTCCTTCCTCCTTCCTCCTTCCTCCTCCCTCCTCCTTCTTCCTCCTCCTCCTCCTCCTCCTCCTCTGCCTCCCGCTCCCCCCTGCCGGCTCCTCCGCCTCTGCTCCCTCCTCACCCGCCCAGCCTCCGAAAGAGGCCTACAGCGAGAGGGTGGTGCCGTCGCAGTCGTGCTGGGTCTGCATGAGCGAGTTCGCGTGGGGATCCGACGCCGCGGCCGTGGCCAAGATGCGATGCCGAAGCCCGGAAGCCGCCGAGGGGGACAGGAGGGGGAGCGCCGAGGGGGGGGGACAGGACGGTGTGGGGAGAGCGAGCGAGCGAGGGGGGTAGTGCGGAGGAGGAGGCGAGCGAGCGAGCGAGGGGAGCACGAGCGACCGATGGGGGCAGAGTCGGCGGCGAGCCCAAGGGTGCGGGGAGGTGCGGAGGAGAGGGCCTCCTCGGAAGGCGGCGGGGCCTCTCGGAAGCCCCGAGGCCTCCAGAGAAGCTTTCGGCGTCTTCGGGGAAGGCGCGGAAGACCTCCCATGAGGCCAGGGGGCTCCCGGGTCCTCTGAGAAGGCCCGCCCCTTCTCACTTCCCCCCCCTCGGGCTCGCCGCCGCGAGAGGCAGGGCAGGGGGAGCGGTACGGTGGACGGGAATGAAGAGGAGGAGGATCTCCACGATCGAGATGTGCGCGGCAGGTTCGCGCCGTGTCGATCGGCCGCGACCCCGCCGCCGGCGTTGAGCGTTGCACGCCGCCGGCGACCCAGAATCGGTCGATGCGGAACGACCTGACGTTTCGGAAACCGGCGATCGTCCAAGGCTCAACGCGCATCTTGCGGTGTCAGCAGCCAATGCCGGAATCGGCACGACATGAGCTTGGAGAGGCGGGGGACGCAGACGCACAGCATTTCCCGATCTTCTGCAGCAGTCCTCGTTGTCGGTGTCGCCGCGGACGTCGTCCATGTGAGACAGAAGGCCGCCTGCCCAACATCGGCCGCCGTCGGTTTTGGACAGCCTGTGTTGGGCATCGTCCCCATTCCTTCCGTACCCACTTCGGGCGTCCAAAGCGGAAGGGCCGAGGAAACGTAGGCATTGATTGAGGCGCGTTGGTCAGCAACGGCTCCCGCTTCCATGCAAGATCGGCGTGCTCCGTCGCCAAATCGGGCGGCACCGGCTCCGTGGTTCGGGGGCTGCCTTCCCCGATCCGGGATTGGCGCCCACCCGCTGGGACCCCAGATCCGAAATCCATGAGGGACGGAGGGAGGAGTAGCCGGAGGAGGTTGGATGAGCAGGGGCAGCATGATCGCGACGGTGGAGGTGTTGGTGGTGACTACGCTGCTGCTGATGGTACTGAACGTTCCGCTGCTAACACTTGTGAGCGCGTGGATGATGCTCTATTGTGGTCAGAGTGGCCGGGAGACAGGATGATGATCCAAAGCAGAAGGGTCGGGATGATGACGATGATGATGACGATGATGATGATGATGATGGTGGTGGTGGTGGTGGTGGTGGCGATGATGGCAACGCGGGGGACAATGATGAGCCAATGGAGCATGTCGATGACGCCGCCGACGATGATTATGACCACTATGATGATGCCGCTGCTGATGGTACCGCTGATGATACTGCTGTTGTTGCTGATGCTACTGCTGCTGCTGTTAGTGATTAGATGCTGACGCTGATGCTGCTTCTGCTGCTGCTGATGATGATGCGGATGATGATGATGCTGCTGATGATAATGAGGATGATGATGCTGATGATGATGCTGATGCTGATAATGAGGATGCTGATGATAATGCAGACGAGGATGAGGATACTGATGATGATGACGACGACGACCACGACGATGATGATGACGATGATGATGCTGATGCTGATGATGCTGATGATGGTGATGTTGATGATGCTGATGCTGATGATGATGCTGATGATGATGCTGACGATGATAATAGGATGCTGATGATAATGCAGGCGAGGATGATGATACTGATGATGATGACGACGACGACCACGGCGATGATAACGACGATGCTGTTGATGATGATGCTGATGAGGATGATGATGATGCTGATGATGATCATGATGATGATGCTGATGCTGCTGTTGATGATGATGATGATGATGATGATGATGATGATGATGATGATGATGATGATGAGGGGGATTGGGTCGGGGGAGGTGGACGGGAGGGCAGGACGGAGGACGGGGTGAGGAAGGAGCGACGAGGGGGAGTGAGGACGAGCGGGAGGACCGTCAGAGGGATATCAATCATGGCGGTGGCCGATGAGGATGATGATGATGACGATGACGATGACGATGACGATGATGATGATGATGATGATGATGATGATGATGATGATGATGATGATGATGATGATGATGATGATGATGATGATGATGCGATGATGATATTGATGATGCCGATGATGATGATGATGATGATGATGATGATGATGATGATGATGAGGATGATGAGGATGACGATGATGATGATCATGATGATGATGCTGATGATGAAGCTGGTGACTATTATGATGATGATCAGGATGCTACTGATGATGCTGATGATGGTGAGAACGATGATGAGGATAATGATGCTGATGCTGATGAGGATGTTGATGCTGATGCTGGTGACGACGATGAGGATTAGGATGAGGATGAGATGATGATGACGATGATGATGATGATGACGATGATGATGCTGCTGATGATGATGATGATGATGCTGCTTTTGCTGATGATGACGATGGAGATGACGAAGCTGCTGCTGCTGGTTATGATTCTGATTAGGATGATGATGATGATGCTGACGATGACGATGACGATGATGATGATGATGCTGATGAGGATGAGGATGACGGTGATGGTGATGATGATGATGATGCTGATGATGATGATGATGATGATGATGCTGATGCTGATGCTGATGCTGATGCTGATGTTGCTGCTGCTGCTGCTGATGATGATGATGATGATGATAATTATGCTGATGCTGATGCTGATGCTGATGCTGATGCTGCTGATGATGATGATGACGATGATGCTGATTCTGATTCTGATGCTGATGCTGATGCTGATGATGATGATTCTGATGATGATGATGATGATGATGATGATGATGCTGATGATGATGATGATGATGATGATGCTGTTGCTGCTGCAGCCGAGGAGGAGGAGGAGGATAAGGAGGAGGAGGAAGAGACGGAGGAGGAGGAGGAGGAGGAGGAGGAGGAGGAGGAGGAGGAGGGGGAGGTGGAGGAGAAGGAGGAAAAAGAGGAACAGGAGCAGGAAGAGGAGGACCAGTGGAAATCCAAGAGTCATCAACGATGTTGGAGTTAACTCTCCCCTTCCAAGCTCCCTCTTCATAGGCCCCTACAACGGTTCATTTCCATTGAGGGAATTGCCTCGTTGGAAGACAACAGTTTGAAAACCCTGAAGCCTGCCAAAACATTGTTCTCGGGATGCCAACGCTACGTATCAACTTGACTGCTGGGTCTTGACGATCCAGAATCGTGCCAGAACGCCATTTGTTGGACTTCAACACAGCGAATCAACATAACTGTTGCGCCCGCATAATCCTGAATCCTTCCAAACCCCCATTCAGGTACGTTGATCATGGGATTCCGTGAAACTCTTGCAAACTTAAAAAAAAACAAATGTGCGCGGCGCTAAGGCGAGAGCCATATTTTGAAAAGGAACCGCCCTCAATCCGTGAAACTCTGGTAACTGGTTAAAACGAATGTGCGCGGCGCTAAGGCGAGAGTCACATTTTGAAAAATGACCAGCCCTTAAGCCGTGAAGCTCTTGCAAGTTTTTTAAACGAATGTGCGCGGCGCTAAGGCGAGCGCCACATTTAAAACGGGCCTCGGGGTGCGACAGGGAGGGGTTATCTACAAGGGGAAGGAATGGATGATGATGATGATGATGATGATGATGATGATGATGATGATGATGATGATCATGATGATGAGGATGAGGATGAGGA
>CAUYUJ010005769.1:323234-360734 GCA_963575745.1 Prorocentrum cordatum | reverse complement strand
GTGGTGCAATATTGGTTGTGTTTTTTATGTGGTGGAACATATGCGCATCATTTTTATGTGCAAGCTGTGGCGCAATCTGAATGGTGCAAATAAAGTGGTGCAATCCATGTTGTGCAATTCGCCCTGCCGAATTTGAAATTGTCGACTCCACTGCTCTCGCAACCGTCCCGCCCGCCAGCGCGCAGCTTGGATTGCAGAACCCATGCAGCGGCGTTGCGACGAGTGCATGGCGTTGGCTGGTGCATCTCTGCTGCCGCGCTAGCCCGCGCATGCTCGCGCGCGCAGCGGCCAGCTAGTTTAGCGCGACCGACGCGGCCTCGGTGGCGCTGACCGCTGGGCATTTCCCGGCTGGCTCTTCAGTTTGAGTCGGCGATTTGGGCGGGCGTGGTATCATTGCGACGTCGACGACGGTAGACTCGATAATGGTAGTGGCGATGCTGGTGACGATGATGACAGCGACAACGGCAACGCCAGTGGCGGCGCCGATGTTGATGGCGTCGACGACGATGATGGCGCCCTCGCGTCGGCGATGACGGTTTTGGAAGGAGTTCGACATGCGCGCGCGACGCGCGAGAGCGGCCCGCGTTGTCGTATTCGATTTGGATCGCGCCCCCCCGTGTTTCTGAAACCTACGGTTCTTGAGGGATTTCGGCATGCGCGCGCGACGACGCGCGCGTGTGCAGGTCGTCCCGTTTCGCGCGCGGGGTTCTTGGCGCTGTGTTTACTTTTGATCAGCGAATGCGCGCGCGTGGTTTTCTCTGCAGAGGATGGTGGGGGGGGTGCAGTGCAGACGTGATCGGGGGGGGAGTTCGCGCTCGTGCTTAGCATCGGCGATGGGGCAGAACCACGCGTAAATAGCAGCGCGACGAGGGGCGCGGTTGAGTCCGGGGGGGGGGGGGGGTCCGAATATTGTTCAAGAGAACAGAACCTATGTTCTGCCGAGGAATCCGGCCGCGCGCGCGCGCGACTGATGCCCCCGCCCATCGGCTTTGAAGTGGGATGTAAGAGCAGGGTGTCCCCGATGTCGCGGCGCTGCGCAACCCCTACGTGCAGGCCAGAGGCGCGCTGAGAATTTGAGGAACGACGTCGAGTTTTGCGGATTCTACTGCGTCAGTGATGGTAGTTCCGAGGTTGAGGCCTTAGCTTTGGGGCGCGATCGCGCCGGCGTCGCGCGCGCGGGGGCGGGGCGAGCGACGCGCCGGGCCAGTCCAGCGCCAGCTCCACTTGAAGTTGGCCCGCTTGTCAAGCGGATTGGCCGTCGCGGTGGCGCGCGCTCCCCGAACAGGGTGGATCATTGGCCGCGCGTCGCGCCTTCTTCAAGCGGTGTCTTGCCGGGCGCATTTTGGAAGGGCGGCTGTTCAGGCGCAGCGCCGCTCGCGGACGTCGCATTCGTCGCGTGGAACGCCCGGGAGAAGCCGGCATCGAGAGCGCGCTTCAGGCTGCAATTTATCGGGGGTCGTTGTGGATCAAAGGTCGCGCCCGCTTTGCAGGGTGTTCCGCGGTGGAGGCTCTTATCGCAGAGTGTGCTGACTGTTTGCGTGGCTTCTGGCTGCGGCGTTGCGATTGTCATCTGTCGCCATTGGCTTCCGCGAGTTGCGTGGGAACAGCGTGCCAGCTATTGGTCCATAGTGGCGTCGATCATTGCATTTTAAGTCAGCTCTTGTCTTGCGCTGGGGAACCGCAAATCTGGCTGATGCGGGCGTTATTCATGAGCTGGCGGTGAGTATCGCTACCACCTGGCGGAAGGTCCGGCAATCTGGTGGGCGGCCGTTTACTTGCTTGGGCAGCGGTGCCCATGTCAGTCTGCCACCCAATGTCGCAGGAACGACGGGGTCGCATGTGTCCTGGCCTCTCAGGTCTCGCAGGGAGTGCAGCGCGCCTTTTGCAAGCTCTCGCAGCGCCTCGGACTCAGGGCCCATGGCGCGCGTGGCAGCGGATTTCCTGGGGCGGCCAGGTCCGCCAAGGTAGGCCGGGGGCGTTCCGCGCGGCATAACTCGCATTTTTCAATGTACATCATTATTTTGGATTGTTGGCGGTGGGTCTGATGCCGACGTTGATGCAGTTCCTAATGTGGAGTTGTGGAAAATCAGACCATCCGCCAGTGCATCGATCATTCAATATATGCCCCCGTAGCATGCTGGCCGCGGCGTTGCGTCGAAGATGCTAGTTTTCTGGGTCTTCCAGATCAGGTTCGTTTTCGACGTGGTTTTTTTCCCGGAATTGCCGCGGACGTGGCGCGTTTGACATCAAAAAGGTGGTCGATTTAGGTGGCGCCGCTTCCGGGGGCAAGAGCAGCCTGCAAACGCGGGCCAGTCTGAAGCGGATGCGTGAGATGCAGCGGCGGCTGCTTCATCGAGGCGGCGCCCGAGGAGCGCCGTCCCGGCGAAGGAGGGAGGTTGCTAGTTCGCGGTAAGCAGTGCACGGGGGCAGTCAATTTTTCCCCTCCGCGCAATGTGGGGCAGCGCCGGCTGCCGCGACGAGTCCTCAGACGGGCGGCGATGTCGCGAGTGGCCGCGGAGATTCGGGGCGGCGGCCCCGGCTCCGCGCCGGCGCCGAGTTGGCGGCGCGCGCGGGCCGTCCAGAGGGATTCCCCCGCCGTGCGCGGGGGTTCCAACCGAGAGCGCTGTCGGACAGGCTTGATTCTGTAACGCTGGGGGCGCCCACTGTTAGCGGTTTTCCAGATCAGTTGTCTACGGCGAGGGCCCGCGCAGCTTCTGTGTGGGGCCTGGTCCGCGCGAGTGCGCTGAGGCGTTGTCTGTGTTGGTTGAAGATCGCGCTGTGCGATTCCTTTGTTGCGCGATTCCGAGACCGTGATTCGGGGGTTAGCAACGTTGACCAGTGGGGGATTTTCGACCTGGCGGAGGCGCCGTAGTCATAGCGTCCATGGTCTCTCGCTGATCTCTCGAGGTCGGGAATGCTGCCGCGTTTCTGAGCGTTGCGTGGCGCGGTCATTCATTCCACCGTCGCGCGGACGGTCCGATCCTCGAGGCTTCGCGAAGCTATGTATGCAATGTTCGAGCATCCGTGGCCAATTGTTTTCCGGGGCTTTACGCGGCGTTGTGCTACTCTGTCAGGTGGCGGGGCTCTCTGCTCATCGTTGGTCCGCGAGATATCCGCAAGGGCTTCGCCCCCTGCCGCCGGCCCACTTTCAATCGGAATGTGGTATGCCAGAGCTGTGTTGTATTTTCTCGGCGCCGCTGTGAAACCATGGCGGAACCTCATGCTGGGGCAATCGGCAAGTGGCGTGCCATATGTATGTGGGTGTAAAACCTCGGGGCGCGAATATCGCGTAATTCACGAGGGCTTGTGCGAACATCGCGTATTTTGTACGGATTTGTGGCCTCGGGGGCGCGAATATTGAGTAATTTACATGGGTTTATGGTTTCGGGGCGTAATTCAAAAAGTTTGATGGCTTGGGGGGCGCAAGTATAATGCAAAATTATTGTATGTTATACGGGTTGATGGCTTCGGAGACGCGACTATAGCGTAATCTACGAGAGTTTATGGCTTCGAACCCACACATTTTGTAAGTTACGACGGTTTACGGTTTCTGGGTCGCACACATAATGTAATTTACGTAGGTTTACGGTTTGGGAGACGCGAATATTTTTAAAGCTGCGAAGGTTTATGGCTTCGAACTTAAGTTCGAATCGTAAGGGAGTATGGCATCGCGGTCGCAACTATTGAATCAGTTACGTAGGTTTATGGCTTCGGAGACGCGAGCGTTGCTTAATTTGCAAAGGTTTATGGGTTCGGGGACGCGAATGTTGCGTGATTTGCATGCGTTTGTGGCCTCGGGGAAGCAAGTCTCGTATAATTTGCAAGGGTTTATGGCTTCGGGGACGCGAGTATGGAGTATTTTGTTAAGGTTTCGGGGGCGCAACTATGGGTAATTCGCGAGGGTTTATTGCCTCGGGGCGGGAATATTTGTAATTTGCGAGGGTTCATGACCTCGGGGGCGCGAGTCTCATGTATTCTTTCGTGTCCCTCCGACCCCTCCAGGAATTCAGAGCAGGCGATTCGGGCGCGGTAATCTGGGCGGTTTTCGGCCCCCCGCCTCGAGCGCTCAGCAACAATTGACCGTGGGAAGGAATTATCACAGTGGAAGCTGGGAACTGGAATTCATGCAGGGAGCAGCAAACCTTTGCCCTACAGCCTTGTGGCCCCGCAAGGGGATCCGGCGGATTGTGGCAGCTTCTGGCAATGTCAAACGCGTTGACATATCCCAGTTGCTGACGGACTTCGGCGCCACAGCCAATCATCTATTTACCCTCGTGCGCGGATGGGCGGAACTCTGTCTGGGCCGACGCGAATGTCCCCGACGTTGCGAGCGTGCCGAACATCTCCACGAGCAGAGTTTTCCGCGCCGCGCGCGTTCGTTCGCGTGCTGGATTCCGCGCCGGAGCGTCTGGCAGAGAAATGGGCCATGTTTGGGCTCGGCTTCCGCTTGCGGTAAAGTCTGCAGTTGGCGTCGAGCGTGAATTGGGTGGGCAACATGTCGTTTTGGCAGCTGATGTGGAACAGTGGCATGTAATGACTTCTGGTCTTGCGCGTGCGCTGAGAGGCATTAGTGGTTGGGCGTGGGAACCAGTGTCGCTGCAGGTGCGTCCTCGCGGCCCTGATCTGCCAGCAGGCGCGCCCCGCGTGCCGGCCGGCGCCGTGGCCTTCAAGTTCGCGCGCGCGCAGCGTGGAGGCGCTGGGGGAGTCTCCGGCCGTCTCTGATCCAACTGGGGAGCTCGTGTCTTGCACGTGGGAAGGTGGGCGATTGTGCGTTTAAGTTTATGCGGGCCTTTCGGGGCAAAGAACCAGTGAGGCTCAAATTGAAAGCATGCGCAGCTATGCCGCGTGCGCGCGCCTCGTTTCTTGGCCCCGATTATTCGCGAGATCAGAGCCGCTTTGCGCGACGTGATCCGTCGGGGGAAGTCCGCCCCGAGGGAGATCTTGCAGTTGCGCCGCCGATCGGGGGGCGGGGCCCTTGCGAGTGACGGGCGCGCGGCGCGCAGAATTGACCGCTGGTTGGGGTGTTTGAGCGTGAAGCCGATGCGCGCTGTCATCGTCGAACGGGTTCGTGCATTTCCATATCGGGGGCGCGCCCCTGACGTGCCGCGGCGCAGATCCGTCTTGACCAGGGCGGGCGGTGGTGGGAGTTGCGGAAGGGTCTGCTGAGAAGTTTGCGCTCAGCAGCCGGCGCCGCTCGGCGACGCGAGGGCGACGTGGCATTTCACGCAGCGCGGGGCTTTCTGTGGAGAGACCGCTTCCAATCGGTGACGAGCCGGGCTGATTGGACAAGATGGCGTTCCGCATTTGTCGACGCGGCCGGCCAGGCGCCCCGCCCGCCCCGGCCATCTCCCGCGCCTGGCGGCGAGGGCGAAGATGATCGGGGGGCGGGGCGTCCGTGCGAACGACCGGCCACGCGGCGGATCGACATGGTTGAATTGCCCGCAGTCGTCGGGCGCGACCAGTTGTGGAGTAGCGGCGGTCATCGCTTGCACCTTGAGCTCGCGCTTGACAGTCGATCCGTTGCCGGTGTTGCAAATGGCAATGCCGGCGTCGCCGCTGAGTTGCGCCGCTTGATCGCGTCGGACAGCGCCTCGCCATTCTATTTCGTTCGTCTTTCGATTGCGCAGCGGGCTTTCCTGGCCCAGTTGATTCGGGGCCCAGGGAAGTCGACGCAGCTGCGGATCGTCGATTGCGCTTTTCACGCTGCCAGTGGCGTCGGCAGCATCTCCTTCGATTTGGCCACAGAGGCTCTGAGGGGAGCTGTCGCCGCGCAAGTATTCTGCGACGTGTGGGAGACGGCGCTGCGGTGTTCGCGGTGTTTGCTACAGCGTGGAACGGTGAGTGTTTTCGCGCCAAGATGATTGGCGAATTGGGATGCTGATCCCCGTGGCCAAGTTGGCTTTTCGCGCGGGGGCGCTGTCGACGAAGCCGTAGTTTTTGGTATCTTCGAGTTGGCAAAGTGCATGCAGTGATGTTCGACTTACTTCCCTCGCGTTGTTTAACTTTGTGGCAGCGCGAAGAGTGGCTTTTCGGAGCAAGCATATTTTGTGCAAGCTCTGTGATGCAGTCCTAGGTGGTGCAGTCTATGTGGTGTTACCTATGTTGTGCTGCTACTATGTGGTGCAATCTGTGTCGTTCAACCAACGTGGCACAACATGGGTTGTGCACTCTACGCTGTGCCAAATCATTTGTGCAATTCACGTGAGGCAGTATATGCGATGCAAGCTGTGTCGTGTAAGCTATGCGTTACAATATATGTGGCGCAGTCGACCCTGTCGGACTTGATGTTGTCAGCTCCACTGCTCGCGTAATTATCCCTCCGCCCAGCCGCATAACTTGGGTTGCGAAGCTCATGCGGCGGCGATTGCGATGAGTGCTTGGTGTTGGCGGGTGCATCTCTGCGGCCGCGCTAGCCCGCGCGTGCTTGCGCTTGCAGCGGCCGGCTAGTGCTGCGCGACCCGCGCGCAGCCGCGGTGGCGCTGTCCGCTGGGCACTTCCCAGCGGGCACCTCAGTGCTGGGCGGTGACTTGGGCGGGCGCGGTATATTGGCAACGTCGACGACGGTAGACGCCACGATGATGGTAGCGCTGCTGGTGACCATTGTGAACGTAACGACGGCGCAGCCAATGACGGCGCCGCTGCTGATCGCGACGACGACGGCGACGGCGTCCTTGCGTTGGCGATGAAGGTCCTGGAACGAGTTCGACTTGCGCGCGCGGCCGATGCGCGAGAGTGGCCCGCGCGGTGTTATTTGACTCTTGCCCCCATGCGCGCAGGGGAGTTCGCGTAATTTCCACGCGCAGCGCGGGGGGCCCGTCAGACCGAACTGACTGGACATGTTGGAACAACAAGAAAGGAAAATCGCAAGAGCGCGAACGCAGGCATCTCTTGAAACGCCAGTTTGCAACGCAGTGTTTCATGTATGTTTTCGGGGCGCTCGACTTCGGAATCCTTACAAAACCGAGGGTGTTGAAGGATAGAGGCATGCGCGCGCGACGGCGCGCGCGTGCACTTCGTTCCATCGTTTGGGGAACGAGTGCGCACTTAATATTCTTGGCAGAGGAGGATGGGGGCGGGGTGGGGCGGGGTGGTGCGTGTGTGTGTGTGTGTGTGTGTGTGTGTGTGTGTGTGTGTGTGCGTGCGTGCGTGCGTGTGTGTGTGTGTGTGTGTGTGTGTGTGTGTATGTGTGTGTATGTGTGTGTGGGGGGCGATGCCGAGTAGCTGGGGTGGTGTGAACTCAAATTTGAGGTGGGCGACGGGGCGGAATCGCTCGTGAACCGCTAGACGCAGATGGGGCGCCCCGTTAATGCCCGGGAGGGGGGGGATAATCCTGGTGCTCTTGTAGAGTGGAGCATCTATGCGGTGCGGTTTTTGCGGTGCAATCATGTAGGTGGCGCAGGTCGCAAATGCTCGCAGTGAGTCTTTGATTCCACTCCTCGCGCAACCATCCCGCCCGCCCACCCACCGCTTGTTAGTTTGCAAGACCTATGCGACGGCGATTGCGATGAGTGCTCGGCGTCGGCCGGGGCATCTGCGGCCGCGCTGGCCCGCGCGTGCTCGCGCGCGCGGCGGCCAGTTAGTGCTGCGCGACCGATTCAGCTGCAGTGGCCCTGACCGCTGGGCACTTTCCAGCGGGCACTTCAGTGCGAGTCAGTGGCTTGGGCGGGCGCGGTATCGCGGCGCTTCCGACAGCGGTGGGCGCGATGATGAGAGTGGCGATGCTGGTGACGGTGGTGGCTGAGACGACGGCGAGGCCAATGGTGGTGCCGATGTTGATCACGCCCGCCGATAACGATGACGATGTCCTCGCGTCGGTGATGAAGATTTTGGAAGGGGTTCGACATGCGCGCGCGGCAGACGCGCGCGCGAATGGCCCGCGTGGAATTATTGGGCGCGGATCTTGCACCCCCCCCCCGCGCGCGCGCGCAAGGGCGTTCGGATGAGTTCGGCGTGCGGCACGAGAGGCCCGCTTGGCAGAAATTGATGACAGTGGGAAACCAATGGTTTTCGGGAGAATTAGCAAAAACGCGCATTTTTCGTGGGAGAGCTGAGATTGCAAAACCACGTGTTTTGTTTGTGTTTTCAGGGCACTCGTAAGTTTGAACAGCTTATGGTTTTCTCAAACAACTTCAATAGCGCGAGCGCAGTTTTTTGTTTGTTTGTTTGTTTGTTTGTTTGTTTGTGTGTGTGTGTGTGTGAACGCAAATCCATTTTTTTTTGTGGTATGTTTTCGCGACATTCGATTTGAAATCCTTACGAAACCTGGGGTGTTTGAGTCATGTCGGCGTGCGCGCGCGACGACGCGTGCGTGTGCATGTTTTGTCAAGGATTCTTGAAAGCTGTTTGTTTTCGATAAACGAGTGTGCGCGTAAAAAAATGTTTGCAGAGGGTGAGGCGGGATACCGGTTTAGTTGGGACGAAACGGGTCCATATTTAGGATTGGCGATGGGGCAGAGTCGTGTATGCAAATTGCACATCCCCATGGGGAACCGATAATTCTGGGTTTGTGTGTAGATCCTAATGCTCTTCTAGGAAAAATCTACAGCGGCGGCGGGGTTGCGACGGGGCGGCGACGGTTGCCACATAGCCGCCAGGCCGAAAGACAGGCCCAGACGATGGGCGGCGACGATCCGGCGACGGCAGCCACATAGCCGCCAGACCGAAGACGCGGCCCAGACACTGGGCGACGAGGAGGCGACGGGGCGGCGACGGCGGCCACATAGCCACCAGACGGAAAACACGGCCCAGGTCGTTAGAACAGACGTTGCCACCCTTTAAGTGCAGGCATTGTTTGGTGTCAATCAATGTTTTTCCCTTTTCTCCGAGGCCTTCTGGACGGTGCGCTAATGGGTCGCGACCCCCCCTTATCCAGACCCAGGGGGATGGGGTAACGGGATGGGTGAAGACACACTCCCCGACCGCAAGCTGTCTCGCTCACTCCCGCTCGCCCTCCCAATGCACAAGTAGCGCCCGAGTCTTAGCATGTTCAGCGGTCGTCTAAGGATGGACAGCTTCTGGAAACCAACACAGACCCCAGGTGCGCGACGCTGGGGCGAGTTGCGCCACGCGTGCCAGGCGTGCCAGGCGCGCCACGGGCGCCAGGTGCGCCAGGCACCCCTGGGGCCCAAGCGTGCCACGCACGCCTGGCGCGCCATCTGCGCCACGTGCTCCACGTGCGCCATGTGTGCCGCATGGTCCAGCCGCGCCAAGTGCGCCACGTTTGGGGCACGCGCCAAGTGTGCCCGGTCACGTGACAGCACGCATCGGGAAACATGTCGGCCCCCATCATCTTTGTCGAAACCATTGCACAGTCGCGGCGGGAGGGCCATCATGGTGTCAGCTGGGCCTGCGCACAGCAGGTAATATGCCAGCACCCCCGACGTCCTTGTCAAAAGCTAATGGACAGTGATTGCGGGTTGGCCGCGCGTGATCCAGATTTAGCCGCGAATTGCATGTTGTATTGTTTTTTGACAGGGTGGTGGCCTTGCGCACAGGAGGCGATGTGAGTTCCCCCCGCCGTCCCTGTCAACAAAAAATGCAACGTGCTCGCGGGCCCGACGACTATGACCCAACATTTTTCTTAAAGTTGTAGTTTGTTTTTTTGGACTGAGACAGTGGGGGGGGTGTCACTGGTCCTGGTTGGCTGCCGGTCGCCTGGGGGAGGGGGTGTCCCTTAATGAGGAACAGTGACTAGCCCCTCTCCGAAGGGGGAGAAGGGGGGTTGGAAGTTGAAGCGCTCTGAACCACACCACCTTCGCCCTAAAGTGCTTGTGGGATTTCTATGGCCGATTTGGTTTTCCGATCCGATTTTTGGGCCTACTCCGGGGACGACTTTGTGCCGCAGGATTCGACTCCGTCGTTTCTCGCGTCCGTCGCGCTGCCAGAGCACACGCCCCAGGCCTACACGGGGTCTCCAAGGGGCCCCGGCGTTCCCCGGAGAGGCCCCCCTCTATATGAGCCCGCCTCTCGGGCGCAGAGGGCTGGCGCCGAAGGCGTCCTCATCCTCTGGGGGGACGGTGCCATCTGGTGTATTCGACCGCGTGTGGCTCTGCCGTCGAGCACACCAAGACGGCGTGGTTGTCAGAATTGTGGGCCCGTGGTTGCAATCTTCCAGGGTATTTGCACAGCGGAGCGCGGCACCTCCTTGCTCGCAGACCGCTGCCCAGCATTTTCAGGCGCCCGAAGGTTGGCGCTGCGCCGCCTGGCTCCATGCACAGGGCAGCGAACGCCGGCCGGACAGCATCGGTCGGAGCGGTGGCTCTGGCAGTCAAATCGTGGACGAGGGTGGCCTCCTTGCAGGAGAGGAAAAAACACACGCAGACACGATGAATCCTCGATTCCCCAGAAAATGTGGGAAACAACATGGGAGGTGGGGGGGGGAAGACAGAAGCCCCGAGAAAATATGGGGAGATGTGGGGAATACTTTTGTCTGTGTGTGTATTTATTTGTGTGTCCTGGGGCCCCTTCACTATCCAACGCACGTTCTGATCCGATCCGACCTCCCGATTAGATGTCGACGGATCCTGCCAGCATGACTCTGGCAACTCGGATCCGCCACGTGATGTGAGAGTCTCAGGATGGGGGACGAGAGGGAGGTGTCAAGTGGTCGAAGCGCTCGAAGTCTCCGAGCCTTTCGAATCGAAGTCCGGAATCTCTGCTGACTTCTCCTCGCTCGCCTCCAAGCTATCGCCCTGCGCGCCCAGATGGGAGAGTCGCTTCTTTTTGATCAGTGCGAGAGGCCTCTCGAACTAAACAGCTTCGGTACATGCTACCATGCTTGCTCTATCTGCTGCCTGCTGCTATTGTACGTGCTAACGTGCCTGAAACGAGGGGGGGGGGGAAGTCTGATCTAACATCTTACTCAGAGAACCTCCGAAACATACACTGCATGTAGTACAATTCACAGGACGGAATGAGGAGGAGGAGGAGGAGGAGGAGGAGGAGGAGGAGGAGGAGGCGGAGGAGGAGGACGAAGAGGAGGTGAGGATGAGGATGAGGATGAGGAGGAAGAGGACGAAGAGGAGGAGGAGGAGGACGAAGAGGTGGTCGAAGCGCTCGAAGCCCCTTCGTCCTTGCCCCGCCGCGCCCGAAACAGCGGCGGCCCAGGAGCTGGACGAGCTCCGCCCGCGGTCGAGGCCCTCGGCGCCTCAGAGCGGGCGGGCGGCCGCCGGCGCCTCGGAGCCGGACCTTGGGGTGGGGGGGAGAGGAGGAGAGGGGGAGGAGACCTCTCCTCCTCCTCCCTCCATCCCCTCCCCTCCCACCTCCCCCCCTCCTCCTCCCTCCCTCCTCCTCCTTCCTCCTCCTCCTCCTCCTCCTCCTCCTCCTCCCTCCTCCTCCTCTCCTCCTCCCTCGGGCGGGGGGGAACAGCAGCTCGAAGGAGAGACATCGGCGTTCCGTCGGGCACTGTCCCCCTGCAGAAGGAGTATCGGGGCCGGACAGACCTCCTGCCCTGACACTTGAAGCTCGCTGAGGGGCAGCGAGCGCGATCTGTGTTTCTGGGGCGACGGGGGAGAGGGCAGTGCTTTTGTAGGGCAAGAGCAAGCATGAGCAGCCCAATCGTCGGCAAGAGTAAACCTGAAATCAGAGCTTCTCGCGAAGGGCGGCTGTAAGAATTGCTGTTGACCGATCAAGCGCGCCCGCCGAGCGTACGGGGATCTGGCCCCGGGAACAACGCTGCCCCCCCAGCGACCTTCAACCTGACACGTCGATTAGTGAACTGGCTGTTTTCGGTTCGCGGGAGGGCGTCGCGGCCGTCACTTTGTGCGGGTCCAGGTCCATCGGTTTCGGTCCCGGGCCGTTTTGACTAAGGGGAGGTCTACGAAAGGGAGGTGTGTCCAGCGCCGAGAATATTCAGAAGTAGTCAATAAAAAGGTCAGGGGACGATCTTTCAGACTTGTTTGGTCATGTATGCATACTTGATGATGACTGTTTCTTCACAACTCCGCCTGCAGCAGGACATGCCCGATCTGACACGAGTATCAACTTTCGGAGGTCTGCGCGGATGTCTTGGATCGGCGCCGGGCCCCTCCTGGCGGCGCCTCGGGTGCTGCCCCTGGCGCACCTCGCGCGCCAGGGAGTGGGGTCCAGCGCCGGCGGGACAGATCCACGCGGACCTCCGAAGGTTATGCTCAGAGTCAAGGCGCTGAGCTGAGGAGCAGCTCGGGCTTGGAAGTTGCTCGCAGTTCCCTCGGCCACTCCGTGTGGTTGCTCCCATCTGGTGCCCCTCGTTCCTCAAAGTGCTCTTGTGGGCCGACCACGGCCTTGCTCCTTACTCAGCACTCCCTGTGTTAGGATCTCAGGGCCAATTTTGACTCGACGGATACGATTCGATGCCGAGACCTCGCCCGGCTCGGTCCGATTCGCTCTCGACTCCTCGGCGCGCCGAGGCCGCCCGATGCCTGCACCGCCTCGGGGGTGTATCCGGGCGCAGCCGGTCCGATTCGATCCCGAACCGGTGGAGGAAAAGAAGCACACAGACACAATTAATCCTCGATTCCCCAGAAAATATGGGAAAATATGGGCAGTGGGGGGGAAGACGAAAATCCAGAAGATATGGGAAAATATGGGGAATATCTTTATTTGTGTGTATTGATTTGTGTGTCCTGGGGTCCCTTCACTATCCAACGCACGTTCTGATCCGATCCGACCTCCCGATTAGATGTCGACGGATCCTGCCAGCATGACTCTGGCAACTCGGATCCGTCACGTGATGTGAGAGTCTCAGGATGGGGGACGAGAGGGAGGTGTCAAGTGGTCGAAGCGCTCGAAGTCTCCGAGCCTTTCGAATCGAAGTCCGGAATCTCTGCTGACTTCTCCTCGCTCGCCTCCAAGCTATCGCCCTGCGCGCCCAGATGGGAGAGTCGCTTCTTTTTGATCAGTGCGAGAGGCCTCTCGAACTAAACAGCTTCGGTACATGCTACCATGCTTGCTCTATCTGCTGCCTGCTGCTATTGTACGTGCTAACGTGCCTGAAACGAGGGGGGGGGAAGTCTGATCTAACATCTTACTCAGAGAACCTCCGAAACATACACTGCATGGAGTACAATTCACATGATGGAATGAGGAGGAGGAGGAGGAGGAGGAGGATGAGGAGGAGGAGGCGGAGGAGGAGGACGAAGAGGAGGTGAGGACGAGGAGAGGTATCAGGGGGTGGGAACTTCGCATCACGTGATGAAATCCCACTGCCTGTGATTGCATTGCGACTTCTATTCTTCTCACGGCGGCCCCGTCGATCGTCGATCGTCGATCTTCGAACCTCGATCTTCGAACCTCGATCCTTGATCTTCGATCCTTGATACTTGGATGTCGATCCTTCACCCCGGCCGTCGCTGATCCTCGCTCCCCGATCCTTGAACGCCGAACTCCTCGATCCTCGAGTCTGGGCCCTCTTCGCCGATCGAGGATCGACGATCCACGTTCGAGGTTCGAGGATATTCTTCTTCGTCTTCGTCATCTTCCCTTTCTTCTTCTTCTTCTTCTTCTTCTTCTTCTTCTTCCTCCTCCTCCTCCTCCTCCTCCTCCTCCTCCCTCCTCCTCCTCCTCCTCCTCCGCCTCCGCCTCCTCCTCCTCCCCCCTCCCCCTCCGCCGCCTCCTCCTCCTCCTCGTCCTCCTCCTCCTCGACAGGAGCTCAGCGTCAACAGGCCAGACCCAGCCGAAGACCAGGCTGCTGCCGCCGCACGAGCCGAGGACGCTGCTGGACGAGACTGCGGCCCCGCCGCCGCCGCGGGCGCGCCCAGCGCCGCGGCCGCCCGCGAGGAGCGCGGAGGCGCGGGGACCCGCAGGCGCTGGCCCGCCGCGGCCGCCGCGCCCCCCGGCGCGCGGCCGCCCGCCGCCCCCGACGCCGCCGCCGCCGCGACGACACGCACGCCCTGAGCGGGCGAGCGCTCCGCGGGCGGCGGGCGGCGGGGCGGAGCCGTCTGCGACGACCGACGAATCGCCCCCAGCGAGTCGCCCCTCCCCCTCCGCCTCCTCCTCCTCCTCCGCCTCCTCCTCCTCCTCCGGTCCTTTTCCTTGTGCATAGCTTCTCCCTGTCGCACCCCGAGGCCAGTCTTGAGGGCGGGCCAGGCGTTTCGCTGGAGGCTTTCTCACCTTTGTGACTCTGAAATTTAAACATTGGCAGAGGTTTCGCAGATGGAGGGCGGGTCGTTTTCAAAATGTGGCTCTCGCCTCAGCGCGGCGCACATTCGTTTCAACAATTGCAAGAGTTTCACGGATCGAGGGCGAGTCGTTCTCAACATGTGGCTCTCGCCTTAGCGCGGCGTATATTCGTTTTAAACATTTGTCAGAGCTTCACGGATTGAGAGCGGATGGTTTTCAACATGTGGCTGTCACCTTAGCGCGGCGCACATTCGTTTTAATACATTTGCAATCGTTTCAAGGATTGAGGGTGGGCCGTTTTCAAAGTGTGACTCTCGCCTTAGCGCGGCGGCGCCGAACAATATACAAGAGTTTTACGGATTGAGGGCGGTTCTTTTTCAACATGTGGCTCTCGCTTTAGCGCGGCGGACATTCGTTTAACTTTTCGTAAGAGTTTCACGTACTCCCATCACCAACTTCCTGAAATGGAGTTCTGAGAGGATTCAGGATTGTGCTGGCTGCAACAGTTATGTTGGTTCGCTGTGTTGAAGGCCCAGGACTGGCGTCCTGGCGCGACTCAGGACTGTCAAGACGCAACAGTCAGGTTGATCCGTGGCGTTGGAATCCCGAGAACAATGTTTTGGCATGCTTCAGGGTCTTCAAGAGGCTGTCTTCGAAAGAGGCAGTTCCTTCAATCGAAATGAACCGTTGTAGGGGCCAATGAAGAGGGAGCTTGGACGGAGGATTTATTCCAGCATCGTTGATGACTATTGGGTTTACACTGGTCCTCCTCCTCTCCTCCTCCTCCTCCTCCTCCTCCTCCTCCTCCTCCTCCTCCTCCTCCTCCTCCTCCCCCTCCTTCTCCCCCTCCCCCTCCCCCTCCGCCTCCGCCTCCACCTCCTCGTCTCTGACCTCCTCGAAAACGCAGGATGGAGGATGGAGGACCGAGGATCGAGGATCAACGATCTCGACTCGTGTCGGCGTCACCCCAACATACTCACAGTGAGTGTGCGTGCCGGGAAGCCCTCTGTTGGGAGCTCCGTGGCGGGCGCTCTCTGGCCCCGCCGCTCGTGAGACGGCACGCCACGAGACGGTCATGCTTTCTCCTCGGGTCGGACGCACGCCTCCGAGGAGGACACACAGCACCCCGAGATCCGACGTTGCGAAAGAATGGCAACATCGCGAAAAACCGCGACCGAAGCCCTGGTCCTTCTCTTTCTGCGCCGTTTTTCGAGCCGGACCGATCTGTGAGGCTCCTGGGGCCCAGAACTGGGCGAACACGCCTGGGGTGACGAACACTGCAGCGCCAGGATCTCGGGGCACCGGCGTGCCCTCCTGCGTCGCATCCCGTGCCGATGCCTCTTCTTCCGGCGGCGGCCCGCTCCTCCGCCGGGAGCAGCCGCGCGGCGCGGCGCCGGGCCCAGGAGCCCGGCGAAAGGGCCGCGGGCTGGGGGCCCCGCCGCACCAGGGCGGGCGGGCCGCCGGGCTAGCGCAGGACCCGTGGGGCCGGCGGAAGGGCTCGGGTGCAACGTCAGGAGGAGGAGGAGGAGGAGGAGGAGGAGGAGGAGGAGGAGGAGGAGGAGGAGGAGGAGGAGGAGGAGGAGGAGGAGGAGGAGGAGGAGAGGAGGAGAGGAGGAGGAGGAGGAGGAGGAGGAGCGGAGGAGGAAGAGGGGGGGGAGGGAAGGGGGAGGGGAGGGGGAGGGGGGGGGGAGGGGGGAGGGGGGAGGGGGGGGGGGAGGGGGAGGGGTAGGGGGAGGGGGAGGGGGAGGGGAGGGGAAGGGGTAGGGGGAGGGGGAGGGGGAGGGGGGAGGGGGAGGGGAGGGGGAGGGGGGGGGGAGGAGGGGGGGGGCGGAGGAGGAGGAGGAGGAGGAGGAGGAGGAGGTGGAGGAGGAGGAGGAGTAGGAGGAGGAGGAGGAGGAGGGCCCGGGTGCAACGGCGGGTTCGTCAGCCGCACGCAGGTGGGGTCTCATGGGCTGCTGCCGAACGAGGGTGTTCCCTGAGATCTTGGCGCTACAATGTTTTCACACTGGGCGTTCTCGGCCTATTGCGGGCCACGGGACCCTTACAGATCGATCCGGCTCGAATATTGACGCAGAAAGATGGGGTCCAGGGCTTCGGTCGTGGTCTTTCGCGATGTTGCCACTTTTTCGCAACGTCGGATCTCAGGGTCTGGCTCGCCACCGCACTACGCTGCGCAGACATCCAGCCGCCCGCCAGTCGACGCCAGTCGACGCCCAGTCGACGCCGAATCGACGACGCACGAGGCTCCCCTGAGCTGCTGCCGAACGAGGGCCTGGGTCGCCACCTCACTACGCTGCGCAGATATCCGGCCGCCCGCCAGTCGACGCCCAGTCGACGCTGAATCGACGATGCACGAGGCTCCCCTAAGCTGCTGCCGAACGAGGGCCTGGGTCGCCACCTCACCACGCTGCGCAGATATCCTGCCGCCCGCCAGTCGACGCCCAGTCGACGCTGAATCGACGACACGCACAAGGCTCCCCTGAGCTGCTGCCGAACGAGGGGGCCGGGGTCGCCATCTTACTTACGTTCAGGAGGGGAACAAAAACACACAGACACAATTAATCGCCGATTCCCAGGAGAATATGGGAAAATATGGGAAGTGGGGGCGAAGACAAAAACCAAGAAGATATGGGAAAATATGGGGAATCATTTTATTTGTGTGTATTTATTTGTGTGTCCCAGGGCCCCTTCTTACGTGCTCGACCATGGACCCCTTGTTCCAGGAGGGGATAAAAAACACACAGACACATTCCATCGTCGATTCCCCGGAAAATATGGGACGGGTGGGGGAAGACGAGAACCCAGAACAGATGGAAACATTTACGGGGGATCCTGGGATTTGCGTCTATTTATGTGGATGTGTGTGTGTGTGTGTGTCCCTGGGCCCCTTCACTGTTACCCCTCGCTTCTGGGCGGCCTGGTGATCCAGGGGGTCCTGGCTGGGGATGGGAGTGGCTCTAGGACCCCCTGGGAGTCGGGGTCGTGGCTGGGGGTGCGGGTGGGGTGTACTGTCCTCGAGGGTGGTGTGGTACAGTCGAGGTTGATTAGGAGGTCGACCCTGGCCAATCACGGGCACCCTTGTGTCCTGTGCTTCGCGGCCCATGCCTTCTGCATTCTTGTGGCAGCGTGGCTCGCGGAAGGGTCAAGTGTCCTCTCGCGTGTCCTTTCCAGTTAGCCCCGAGCGTGCAGGTGCCCTCTTGCCCCCCAGGAGTGGCCTTTCGCCAGAGGCCCCCCCCCCCCCCGAGCACCGCCTCGCCTGCCTGGGCTCGACCCACCCCCGAGGCCGCGCACCAGAGGCCGCTCCCGTCCAGGGCCACTCCCTGCGCGTGGCCGACCTCCGCGCTGATACTGGTAGGACGCATACGGAGACCAACATGACACTCAAGGTATCATACGGCGGAGAAGCGTCACATATCCCCCCCACCCCCCTTCCCCCACCGTTCCCCCCACCGTTTCCGCTGACATCCGTTGGTGAAACAGTCAGATCGCTGGAGATCCGGGCCCCCTTCCCTCCCCCTGCACCGCCTTCCCCCCCCTTTCCCCTCCCCCCCTCCTCGCCCCGTGTTTGATCCTCTCCCTCTCCACGACGCTTTCTCCGCCGCCGTTGCGCGCGCAAGCTCGGGCGGTCTCGCAGCCCGCGCGACGCTCACAGCTGCGAGACAGGGTCGCTCCGCCGAGCAGGAGGATGGGAGTCCGTCGCATTCCTGAAGGCTCCCCGTGTTGACTCGGCACCCTGAAACCTTCCGGAGTGCGTCTTGCGCGCGCGGGCGCGTGTGCACTCCCCACCGGCCCGAGGACGGGCGCCCCGCTGGCCAGAGGCCCACCTGCGGCGAGGTCGGCGAGGCCGGCTGGGCGTGGTGAGCGGGCCTGCGCGGTCCGTGCATCACCACCCACCAAACCACCCCAACCCAACCCGAAGGCTCAGATTTACCCTCGATTTCCAGTGGGGGGGGGGTCGGGAAACATCGAAAAAACACATGTGGAACCCTACCCCCCCCAACCCGAAATTCGGGTCTTCGGGTTGGGTTGGGGTGGTCTGGTAGGTAGTCAGTGCAGCCACGGGGGCCATTCTGGATGTCTTTTTCTTCCAAGATGGCCTTTTCTTTGGCGCCGAGGAGCCTCTCGGGCGCTTTCTCTTCAGGATTGCCCCGGGAGGGCCCCCGCCGGCCCGCCTCGCCTCGCCTCCCGTCCTCGGCCTCCTCCTCGTTCTTCCTCCTCCTCGTCGTCCTCGTCGTTGTCGTCGTCCTCATCCTCTTCGTCCTCCTCCACTTCCTCCAACGACACGTCGGCGCAAGCTCCTTGTCGGTCGCCAAGCGACTTCAGATCGCCGCAAATTCAAGATTTTCGCACAGTTTCCCACACTGAAGGGGAATATCGGGGGCCGCCAGTCGAGAGCGATGGCTGCGGGTCTCCGCCTTCAACCCCCTCATCGCGAATCGGGTCGACCGCATCGGGGATCTTGAGCAAAATTTCAGGGGCTTCGACGTGACGATGTTCATTGGCTCACAGTTGAGAGCTCCAGAGGATGGTCAGGTTACTAGGAGGAGAGTTGGGACATCCACGATCATCCAGGCGGGTTGGCTCCCAGGGCTGTTTTACGGATTAAGGCTGCAGGCTGTTCTTTTGTCTTGGGAGCCGCGCGGAAGAAAATCAACCGTCCTCTTTCCCCCCCTCGCTCTTTACAGGGCAGGGGGCAGGGGTCTTGGAATTCGTCTGAAGTTCAAGGGTATCGGCAGTCCCCCCAATCGACGCCTACTTCCCTCCCACGCCGCGCGTGCTGGCCGCCAGGCCTAAAGTGGATCGGCGATGTGTTGAGGAAAGCTCGAGGTATGACTTCGCCGATCCTGGCGGTAGACTTTGAATGACGGGATGGGGATGGTGGAGGAGTCGGATAACGCCGGTTTTTCTGGAACGAGCGTTCTTCGGGAGGCTGTGGTTTCGAGGGAACTGTATATCCAGGGCTCTTGTTGTGTTCTTCGGAAGCATCTGGAGGAGTGTGATTTGTATTCGTAGCCTTTGGCCACCCAGTCACCCCTCCTGGCACGGGCCACAGGGGGAGCAGAAACGGGTAGGTGTGCTTTTTGTTCCTCGTTCTATTCTGGGCTACTTGCGCAAGGCTCGTGTTCTTCGGGAGCTAGGACGCGAGGTGCAGCAGATTCGTGCACCCTGCTCAAGGGATCATGTACCCAGTCACGCCGCGTGGAAGATTTCTTTCGCGCCGGGGGGGGGTAGGGATATTCGTCCCAGGTGGGATTTCGCCTCGCTCATGGCCGTCGTCGTCAAGATTTGATTGCAGCGGTTGAATACGAATTCGCTGGACGAGAGCGTGAGCTGGTACAAGTTATTGGCACTACCTTCTCTCGGCTGCTTCTGTCAGGTAGAAGCAAGATTCTGATTGGGCGATGTCTCGAGGTATTTAGCGCGGAGGCTTCCGACACCAGTTCGCAGGTTGAATACCGAGAGCGTCGAGAGGAGTTGACGCCGCAAGATTCGCCGTGGGCTTGCTCTCGCCACCGAGGAGGAGAAAGTAGTTGCGCAGCAGCTAAATGAGGTCACGGCACTAGCGCGCAAGGAGCGGAAGGGGGACAGTGGACCGAGAAGCAGCGGATGTATTTAGAGCTGGTGCAAGATGCCCGGCGAGATCGACGGTTCGCCGAAGCCCATCAGTATTCTCGGCTGGCAGATGGCTCATCTCGGGGTGTATAGAAACGGAGCTATTCGCGCTTGCGCGGTTTTGCTCGTGCGGAGGAGGAGTTGTTGGGTGTGCGACAACTTCCAGGGGGTGCAGGCGGCGTGGCCGCCACGCAATTCGAATGCCAGGATTAGCGGTCACAGAAACTTCAAACGCGTCTTTCCGGGCCCAGCAGATGCATTGATCATGTAGAGGAGGCGGGGGAGGAGCTGGGGGGATCTTTGGGTACCTGAGAAGAGCCTCTAACCGTGGGGCATGCTCCATGGGTTCGGTGCCCGTAGTGGCATGGCTGATGTTGCTCCGGCCGAATGACCGACTCGTTTTTCAGCTTTCTGGATTGGGATGGGCATCCCAGAATCCAGTTCGTGGTGCGCCAGCTTTCCCGCCAAAATATTCTTACGGGGGCTTGCCAATATTCGAGCCTCGACGGGCGCGCCAGCGGCCAGAGGCCGCAGTCAAGGTATAGATGTACATGGGAAGGCGGTGGAGGGAGCGATGGGGGAGAGGGTGGTGCATTTGCCGGATGCACTGGGGAAGGGGTTCTTTGCGGCGGCCACCTCGGCTTCAACCGCGCGAGCGTGGCTTTGCCCGGGGCCGGCGAAAAGAAGGGGCCTTCCCTGTGCGGCAGTGTAGCATGTATCGAGTCTGCGATCTGGGCCATTCAAGCTCGCTCCAGGGCGAAGACGCAAAGACATGGCCAGTGCCTTCGGTGCTTCGTCATGGGTTCGCTGGGCGACGCAGTGCAGCGGTTGTTTGCGCCGCGTGATCGCGTGATCGCTCGGCGTCGCCATCGCGAGGCTACTGTTCACCATCCATTTCGCTGCTGGGCATCTGGATATCAGAGCAGGCTCTGGCGCGTTGCTGGGGGGGGGGGGGGGGGGGGCACTTGCTGTTCGTTGTGATTGTCGTGCGTTCTGGCCGCCCATTGAAGGGTGGCGAGCAGCCCGGCATGAGTGCGATGATCAGGCGAACGCACTTCTGGCCCCTCATTCTTTGGAAGGTGGCAGCGGTGGTTGTCTCGCTAACCAAATATGCCGATGGTGCGGAACAGCTTTTTCTGGAGGATGGAGGTGAGCGTCGCGAGCGGGCGCGGGGCGGGGTGGGGGTGTGGGGGCGGGGGGTGGGCGGGGGCGGGGGGGGGCGGCTATGTGAGGGGGCGATGACGTCCAGCGTGCCCCTCGACGCCGTCCTCGAGCAGAGGGGGTGTCGACAGAATGCCGCCAAGCAGCCTACCTAATCTTTTTTCTTTTGTCGGCTCTGGAGCTGGCCTCGGGCGGCCGGTTCTGCGTTGCGCTGAGCGCCGTGGCTTCGAGGGCCCCCCGGTCCATCCGCGATGTCGAGCGCAAAGTGGGGGGTGGGGCTGCGTTTTCGGGGCGCCGCGGGGGCCGAGGTCGCTGGGGGGGAAGAGGCTGGCAAGACGTCGTGTCGCAGGGCGGGGGCCATTTGGGGCCTTGCAGGGATCCCGTGGAGGTGTGTGTGTGTGTGTGTGTGTGTGTGTGTGCGTGTGTGTGTGTGTGTGTGTGTGTGTGTGTGTGTGTGTGTGTGTGTGTGTGTGTGTGTGTGTGTGTGTGTGTGTGTGTGTGTGTGTGTGTGTGTGTGTGTGTGTGTGTGTGGGGTGTTTTTGTTCGTGCGTTAAGAGTGGCGAACTCGGTGCGGGCGAATCGGGGGGCTTTTTTGGTTTCCAATAGCGATTGCTCGACAACAATGCAAGCCGGCAGACTGCGGGCGCGTGGCCGGGCGTGGCCGAGCAGCTGGCCGGGGGTGCGCCCGCGTAACAGCCGTGTCCAACATCGAAGTTCTGCGGCGCTGGGGGTCGCTCCGATGAAGATCGATTTCCAGGTTGACCGTGTTAAATGGCTGCAGAGTTGGATTAGGCGCCCCCGCGGTCACTTTCAGGACGCAGCATGTGTTTTCGGCGCCGCCGCCGCCGATGGAAGGGGCTGTCGCGGCCGATGCGAGCCCCCGGGCCGAACGTGTTTGGGTTGACATAGCGAAGTTGTGCCGGGCCTCGGAGCGCGATGACCTTCTGGATGTCGTAGTGGGGGAGATCTCGACCTTCTTCATCGATCCAGGCGTTCGCGAGGGGTTCTGTGCGCTAGACCCGGTATTCTCCGACGCAGGGTGCCAGGACACATGGTTCCTCCTCCAGGTCTTCAACGAGGGTCAGTGGTCGTGTGTCTCCGATGGTCTCATGGGCAGCTTGTTGATTTGGGGCTTCCTGAAGGGGTGCGAGAAGATGCTGTGTTCCAATTTGTGCCCCATGCTGACGGGAATTGTTGCGGGGGGGTCTTTGCTGCTAAGCAACAGCTGTACGTTCGTATTCGTGCTGGCCACGGTGCTCGTAGCGTAAGCAGTGTTTTGACGAGTGCCAACCAGTGTCCTGGCTGCCTGGAAATATTATCGATTATTAGTTTTTCTTTAAGGCATCCAGCTGACAGTTTTACGAGGGGATACTGTTGGAGAGGAAATCTCGCCGCTCCGCCGCGCGTTCGACAGCCTGGGCCCAGAAGGTGACGAGCTTGTGATTCTGATGGTGGGGCCCTCCCGGACCTCCAGGTGCACGTCCGTGGCGATTGTCTTCAAAGACACGGGACCTGGAGCTCCACCATGTGTAAGTTTGTCTCCCTTCCGCAGATCGATGGGGAGTCGCCCGCCGTGGGCGTGCGAGCGCGCGGCGGCGGGCGCGAGCAAGCTCGCGCTGTTCATCGTCGCGGAGTCCAGGGTTCTGGCAGGGGCGATCTTCACAGCCGTGCTCGCGCCCGTGGAGGCGCCGATCGTGGCGGGCATGCTCGACGGTGGAGTAGGGCGCAACGGGCGGGCGCAGGAGTGGCCCGAGGCGAAGAAGGAGGCGCTCGCCAAGAACGAGGGTCTTCCCGACAACGCGCGGGGGCTGCCCCTCCTGGTGTTGCACGCGTTGGCGGTGGAGCTGTTGATCAAGGGCGAAGGGGCCCGCGCGACGAAGCGGGCGGAGGAGCTCGGCGAAGTAATCCCGGAGCTGAAAATGGTACGACGCCGAGGTGTTGTGCAAGCGGGATGGCGCGCTGAAGGCGAGCTGCGACGCTCGCTGCCTGATGCGCAAGCGCGCAGAAGGTGGGGGCGAGGCCGAGGTCGCGAAGGTCACCTACCTGTTCCTACCCGCAGAGATGTGCATGGTCGTGCGGCGACCCCTCGAGAGCGAGCTCCACAAGGCCGGGGGGGAGCGCGCGCTCGGCAGTGCTCCTCGGGGGGCTCTCGAGTGCGAGGGGCAGGTGTTGCTCGATCGGCTGAAGGAGAAGAAGAAACATAACAATAATGATATGAAGAAGAATAAGAAGGATACTACTGATAATAGCAAGCATGAGTAATGAGAAGTAGTCGCAGATTCCGAGAACTCTTTGAGGCGGGGCGGCTTTCAGGCCTTGCTCTAGAGATTGCTTTCAAGCTTTTCGGTTCCCCTCTTGGTCCTCTCTCCTCCTCATCGAATCCTCCTCCTCTGGCGATCGGAAGTAATTCAGGGGCCCCCAGCGAGGCTGTGGGTAGATTGGGGGGCATTCGATCGCGTTTCCCCGAGGGCCTCGAGCGATAGGTAGAGGTCGTGGGAGGAAGGGGTAGCAACTGTATTTTTTGGTGGTGCCAGGGGGCGGCTCGAGGCTGCGTGCCGTCGTGGCCTGCCCCTCAGGCCCCGTGCGGACCGCGTGTCGCCAGGGCCCCTGGCCGTCATGATCAAGGGTGTTCACGAATATCACGCTGGATCTATATGTATTTCAATGTTTGTTCGGAGTGGGGCAGTGCAGTGTTTCGTAATTGGTCGGTGGAAGCTCGTTCTAACATCGGCTGGAGCTTCCAAAACGTTCATGCTTATGCGCTCATGCTCATGCTCCTCGTCCTTCTCCCCCTCCACCTCCTCCTCCTCTTCCTCTTGCCCTTCTCCTCCTGCTCCTCCTCCTCTTCCTCCTCCTCCTCCTCCTCTTCTCCTCCTCCTCCCCCCCTCCTCCTCCTCCTCCTCCTCCTCTTCCTCCTCCCCCTCCTCCTCTTCTTCCTCCCCCTCCTCCTCCTGCTCCTTCTTCTCCCTCCTCCTTTTTCTCCTCGTCCTCCTCCTCCTTTTCCTCCTTCTCTTCCTCCTCCTCTTCCATATCCTCCTCGTCCTCCTCCTGTTCCTCCTCCAGCTCCTTCTCCTCCTCGTTCTCCTTTTCCTCCTTTCCCCACATCTTCTTTTTTTTTCATACCCCCGGGTTGGAGGCCACCAGCGAGACATGTTTTTTTTTCCGCGGAACCACTTTGCCCACCCCGCGCCTTTCGAACGGCGGGGAAGGGAGAGGTGGCCCTATGCTTGCCCCCGCGGGGGAAAACACGGGGGGGGGCAACGACGACACCAGCGGCCACCACGACCACCGCGACCATCACCACCACCACCACCACCACCACCACCACCACCACCACCACCACCACCACCACCACCACCACCACCACCACCACCACCACCACCACCACCACCAACACACCACCACCACCACCACCACCACCACCACCACCACCACCACCACCACCACCACCACCACCACCACCACCACCACCACCACCACCACCACCACCACCACCACCACCACCACCACCACCACCACCACCACCACCACCACCTCTTCTGCCGCTTCCTGACAATGGCGCTCAGGACACTTCTTGGTCAGTCCCTGGCGCCACGGGCCTCCGCATCCGTCCGTTTCCTTCTCTCTCTCTCTCTCTTCCCCCCTCCCCTCCTCCGCCTCTCGTTGTTGCTCCTTGTCCCCCCTCTCTCCTCCTGCTGCTTCTGCTGTTCCTCCTCCTCCTCATCCTCCTCTGCCTCCTCCTCCTTACCCCTTCTGCCTCCTCCTCCTGTTCCTCCTCCTCCTCTTCATCCTCCTCCTCCTCCCCCTCCTGCTCCTCTTCATCCTCCTCCTCCTCCCCCTCCTCCTCCCCGTTCCCCTCCTCCCACTCCGCCGTCTCCTCCTTCTTACCCCTTGTGTCTCCTCCTCCTCCTCCTCCTTCTTCTTCTTCTTCTTCTTCTAGTCCTCCGTACCTCGAGATGACGTGGTTTCCTTCTCCTCGTCCTCCTCCTCTGCCTCCTCCTCATCCCATCTGCCTCCTCCTGACGATGGCGCTCCTTCCCCTATTCCCCCTGTCTCTCTCCTCCGCCTCTTGTTGTTGCTCCTTGTCCTCCTCTTTTTTTGTCCTCGCCCCCAACGACGTGCTGAGAGTAGCGCGGCTCCTGTCCACGTTTTTGTTGCTTAATCCAGGATGGGTTCGAGTTGTTTGTTTGTTCTCGTTGGTCTATCCGGAGCGAACCTTCCCGGTCCTTCCAAAATAGTGCGCAGCTGCAGCGTGTGCCTCGTGTCAGGATCGACGCTTCTCTCCCGTCGTTCAGAATCGCGCTCTAGTCCCAGCGCGGGCCTCGTTCCTGTATCCGAGTCCTTCCTCATCGTCGTCGTTCCCATCCTTTACCCCTCCTCCGCCTTCCCCTGGTATTCCTGCTCCCGCTCCTTCCACTGTAGTTCCCACTGCTGCTGTTCGCTCCTCCTGCCCCTTCTCTTTCGGCTCTTCCTCCTCATCCTCCTGCGCCCCCTCCTCCAATGTACGCAGCCCCCCTTCTCCGATCGCACATGGCGCGTTGGGGTCTTTACTGTAGTTCCAGGTTCGCTGTGGCACGCGTCTGCGGACGGAGAAGTGATCAGCACAATGGTATGGGATTGGGCGGGAGGGGTCGGATGTCAGGTACGGCCGCGAGCGCCCCTAGCTTGACCCCCCCCCCTCTCTCCTCCCTCCCATCCTACCGCCTCCTTCCTCCTGCGCTCTGCACTGTACCTTCGGGGCACCTGGCCCGTCCAACGACGCGCGGTATCTTCGTGCATCCGCGAGGATTCGGCGTGGACTCGAAGGGGTTTGACGCGGATTCGGCGCGGGGTCGACGCAGATTTGGCGCGAATGGCGACGCGACGGGACAGGCGATGCCCCTCCGAACCTATAGCATACGTTGGTTCTCGCCCCTCGTCCTCTTCGGATAGCGACGAGCGGGGGGCGTCCGCAATTTTTTACCCGGCCCGGCAGCGCAGAGCTCGCTCAGCAAGGGCGCCTGTTGACTGCCACGCTGCGCAGTATGCCGGCTCGCCGCCATGTCTGAGCTTCCATGTCCAAAGAGATGCCATTACGCCATCGCACCGTTCTCTCCGAATTCCCTCTTTGCTCTCAGCCCCACGTCGCTATTCTCATACCCCTCCACTTTCGATCCCCATCGTGGTCGCTGTAGCACGTGTAGAGGGGATCATTACCGCTAGCATCCTGTGATTATGATCATCACACATCCCCGTATGCACAGTCGACCTCTTTTGCTTTCCTCTCCGACCGCCTTAGTCTTGGCCTCCTCCTGCTTCTCCTGCTCCTCCTCCTCCTCCTCCTCCTCTTTTCCTCCTCCTCCTCCTCTTTTACCTCCTCCTCTTCCTCCAAGTCCTCCTCCTCCTCCTCCTCGTCCTCCTCCTCCTCCTCCTCCTCCTCCTCCTCCTCCTCCTCCTCCTCCCCCTCCTGACAACCACATGGCTGCTGGCAGGCTCGTCAAGCGAACGAAGCACTCGATCCCCCCTTTCCACGGGCCAGCGCGGGGAGGAGGGGAGCGGCCTTGCTTTCGTGCGAAAGCAGACAGGCAGGCGAAGGCGGAGAAAAATGGAACGACGGCGGCGACGCCCAGGGCGAGCCTCCTCCTCCTCCTCCCTCCCTCCTCCCTCCTCCTCCTCCTCTCTCCTCCTCCTCCTCCTCCTCCTCCTCCCCCTCCTCCTCCCCTCTCCTCCCTCCTCCTCCTCCCCCTCCTCCTCCTCCTCCTCCTTCTCCTCCTCCCCCGCCTCCTCGTCCTCTGATGGGCATCATGGGTTGGAGCGTAGATCTGCACCACATGCTGAGGAAGCCCCGACGCCTCAGGCTTGACGTCGCCACGTGTAGCCGGACCGACTTTCGGGGAAGCCACCGTAGGGAACGCCTCAGGTTCACAGCCGCCACTTGCTGGACGCCGCAGCTCTTCCGCCCTACTTCGGCATATGCTGTCGCTTTTTCGCTGGCTCGTGACCTGGCCGATGGCAAGCAGCTTGTGGTGAGGACCACTCCCAAGATTGGACGAGCGGTTGCGCGGAGCTCGAAGCGAGCCAACCACGCTGGCGTCGAGCTTGCCCAGCAGGGGGTGCTGGCTTGGCCGTTGTTATTGGTATGCGGTACGGCTGCAAGCTGAGAGGTGAGTGAAGAAGACGGATGCTGACATTGTTTTTGTTTCGTCAAGACCCCCATGCGAAGCCATACATACATGATTCTGATCAGGTCTGCCGCGCGTTCGGTGTGGAAGTCTGCTGGTGGCGGGGCAGACACGGTGGAGTCTGGAGACTCTTTTGCAGGAGTCCTGGTGCTGGCCAAGAAGCATCTGCGCCCCTCGGGACTCTACGTGGAGGCGCCCTTGTGGACTGGAAGGCCAACAGTTGTCTTGGTGGTGCGTAGCCACCTTGCGCCTGAAGCGTGTGACCCTCACCTTGGTGCCTATGGTCGGGAGGCTTATGGTAGGCAGGGCCGGTGGCGTCCATGCTTATCACGTATCTCTCCAGCTTCCGAGCCATCGTCCAGTGGATCTTCCCTGTCCGTCATCCTTCCCTTCCTCCTGTGATCCCCCTCCTTGCTGGGACGAGCGAGTGAAATACATACGAGGGAGCGCGGGGAGGAGCTGAGGGGATGCAGATTGCACGGGGCATGGGGGTCGCAGCGAACCATTGCCTCCACCTCCCTCTAATGCTCCTCCTTCCTCATGCTCCTCCCGCCTCCTCGACGCCAGCTGCGCATGGCCATCGCGGCTCAAGCAGCGCGCCAGCGAGGCGCTCGCAAAGTTTTGGCTCAAGCCATCACGGCTCAGGCAGCGCGCCCCAGCGGCGCTAACGAACTGCGCCGCCACCATGGCGCCAGGGCCAATGTGAAAACGGGGAGGTAAGTCCCTGGACGAAATGTCTCACGAGAATCGCCACGGTAAGGTGGCAAGTGCGATGCCAGGCGGTACGGCCTCGGCAAGTGGGAGGTAATTCTCTGAGCGCGGACAGTGTCACTGCGCGCGTGTGTGTAGCCACAATAATGTGGCAAGGGGCGTCTCCAGGCGGTAATGCCGAGGAGACCCTCGCAGCCGGTAAAGGCTGCAGCGGTGTAGAACCCAAGGCTGCAGCGGTGTAGAACCCAATGTGTCGACAGAGGGTGACGAGGCGAAAAGGCCTGTGTTGTCTCCCCGTCTACGTGCGTGCGTGGCCCAGTCATGGCCAGCTTCCGCCGAGCTCGAGCGGTATCTGCTTGATCACGGCGTTTTGAATGTTGTGAAAGCAAGCGCGTGGTTTGACTCGGCGGAAGATGTCGTCACGGAAGTGGGCGGTAATGCCCAGCTGGATGGCTGTAAGCTTTACAGCGCTTTCTACGCGGAAGTGGAGGCGGTCCCGCAGGCCTCTGTCTGGGGTGCTGCGCGCGCAGACGTGGCCAGTGGCACGTCAAGCGTGTTAGCGCCGGTACGGGCGTCGAATGCAAACGCTGTGGTGGTGAAACCAGTAAAGGCTTCCCAGGTAAGCGGCGGTCGTAAGCGCCGTAAGCAGAGTGGTACAGTTGTTTGCCAGGATCGCGAAAATGCGTTTCTGGAGGTGCAGCTCATGAGGTGCGAAGAACTGGCACGGGAACTCCCCGGCATGGGCCAAGGCTGCTGCCTCGGGCAGTGCGGGCAGTAATGCCCAACACTATGGAAATAGGGGCGGTAATGCCCTTGGCCGCGGGGGCGTTAAAGCCCAACTAAGCGGCGACAGTGGTGGTGATACCTCGGGCGCTTGCGTTAACGTAGCATTGGGCGGTGCTGCCCACGATCGGGCTTCCCCAGGAAGTAATGCTTCGGGGCGGTTTCGCGGCGAGCGCCTGCCATGAAGGTGTTCCGTGCGGCTCTGGCGGTAATGCCGGGCCTAGTGGTGTTCAGATTGCCCGCGGGGGGTCGCCGCGCCTGCGCCCTGGTAATATCGCCGTACCTGCGCCGACGCAAATTGATACGTGTCACAACTACGGCGTGCTGGTTCGATTCATCAGAGCAGGTATTCCAAGGGCTCGTTGGACACGGGTTAGACTTAGCCGTGTCCATCGAGCCCTTGAAATAATCTTAGTTGAGGTGTGGAGAGTTTTTGCAGAAAACAAGTGGGTCGGCTGGCAAGCAGCCAGGTCTTGCATCGGCGCCCAGCTGAGGAGTCTACGCGGACTGCGTGCTTTTTCTTGTGGGGGGGGTAATCTCGCCGCTCAGTGGATGCAGTCGCGGGCCCGCCGCAACGCTACGTGGACCAAGGATGTGTTCCCCGCGGGACATGCTGGTCGCGCGCGAGCGCGGACATCCAGCTCGAGTGCGAGCGGCGGGCCGTCGCTGCGAGGTACACGGGATTTCTCCCCGAGCGACGATTCTGCCATCGCCAAGTCCAGCGCCGCCGGGTAAGGGGCACGCGTTGGATGGGCTCACCTTCTCGCCGCTGGTAGTGTCCAGGCGTGGCAGGGTGCGCGTTGGGATGAGGCCTGGACCTGGCCGCGTGTCCCTTGCACTTGGCGCGAGAAGAGGCCACTGGTTACGCAATGAGAGTCCCAGAGAAAAGCAAGGGGTAGGAAGGAGCAGGAGGAAGGAGTAACCCTTGGCGGAGGATAGGATGAGGTACTGTGATAATGGTCGGGAGGCTGATGGTAGGCAGGGCCGGTGGCGTCCATGCTTATCGCGTATCTCTCCAGCTTCCGAGCCATCGTCCAGTGGATCTTCCCTGTCCGTCATCCTTCTTTTCCTCCTGTGATCCCCCTCCTTGCTGGGGCGAGCGAGTGAAATGCATGCGAGGGAGCGCGGGGGGGAGCTGAGGGGATGCAGATTGCACGGGGCATTGGGGTCGCAGCGAACCATTGCCACCACCTCCCTCTAATGCTCCTCCTTCCTCATGCTCCTCCCGCCTCCTCGACGCTAGCTGCGCGCGGCCGTCGCGGCTCAAGCAGCGCGCCAGCGAGGCGCTCGCAAAGTCCCACAAACCCGCCCTGGTAACCTGCCGAATTAAATTGCACAGCTCTGTTGGCAACCAAAGCGCGTATGTCCTCATGCGGGCATGTGGGCGCAAACGCGCGCTGTTCTCCTGGTATACGGCGTAGTGCCGTCAAAGGGGACATTGTCGCTACACGGGGGCCGACGGATCTTGCGCGTGCGCGGTGTGCAATAGTTTGGTATATGTGCTCGCTCCTATATTGACGTGCGTGGCTTCTGGCGTTCGGGTAATACTGCGTGTGCAACTGTGCGCGGTGCGCGTGCGTGTTGTCCTCGCATTCAACATGGCTCGTTTCTCTAGGTTACCCCCGCCCGCGCTGGTGGGGAGTCTCATGCGAAGTGATGTGGTCATGCGGGGTCTTGCCGTCGGAGGAATTGTTGCCCCCCATGAGGGGAATGCAAGCTGGCGCGCAGATCTCGGAGCAATCGGCTTGCGCGCGGAAGGCGCGGCTCTGGCGGTGCAGGCAGACGGCAAAGGCCAGCGTTCGTGGCAGTGCGCCTGGCGGAAACGGTAATGCCTCGGCCAAAAGTGCCCCAGTCCTTCAAGCTGCGCGGCGTAGTGGCGCGCGTGTGCCACGGGCAGGTCGTGGCGCTGCGGCTATTTCAGGACGCAAAGATCCGACGCTCAAGAACAGGGGGAAAATTGTAGCAGCCGGTTTTTGGCCCTTCTCGGCACCCGGAGGCCCTCAACGGGCCCCGGGGCCGTCAAACATTTATTCAGGACAAACAAAAAAACGGCCAAAGGAAGCTGTTGGGACATTCAGGGCCCCCCTGGGACCGTGCGTCGAACAAATTGGAGCGCGCGGATGTTTGGGGGGGCCGCGGTCACGTGGCAGAGGGCGCGTCCAGGCGGTGATGCCAGGGCGAAAGAGGGCAACTCCTCAAACGCAATCTGCGCAACTGCAAATTTAATTCATATCTGCGGTAAGGCGGCAAAGTAGCTCCCCCTGTGCCGCAATGCTGGGGCGAGCCGCACGGCCAGTGGGGGTTGCGACGGCGCGGAAGCCACTGAGGCGACCGAGGGCGACAAGACGGAACCGCCCAAGTTGGCCGGCTCCCCGTTTGCACGCGCGTGCGTTTTGTTTGTTTGTTTGTTTGTTTGTTTGTTTGTTTGTGAGTGTGTGTGTGTGTGTGTGGTGTGTGTGTGTGTGTGTGTGTGTGTGTGTGTGTGTGTGTGTGTGCGTGCGCGTGTTGTAGCCCAGGTTCCGGCGAACTCGAGCGGTATCTGCTTGACCTTGGCAGACCGGCCCTTGTGAAAGCGAACGCGCAGTTGACTCGGCGGAAATTGTCGTCGCAACACCGGGCGGTCATGTTCAGCTGGCGGACAAACGCACCACAAAAGCACAAAACAATAAACATTGAACAGTGTTTTACGCTGGGATAGAGGCGGCATTGTACGTGGTGCAGCCGCAACGCGGTGTAGCGACAACGTGGTGCAGCCGCTGCGTGATGTCAGTTCGAGGTGCACCCGCAGCGTGGCGTAGCAGAGTGTTGTATCCACTGCGCGGCGTGACAACAGTGCGGTGCAACGCCGTGAGGTAACCAGAGCGTTTTTTAAGCGCAACGCGATGTGACCGCAACGCGGTGTAGCCACAGTGTGGTGCAGCCGCAGCGCGGTGCAGCCGCAGCGTGGTGTAGCCGCAACGTGGTGCAGCCACATTGTGGCGTAGCCACGGCGTGGTGCAGCCGCAGCGTGGTGCAGCCACAGCGTGGTGTAGCAGCGTGGCGTAGCAGTTACATGCTGTGGCCACTGCGTGGTGTAGCCACAGCGTGGTGCAACGACGCGGTGCGCAGTATGGTGTGGCCACAGCGTGGCGCAGCCACAGCTTGGAATAGCCGCAGCGTCTTGCAGCCGCACCCCGAGGTATGCGTGGTGTGGCCGCATCGCGGTTTTTGCCACAGCGTGATGTAGGGGCACCGCGGGGTAGCGACAGTGTAGTGCAACAGCGCCGTGTAACCGCAGCCAGCTGTCGCCACAGCGTGGTGTAGCCACAGCGTGGTGTAGCCACAACGGGGTGCAGCCATAGCGGGGCGAAGCCGCCCGCCACTTAGTGTAGCGACAATGTGGAGCAGCCGCAGCGTGATGCAACAGCAGATGCAGCCAGGGCGCGGTGTAAGAGAGAGAGAGAGAGAGAGAGAAAGAGAGAGAGAGAGAGAGAGATAAAGAGAGAGAGAGAGAGAGAAAGAGAGAGAGAGAGAGAGAGAGAAATGTATATCCACGGCGCGGCGTGGCGTTGCGTTCACTGCAGCGCGGTGTAGCCGCAGCGTGGTGTGGCCACAACGTGGTGTAGCCGCAGCGTGGTGCAGCCGCAGCGGGGCCAGGCCAATGGTGTACAGTGTCGTGTAGCCACATCGTGGTGCAAGTGCTGCTTGGTGTAGCCGCAGCGTGGTTCCGCCGCAGCGGGGGGGTAGCCACAGCATGGTGTAACAGCGTGGTGTACTCGCGACGCGGTGAAACGTAGTGTATCCACAGCGTGGTGTAGCCGCAGTGAGAATGAACCTCGTGCTGTAGCCGCAGTGCGGCGTTGCGGCCACAGCGTGGTGTACCCGAAGTGCGGGGTTGTGCAGCGTGGTGTAGCCGCAGCGCGGTGTAGCTGCAGGGTGATGTAGCCAAAACGTGGTGTAGACAGCGCGGTTGAGCCACAGCGCAGTGTATCAACAGCGCAGTGTTGCCACCGCGTGGTGCAGCCAAAATGTAGCCATGGCGTGGCGTTGTGCGCGCCGACGTGGCCAAGGGCACGTCGGGCGTGTTGGCGCCAGGTCGGGCGTCTGGCGCGGGCGCAGTAGTGGCGAAGCCATCGCAGTCTTGCGTCTAAGCGGCAGGCCTATGCGCCCGAAGCAGAGCGGTGAAGCGATCTGCGCGGGCTGCTTAAAGCGGACCTGGTTGAGCGGAGAAACAGCAAACAAATCACCAGAGCGCCAAGTTTTCACTCATCGAAGGCTCGCCAACGGCAGTCTATACAACGACGGCGTACTGATGCGGCACGTGGGAGACGAGCTGGGCGCGGCGTTTGTGTCCGCGGTAGGGGCGCGTGACGTCAGAGGGCAAGCTGGTGTGCCGGGCTTCCAGTGGAGGCCTTCGCGATCTTTACGGCCAGGACTGAGGCGTTTTCGAGGCGGTCTTGCCAGATCTGTGGAGCAGGGAGCGGGTGCGGGATGAGGCCTGGACCTGGCCGCGCGCCCTTTGCACTTGGCGCGAGGAGAGGCAACTGGTTACGCAATGAGAGTCCCAGAGAAAAACAAGTGGTAGGAAGGAGCAGGAGGAAGGAGTAACCCTTGGCGGAGGATAGGATGAGGTACTGTGATAATCTACTGTCTCAGGGCGCGGAATGGGTGGCCGCAATCTCAAGGTGCTGATCGAATTGGGTCAGAAGTTCGGTCTTGCTGCGAGCCCGATTCTGGTGATATGGGACCGGCAGAAAGAGCTGCTGCCTGCCCCAATGAGCTCGGGGTTTCCGAAGCAGCTGGGCCTGGAGGCCAACTTGTCGGCTACTTGCGTTGGAGGTCGTGGAGCGGCTGGCCTGGTTGATGACGCCCGCGAGCGCCGGCTTTTGTCTCCAGTCGGTCGATCAGTCTGCGTTCTGGGAACCAGTGTTGCTTTGCGTTTCTCGGTCTTCTTTCATCGCCGCAGTGTTTACGGTTGGGAGGTTGTTTTTTTCCAGAAGCTCGGGAGATCGCGAAGAACGACGCATGAAGCTTTGGATCGGGCCTGTTTGGCCCGCGAGGAGCGTTCGCGCCGTTCTTGTCGTGATCTCGCGGCCGTGAAGGCGGCGCCCGCGCAGCGGGGGGATGCGGCTGCCGTCCTGTCCCCGGGGCGCGAGCTCGGCGAGGGGTCTCTCGCTCTGACGTCTGTGGGCGCCCGAAATGGGTGCGGAAAGAACGGGTGCAATGCCCGGCAGCAACTCCGGTTCATTTTGAGCAGGACTCGCTGTCCGCGACGCCGCGGCCTGTGTCCATTTGAGACAGAAGGTCGCCTGCCCAACAGCGGCCGCTGTTGGTTTGGGGCAACATTTGTCGTTGGGCATTGTACCCATTCTTTCCGTGCCCATTTCGGGCGTCCAAATCTGTGCGCCGTGCCAAGGAAGGCAGCCCTGGTCACGGGTCGGAGCTATTCGCAGGTCGTTGCCAGCAGCCCGCGGTCAAGTGGGCTCCTGTTCGTCGTCGAGGCGGCCTCTGGGGCCTCCGCTGGCGGACCGCCGCGCCCCGCTCTTGGCGCGCCTTCGAGGTGCAGCTCCCGCAACTGTCAGGAGGGGAAAAAACACAGACACAATTCATCGTCGATTCTCCAGGAAACCACGGAAACACATGGACTTGGGGGGAGACGATATCGCGGCCCGCCCCGAGGACCGGCGTCCGCCGCCGCTCGAGGACGGCGGTGGACAGGTGGTCCGGGGCCGTGAGCCCCCGCCCCCGCAGGCGAGGAAACTTGCGCCGTGCGGGGCAGCGTGTCCGCCCATGGGTCTTGCTCCCGTCATGCTATTGAAGGTGTCAATCGCGCGTCTTGGTCCCTGTCTGACGATCGAGTCGGCCCCGTGCGGCGCTTTGTTTTGCCGCGCTTCCCCTGGGCGCCTCAGGCCGGGGAGTTCTCGGGGTATGGGGGTGCCACCGTGTGCATGTCAGATCCCAGTGAGTTCGTCGTGGACTCTGCTGACGTCAAGTATGTCCATGATCTCCCCAGGTATTGCAACACGTGTTTCAAGCGAATGAATGCAGGTGTCCTTGTCTTGCTCCTGAGTAGGCCTGAGAGACGGTTCGTCGATTCGTCGCGGCTGTCTCCAAAGTTCAGGCCCGCTGGAGATTGCAGGGTGATGACTCTGCTGAAGAGCAGGCTTTCTATCTCGGGAACCACAGCGCGGACCTCAGGGTCGAGGGGGCTCTGCTCAGCCACCCCAGAAACGATGAAGCCTTGGAATCCTCTAACCCGTGCGTAGAATATTTGCAGGCGTCGTGCGAACTCGCAGCCAAGCTTTTGCCCGTGTGCGCGCCTCTCACTGTTTTCAAGGACATTGACTATGTCCCTCAGCCCGTTGGTCCAGCACAGTCGGCAGTGTGTTACCGCCACGTCTGGTTTAAACTTGGGCGCTGCTCCAAATGCCTCCGTGTCCGGCGCGCCAGGGATGATGTGAACCCCCCTGCGGGCTTCTGTTCTGGTTGGAAGGCGTGCAGTGTTGAAAGCTCAATTTCGTTTAACCATGGATGTGCCATGTCCCACTGTAGCCAGGGTGCTCAGCTCCATTTGCGCATGCAATGCAAGTGCTTCACCTCCCTCGGCTCTGTCCACGGCCTCCTTGTCAGATGTGTGACCGTCGTCCTGGCATGTTCGGAATTTGGTCGTGGCAGTAAATCTGTAGAGGTCGTCACCCAAAAAGGAACACAGTTTCAGTGCAACTTGTGGCAAGCCTCGATGCAGGACGCTTGGAAGGATCGCTTCAAGCCGCCCCCAGCTCTCCGCCATCCGTCTCCTCGTCCGATCTTTCGTCAGCGCCGAGGGAAAAAACCGAGCATGTTTCCCAGTTGCGTGGTGTGCAGGCTGCCTTTTCCCTCGAAGAGGACGAGGCGTCCCTCGTGCTACCCATTGGGGAGCGTGAGGACGATTCTGCTTAATTCACGAGTTTGTCCTTGTCAGTATCATTGCTGATTTTTTTGGGCTCGCCACGTTCTGGCTCTGTGCTAGACCCCTCCCAGTTGGGCTCGATGGGCGTTTGGGCTCGCATCGTTAAAGAAAGACAAGATCGTCTTCCCCTTCTCCAGCCTCCTTCCTATGTTTGCGGGGGTCTCGCGCCCCGCTCCGCCAAATTCTCCCGTGCGCCGCCAGGGCGCCGCCCGGAACCTCTCGCTGGCCGCCCGCGGGGCGCACGTTGTGGATGGCGGAGCGGCCGCACAGCCAGCGTCCGCCAATGGTGGTGGTCTTGGTGCTCGGAGGAGGAGGAGGAGGAGGAGGAGGAGGAGAAGGAGGAGGAGGAGGGGGAGGAAGAGAAAGAGGAGGAGTCGGAGTCGGAGGAGGATCATCATCATCATCATCATCATCATCATCATCATCATCATCATCATCATCATCATCATCAGCATCATCATCATCATCATCATCATCATCAGCATTTTCGTCAGCATCATCATCATCATCATCATCCTCATCATCCTCATCATCATCATCTTCATTACCACCCCCACCGTCACCATCATCGTCACCATCCTTATCCTCATCCTCATCTTTGTCCTCATCCTCATATTCAGCCTCACTTGATCCTCATCCTTATCCTCCCCCACATCCTGGAAATCATCATCATCCCCCTCCTCGTCCTCCTCCTCCTCATCATCATCATCATTCTCACCATTGTTGCAGTCATTATCATCACCACCATCAGCATCAGCGTCATTGTCATTGTCATCTTTATTGTCGTCCTCATCATCATTACCAGCATCAGCATCACCATCATCCTCATCCCCATCCTCATCCCCATCCTCTTCCCCATCCTTTTCATCCTCATCCTCACCACCCTCATCATCACCATCATCAGCATCAGCATCGCGAGCATCCTCATCCTCATCACCCTCATCCTCGTCCTCACCCTCGTCTTCATCCTCGTCACCATGAGTATCATCATCATTATCAGCATCAGTATCATATTCATCAGCAACATCAGCATCGCCATAAACATCATCATCAACATCATCATCAACATCATCATCATCACCCTCATCAGATCGTCATCATTATCATTCTGATTATTCTTACTTCTATCATCATTACTATTACTATTCATATTATTATCATCATTTTTTTTTGCTACCGCTACGACTACTACTACCACTACGATTACTATTACTACTACTACTACTGCTGCTGCTGCTACTATTATTACTACTATTACTACTACTACTGCTATTACGACTACTACTACTACTACTACTACTACTACTGCTACTACTACTACTGCTACTACTACTACAACTACTACTACTACTACTATTATTATTATTATTATTATTATTTTTGTTATTAGTACTAGTATTATCACTACTATCATTTCAATTGTTCGTATTATCATCGAGAGTATTATCATCATCGTCATCATCGTCATCGTCATCGTCATCGTCGTCATCATCATCATCATGATCATCATCATCATCATCATCATCATCATCATGGAGCTCGGGTGCTCAGCCACGGGGGCCCGCCGCGGCGGGCGCATCGCGGACCTTGTCCACGGGGATGCGCGGCGTCTTCCCTTGGCCGCTGGGTGCGTCGACGCGCTCATGCGGGGCGGCTGTCCGCCTTACCGCCAGCGGGCGCCCTCCGCACTCCTCCCTCCTCCTTTCCCTCCTCCTCTTTCTCCTCCTCCTCCTTTTCCTCCTTTCCCTCCTCTTCCTCCTTCGCCTCCCTCCCTCTTTTCCTCCTCCTCCTCCTCCTCCTCGTTCGCTTCCTCTTCCTCCTCTCCCTTCTCCTCCGCCTCCCTCCTCTTCCTCCTCCTCCTCCTCCTCCTCCTCCTTTTCCTATCTGTTCCCTCCGCCCTCCTCTTGTGCCTTCTCCTCCTCCTCACTTTCCTCCTCCGCCCCGTCAGAGTAGCCGAGACTAAGTACATGTGCAGCGGGCTGGTTCACTGCACAGTTGCGCAAGTGGTGCCTTCCATCTGCGCCTCGGGCTGGCCCGGCGCGCAGT
>CAUYUJ010005769.1:308234-313234 GCA_963575745.1 Prorocentrum cordatum | reverse complement strand
CCTAACCTAACCATATGAATCTGCTAGGATCCCTACAGAGGCAAGCTCTGCTTGGGGAATATGCACGTGTATGCACATGCTCATACATGCACATTCATATATACATATATATATATATATGTATATATGTGCGTACACACGCATGTATGTATTTGCATCTGTTGTATATACATATTTTTTTAGATATATCTATACATGTATATATGTGTGTGTGTATGTATGTATGTATGTATGTATGTATGTATGTATATATATATAGCTTGGACGGCAAACCGTGATTTATTGCAATACATGCGGTGCAATCTAGGTGGTGCAATCCATGTGGTGCAATCTGCGTGGTGCAAGGCAAAGGCAATGCAAAGCAAGACAACCCAAGGCAAGACAAACCAATGCAAATTAATCTGAAGCAATGCACATCAATGCAAAGCAATGTAATGATATGCAAAGCGAAGCCATCCAAATCAATCTACATTTAATACCAAACAATGCAGGGCAATGCGAAGCAATGTAAAGCAAACCAAGGCAATGCAACGCAATGCAACGCAACGCTAAGCAATGCAAAGCAATTGAAATCAACGCAAACCAAGGCAAAGCAAAGCAATGCAAGGTAGTGCAAATCAAAGCACAGCAATGCAGCACTCAACTAAATAATGTAAAGCAATGTGCATCAATGCAAATAGATTTGAACCAAGTGAAATCAAAGCAACGCGCAACACAATGCGAGGCAATGCACAGTGATGCAAAATCGATTGCGATGCAAGGCAGTCTACACATGCGGCTACGGCGGCTAAGACCGGCGGCGACTGGCGGCAACGAGCCCGCCAGGCCGGCACCGGGGCTCGGCTACCAGCGGCGACGGCGGCGGCGACGTGCGGCAACGGGCGGCAGTGAGCCGGCTGGACCGGCATGGGAGCTCAGTTCTTGTAGGAGGGGATCGACTACGCGTAAGAGTGACCTTTCGCCGGAGTGGCTTGTTGGCGCGGGCTCATCGGGCTTCCCCCCCGCTCGCCGAGCGCGCTGCGATTTGAGCGGCCCGCGCCCTTGGGTCTGGCTCCCTCGCGCCCCCAGAAGGTGCGCACCAAAGGTCACTCTTACCCAGGGTCACACTCACTCGGAAACTGGAGCATATACATTCCAAGTGGCGGGCGGCTTTCAACCCCTGGACTTTTTTGAGGGTCGGGGACGACGTCCGGGTGGTGTGGTGTATACTAGTTTCCCCGTTTCCTTGTGGAGACAACAAAAAATGTATACACCAGAATGCCGTATACACCCTAATCCGTTCTCTTGTGCGAATCTCAGTGCCGGACCAGAAAAAGCATCGGTGTACAGTGAGCGAGCGGTTTGAATAAGGAACACTTACTTTTCAAAAGGGGCTCGGTCGTTCCTTAGATTTTACATGCGTTATTTACAGTTCCTTATGCGCTATTTGTTATCTATCGTTCCTTCTGTGTTACTCCTTGGGATAAAAAGGGGGCTTCGCTCCTTGTTTATCGTTCCTTAGGTCAAGCCGATGACTGTGTAAAGTTCGGTTCCTGACTTACGCCTAGCCGAGGGAGGTGAGAGCCACTGGGCGCAAGTGCCCCTTTGGGGAACCTATTGCGGAGGCCTCCGGCCAGTGTCTCGCTCGGGGCGGGAGGCTCCGGGAGGCCCCGCGCGCTCTCGGTCCTGCTCACAGCCTGTGAGCTGTACCTCGAGGAGGCAGGGGGGACGACGAGGAGGGAAGAGGAGGAGGAGGAAGAGGCGGAGGAGGAGGAGGAGGAGGAGGAGGAGGAGGAGGAGGAGGAGGAGGAGGAGGAGGAGGAGGGGGAACGTGAAGACGAGTCGCCTCCGGCAGTATGTGTTGAGTGGAATGTTTGCGTCGTGTCCGGCGGTCGGGCTTGTTGGCGGGCTAGTTCCAGGACGGGTTGGCTCGATGGTGGGCCGCTGGGCGGGTCGTGGCGTGAATGTGTCACAGTCTACTGCTCCTTCCCGTCATTTCTCTGTTCTATCAGTTGGGGGCCTTCGGCTCATCCCTTCACCGTGCCTGGGTTGTGGGTCCGAGGCTTTTTGTAGGTTCGTTGGGGTCTCGTGGGGAGCTTCTCGGGGGCTTCTTGGAGGCCTCCGTGGAGCCTCTTGGGGGCCGTTTGGGAGCCTCTGTTGGGCCTTTTGGGAGCTTCTTGGGGGCTTCTTGGGAGCCCCCTGGGGCCTCTCGGGGGCCTTTTGGGGTTTCCTGGGGGCCTCTTGGGGCCCTCATGGGCCATCTTCGGCGGCGCGCCCGGGAGAAAGTGAGAAGGGGCGGGCCTTCTCAGAAGGCTCGGTCTCAGAAGGCGCGAGGGCTTCTGAGAAGTCTCGCCGCCTTCTGAGAAGGCCTTCTCCTTCTCACTTCCTCCCCTGGCTTGCCGCGGACATCTTGGGCGCCTCTTTGGCCGTTTCTGGGCCTTCTTGGGCCGTCTTGGAGCCTTCTTGTGGACCTATGGGGTTGTCTTGGGGCGGTGTTGGGAGCCTCTTGGGCCGTCTTGGAGCGTCGGAAGCTCGAACAGGCGAGAAAATCACAATCATATGAAAAGCCCACGGCAATCAATGCCTTTTTCCTCTTGCGGCCCTCTTGGGGGTCCTCTTGGAGCGCTCTTGGGGGCTCTTGCTTGTGGGCCTCTTGGACCTGGACCGTCTTGGGGCCATCTTTGGCGTGTGGGAGCTCTCTTGGGCCGCCGTGGCGGCGTTGCCGCCCCCCCTTCCTTCCCCCTTTCCTGGCCTAGCCGCCCCCACACCCTCTCTGCTGCGGCGCGGGAGCGGTCCCGAAAACGGTAGAACCCTCCTCCCTCCCCCCCCCTTCCCCAGCAGAGCCCCCCTGGCCCCTCCCCCCCCCGCCGAGCTGAAGCTCCGGCTGTAGTTTGTTGACATTCGCACGCCGGGTCGGCGGATATACACACGCCTTCCTGCGTAGACATGCGCACGACATATCTGTGTGTCTCTCTCTGTCGCCATGTTTGCAATGAAAGCCTGCCTGTCTGTCTGTCTGTCTGTCTGCCTGCCTGCCTGCCTGCCTGCCTGTCTGTCTGTCTGTCTGTCTGTCTGTCTATCTGTCTGTCTGTGTGTCTGTTTGTCTGTCTGTCCGTCCGTCTGACTGTCTGTCTGTCTGCCTGTTCGTCTCTGCGTCGGCCTCTCTCTCTCTCTATCTCTCTCTCTCTCTGGTTGTTGGTGTGTTTTTTGGCCACAGTCAGTGTAGTCTTGAGAGGGCGCGGTGACGCGGGGGCCCTCCTACATTCCAACGAAGCCTTATCTTTCCAAACTAAGCTTTTGTTCAACATCAGCGATTTCACTCTCACAAACGGCCGTCAACGTATCATGCGAAGAGGTCAAGATTTTGAAACAAGTGAGCAGGGCCCTTGATTTGTTTTTTTCGCTCTTGTGCGAATTGAAATCTGACCTAAACCCTCTGTCAGATGTGTGTACTCGTGCCCCTGGCCCCGAGACTGGGCGGTACGTGGAGCCCACGGCCATAGGTCCTGTGGCTCACCTAGCTAGCGTGACGGACTATCTCGAGGGCAGCATCCAGGGTGGAAGCGAGGGCGTCTTCCTGGGCAATGGTGTGGGGGTCTGCCTGCATTTCTCTTCGGGGAACAAGCGATGACATGAACAGAAAATCTCGGAGGTCCGCGCGGAGTTCTCGGATCGGCGCTGGACTCCCCTCCCTGGCGCGCGGAGCGCGCCAGCGGCGGCGCTGGAGGCGCCGCCAGGAAGCCCCAGAGCCGAGCCGAGAAGTCCGTGCGGACCTCCGAAGGTTTACGTCCCTGTTGATCCTGTCGTTCCTTCCGCTGTCATTGTCCCCGTCGTTCTTGTCGTTCCTTTCGCTGTCGTTCTTTCTGTTTGTGTTCCTGTCGTTCCCTGTTGTTCCTGTCGTTCCTTCCTGCCCCATCTCAGTGCCGTTGTCCCAGTCGTTCCTTCCGCTCCTGTCGCCCCCCTCGCTCGCCCCTTCCTTCCTTCGGAGCAAATCATGGGAGCCTTGTGCATCCTCGTGGTTCCGTCTTTGGAGTGCATAAGCGTCGACTAGCATCTGGTAATCGATGAGGTAGTGCTGGTTTAGCGTCGAATAGCATCGATCTAGCGTCGACCTAGCGTCGATGAGCGTCGATTAGCGTCGATTCGCAAGAGCCAACCAGATGTTTTGGGAGGCTCCGATGAGTTGCCAACGAACCTTCCGCTCCCTTCCGCAGGGCACCCGACCACCGCCACCGTTCTTGGCGGCATGGCCGTCGGCCAGGAAGGCGCCTGTGCACCATCCGAAGGCCCAGGATTGTCCTGAGCAGGCTTCGTGCTGGTGGTGGTGTATGGGTGCCTTCTGCGTGTGTGGCGATCGAGGCTCGAGGCTCGAGGCTCGAGGCTCGAGGCTCGAGGACGACGGCGATCGAGGACGACCGAGGACGATCGAGGCCCAGCATGGCCCTCGCCAGGCTTGGTCGTCGTGGCGGTGCATTGATGGGCCCCTTCTCCACTAAAACTACCATTTGTAGGAGAGGGAGGAGGAAGATGAGGATGAGGACGAGGATGAGGATGAGGATGAGGATGAGGATGACGATGACGATGATGATGATGATGATGATGATGATGATGATGATGATGATGATGATGATGATGATGATGATGATGATGATGATGATGATGATGATGCTGATGATGATGATGATGATGATGATGAGGCTGACGTATTATGAATTAATGATGATGATGATGAGGAGGAGGAGGATAGGAGGAAGGAGAGGATATGAGGGGGATGGTGGTGGTGATGATGATATGGTGCTGATGATGCTGATGATGCTTGATGATGAGGATGATGCTGGATCTTGATGCGGATGCTGATGCTGATGCTGATGATGCTGCTGCTGCTGATGACTATGACGATGATGATGATGATGATGATGATGATGATGATGACGATGGCGATGATGATGATGATGATGATGATGATGATGATGATGATGATGATGATGATGATGATGATGATGATGATGATGATGATGATG